>CP139504.1:26057939-26394516 GCA_021014915.2 Artemisia tridentata subsp. tridentata | reverse complement strand
TTAACAGCTTGCGTTACTGAGATCCTTTTATAGTATTCATTTGTTGTTGTAGTACGAATCTTGTGGGTTGAGGAGTAACTTGAGGATTGTTTTGTTAATTATGTTCTAGATCTATGATGAGATGATTTTCGATTCGTATAGATCTGAAAAGATCAATATATTTCACGAAAGAAACACTCTTAGATAATTTCTGTGATAGGAAAACAATATTTGAACAAAGACTTTATTACTTTGACCCACTTTTTTTAGTGACGTGAAGTACTGCTGGTGGTAGTTGTGCTTGAACTTTATATCCCACTTTTCTTAGTTCTTTTAACATATCTCATACTTTTTGCTGATTTGATAACTTTGCAGCCTTCATTAGACATTTCAAGAGTGACGTGAAGTACTGCTGGTGGTAGTTGTGGAGGTGGGGAAAGGTGGTGTTGGTGGTAGCTGCTGGTGGTGGTAGTGGACGATGGTGGTTGAGGTGGTAGGTGGTGGTGGTGGCAGTTGGTGATTGTGGCGGCAGTTGGTGGTGGTGGTGGTGGATGGTGAACGAAATGACTATAAAAACTCAAGGACCAAACATGTAACTTACTAACGAAGTTAGTTAACGAATGTTAAAAAAAACCCAAATCCGCCAAAAAAAAAGTTGGACGCCTTAATATGCAAGAAAAAAAGTTGGATACCTTGATTGAATATAGACCCTAAGTTGAGTACCTTTTTGTGCCATTTGCCCTTTTATTAATAGTAGCATGTTTATTTTTTTTCATTTATGTTGCTACACATTCATACTTATATTATTATTAATTTTATTGTATAATCAAATTCATAAAGATAGCCCATGATGAACATACTGACGACGATTTTGATATTTAGAATGCCTATATTGGTTATTATTTTGATTCACCATGTATATGTTACAAAATTTTCAAATTCTTTAAAACATATGTGCACGCCTCTTTTGATTCACCATGGTTATTATTTTGATTCACTTGTGTGTATGTATCTAATTCAAACAGTGTATGATATATTGTGGTTGAAAAAACTATAAGCTAATGAGCCTCTTTTTCTAATAAATATAAGCTATTTGAATAAATTATCCAAACACCCTTTAAGTCATATTTCGGCATTTTTCACACATGCCTTCAACATTATATGTGACAACATATGCATCACCAGAATAAAAGTTACCGAACAAGAAAACTAAAGAGAACTTTGACTCTTAAACTTTGCCAAAATAATAGAGCCTAAAGTCGAACTATCGAGAAACCGTCAACGTCTAAATAGACCTGCTGATCAATAGCATATCTATCATTCTAAACTTAACCACTAACAAAACATTTCGATCCGATCTTGATTCAAATTGAATACGATCACAAATTCACAATTAATATTAATTAACCTCATTCAACAAAAACAAATTAACATATTAATCCAAATTCAACTATTAACTAAAAAACAACATTTCGATCTATTTACAAACAAATTAAACTACACTAAATCCTATCTCAATTACTTTATAATAAACCTCTTAATCCCCTAATCCGAGGTACTTGTTCATCGAAAACAATATAGTTAACTTTACATATGATATTACATAAAAGGATCTTGAGAGGTACAATATATATAAGAAATATCAATAACATTTGCTTGAACTTATGATTCTTTTTCCTACTATAATTAAGAACAATAAGTACTAAGATTCATTACCACAATAAACATAACATAAGCAGATGCATAGTAATAGACATTTCATTAATATGATAAACATATTACAACTATTTTAGTTTAAACAATCAACACCTAACTGATTCATCAGCAAAACTGCTACCTTCCAAACCATCCATCAACTAGCACTTAGACAAACATTATCACAGCAAAAAATAACTACCTAAACCTTCAACATCATGACTAGCGACGACGACTATTTACATAATCCATCCAACACAGTTCCACCACTTACCCATAATTATGTTATCATAGTTAATAACATAAACTTACAAAAGACAACTACTTACACCCACCACAATGACCTTAATACTTAATCAACTTTCAATAATTTTTTTGTCATCATAAACTTCTCATAAGCACGACGGCCACTTTCCTGGCTCCTCACATTCAACAAGCCAACTTCCTCCAGATCCTCTTGCTGTGCTAACCTCAGACGTTCCAACGGTTCCTGAAGCACCAATGGGTTACCAAACTTCTCCAGCTCCTTGATAACAGCATACCTATGCTTAACACGACTTTCAATCTCCTCCCTAATATTTTCATATGCCATCTCATCAGCCCTGTATGCCTTTCTCTCCCGATCAAAAAGAACGGCAAGAACATCCTCAAGACAGCGAGAAGGAGCTTCCTGTGCTAACATATCATACAGTGGAAACCTAGAACCCATGATTTTTAACAGATTTTTTTTGTAATACAAATGGCCTAAAATGAAGAGATTTTATTTTGAAGAGACATGAATATAGGGGAATATATAGAGACAATGTGTAATCCCTAGCCAACTAAACACCTCGAGAAGGCAAAGCATTCAGTAAAAAGTAATGATGAACTTACACGCATTTAATGGCTGTTTTGTGAGGATATGTACTAACATTTAAAAAGAAAGGTAAAAATTATATTAACACTTATAAACTAAATGTGTCCATATTATTACCCAAAAAACATATTACACTACAAAACATAACCATTGTTAAAACCGACACAAGTGCATCATATAAGAATTATAATGAAACCTAATTTCAACAAATAAGCTAGCCCAAACTTACATATTTTTGTCGTTACGATGATGACATCTGACTATTGATAATAAAATTTTGTAGTGTATGTACTTAATAAAACAATTCATAAAGGTATAATTATTTGGAAGTTCTTATTGTTTATTACATGATAAAACATATTATAGTTCCTAATTATACTTATTGTTTACAAAATCCATATTAAATATATCATACCCTTTTCCAAAAAGTCGTGTTCTGGCTTTTTTTGCATAAGCTGTTTTGCTCCAAGAAAATTAACTTGAGTTACTGAACTCCCATGTATGTTGAAAGCCTATAAACGCAAATACTTATTCCGTCTCCTCATGAGCACCACATACTGTCCTATAAACGCATATAGTTATTCTTTCTCTTTATGATAAGGTGTTTCGTAGTAAAGTCGTTGTCTTTGGTGGCGATTTTCGGAAAATACTCCCGGTTATTCCAAACGGTAAAAGCCAAGATGTCGTACATGTTTCCTTAAATAAGGCATATCTGTGTAAAACAGAGAAACTTTTATTATTTCTTTTAACACTAAGTATTTAATTTATTTCATTTATTTTTCTACACGTTCATACTTATATTATTATTAGTTTTATTGTATAATCAATTTCTTAAAGCTAGTCGCCCCATCGGGGCGGGCCTTGGATCTAGTTATTATATAAAACAGTGTTTTATAAGAGCAAACGTACGGTCACATAAGAAGTGAGTGAAAGCTTAACACAAGCCGCGTTTGCGTTACCATACTGTGGTCTCGCGTTAAAGGTCAAGTCAAGGAGTCACGTTAAGTCTTTAACGCTGCGTGAAGGCATGAAACAATTAAAAAAAATCATTTCTCCCCCATGATTGAAATTAGTTGTTCTGTGCTTTTGTAATTTTGCAGTGTGTGTGTGTGTGTTCTTGAGTGGGTTTGTGTATGTTTTCACTCTGTGTGTGTGTATGTGTTTAGTGTGTACAGCAAGAAACAAATGGGGAAGATGATATATAACTAAAATTTGCAGTTTAGTCCCTGTGGTAGTGTGGTGTTTACATTTTAGACCCTGTGTTTTAGTAGTAGTTTTTTTTTTTTTTTTTTTTTTTTTTTTTTTAGTTAATAAAATTTTTATTTAGTTTTTTTTATGTGATAGATTTTTTTTTTTTTTTTTTTTTTTTTTTTTTTTTTTTTTTAATTCGTAACGTTTTTTTTATTTTGTATTGTAATTTTTAAGTTTATTAATGAAATGTTAGGTTGTTGAATGAATGACATAGTTAAAGGATTAATTTGGAAATTGTAATTTTTTAAAGGTGGAGCCCAAAATGTTGAGTTATGATAAAGGTGTTTTTTTTTTAGTTAAAGTTAAAATGTTAAAGATGATGTGGCGCTGACGTGACACTGAGTGAAACTTTAACCCGAGTTACCACACCCTATGCTCTAAAGATAATATGACACCTCATTTCAAATAATTTTAATCCTTTTTTAATTTATATTAGTTTGTATTTTTTAATTTGTAGTGTATAAACATGGCTCACACGTAAGTTCAGATTAGGTTTAAAAAACTATATACATGTAGTAAACATTTATTGATGACAGTTTGGTGCAATATTCATGTTTAATTCAAAACTATAAATACATCTATATTAATTTAAGAGTTATGCTATTATTTGAAAGCTTTTAATTGGATGTACAAAATGTTTATAAACATTAAAGAATCGTCCTTTTGTATATGTATAAATTTATTAGTTTGTGAAACTTACTTATATTTTGCATCTATACTATATAAAGATTAATTTAATGTGAAAGAGTGAATATGCAAAACAAAATATACGGTACAAACATGTCAATGCTCCACAAAAGCTCTCAATTGAATGTAATGAAATGAAGCTGAAAATGAAGTGTTCTTTGGAATATAAACCAACTGTGATCATTAATCGGATTAAAAGTTGGTTAGATGAATTGCAAGGGTTGAAAGAATAATTTATGATTTAACCTAATCCATGCCTACATAAACTGGCCAAAATCACATGCACAAACACAAAAGTTCGAATCTTCATTCTTGATTTTCTTTTTTCTTTTTTTTGTGTGTAGGTTATAAGGTTGTGAAATATACCATTAGTGTGGTCGTCTATTTCACAATAACAAAGTATATTCTAAATTTGAGTGCAGCACCAACTAACCAATTTCCTTTTGATCTCTACTTTTTGTTTCTAGGCACATGATGAGAATGAAATGGATCGCATGCTGGCAATTGATGGCATTGAACTCATTGGCATCAATAACCGTAACCTTGGTATGTACCCCATCTGTTTCTATGGCTCAAGATCTGTGATTTAACAAGCTTGCTAATTAGATAAATAGTTTTGAAATACAGAAAGTGTATCTTATTGTATTACACTATCATTTTTTTATTATTTTGCAAATGAAAAGATGATTGTAGTGACGAATAAAGTGACTAGGAATACTGAAAGGTATATCGGTACGCCTGGATTCTTCACAAGTATGCCTGAAATATAACTCTGTTTTCTTGATACGACAGTCGGAGAAGAAGAACTAACTTCTGCACCACCACTAGCTATCTCTCCCATGGAAGAACCTTTGAAGAAAAAAAATCAGCAGCAAATGATCATATGTTTACTGTCTGGTTTTAATATAGAGAGAAAAATAGAAGTTTAAATAGAGTTAGAGACGTCAAAAGTGGGATTCTTTGATTTTATACTTGATTAAGTTAATCAACATCTT
The DNA here is from genome assembly GCA_021014915.2 of Artemisia tridentata subsp. tridentata. Lineage (NCBI taxonomy): Eukaryota > Viridiplantae > Streptophyta > Magnoliopsida > Asterales > Asteraceae > Artemisia > Artemisia tridentata. The sequence continues at coordinate 26,389,053 of CP139504.1, read as the reverse complement.
TGTTTTCTATGTATATATTTATTCTCTTTTAATAAAAGTCAAATCCATATAAATAAATCATAAAGGCAGCCACACTATCTTAACTCATGTTTGGCCACATGGGAGGGTTAGATTTTATGGGCCGAAATCGGATCAATCAACGATGACTACTTTGTTGTTGTGGAGGAGTTGCATGTGCATGGGTTACAATACTTAAGTCAATATGGTGAGTTGGATATATGTCCCAACCATTAATAGACTCGATCTATAGCTAAATTGAATGATTTGGAGCAGAAAGATTAAAGGGTTTATGATGATGATGATAAAGAGGATCATTACTAAACTATGTTCGATAGATTAGCCAACCATGATCGAATAGGCAGAGATCTGAGTTGCATAGACGCATAGTGGTGGTACCAAATGGTTCCAATTTTCTAGCAAAAAGTAATTTGGAAAATGCATAATCTTCACCTGCCTGTTGCACAAACTATAAACACATACAATCATGCAACTTAGAAGAACCAACAACATTCTTTAAATTCTCTGACATCTGGAAATCTGCCATTGAAAACAAAATATCTCAAAGTACAAATGGTTTTATAACTCACTATAACAAAAGTACCAAATAAATAGGCCAAAAATAATTTACGTAACTTATTCATATTAAAAGATTACATGTGAAAAGCCTCATTTAAATATAACATCTTGCAAAAAACCTCTTCACATGTACTCTTTTAAAGTGATGTAATTATTTTAAATAGTGTAAACCTAATTAGTACCAACCATTAAGCTGTGAACACTTAGATACAATTGGTGCAACACACGGGTTTGCCAAAGCCTCGTCTGTTTATATGTTTCTATCAACAATTTTACACATGCATTGTCATTTAAATAAACAAAACAATAGAGCTAGTCCGTTTATCGGACGAACAATCAATTATTAAACCACATGTTTATTTATAATTAAATTGTTTTTAACTTGTATTCATAATAATTAAAAGATAAATATCATATTCTTTTCTCTAATGCACTTTATCTTTATGTTCTTAACCATTATTACTCGTATTTTGATACTCATTATTCATTATGTCCGATGAGTACACTTTATATTTTAATTAGTTTACCAAATGTTAAAGGAATATTTGATCACTAATCTCCAATTAGTGAAGTGTGTCTCGCTGGGTTTCGCGTCAAGGAGTTTGTTGAAGGGATCACATAAAGCCAAGTGTAATAGGTACATGGAAGACGCGTTGGTGAGCATAAAGGACTAGTTGTCCTTACAATACTCCCCTCCCCTTCTCTAACGACTCACACGTCTATGTAGAGGAAAATGAAGTCAGTCTACTCGTCGACCAATTTGTGGAAGTTGGTAGTTGTGTGTGTGCGGGGGTATAAGTGGGGTATGTTTGATTGGTGGTCTAATTACAGTGTTGTGTAGTGAAAATGTCATATTTGAAATTTAAGTTTCAATAGTTGTTTATCCTAAAAACTTTGATAAAAGCCATTATAAAACAAATAATAATAATAATAATAATAATAATAATAATAATAATAATAATAATAATAATAATAATAATAATAATAATAATAATAATAATAATAATAATAAAAGGGCTAAAACATTCTTTTAAAGAATGTTAACATCTTAATACTTGGAGAAAGTATAACCTAGAATTATACTTCTAGTTATTCTCCTAGCAATAAGACACATGGGTAAAATATTAGAGTAGCTATTTTTATGAAACTAAGTAGTAGTTTTCTGCATTTTTGTTCCTTGACAGTAAAAAGATAATTTAGTGAACGAAATGGCTATCCTCTAATGATTAGCTTAGCTAGATGATTGAGATTGCCTATTTTAAATAGTTAACTCCTATGCAGTAATAGAGACTTAAGGACTGCTTATCTAGACTTTTTTTTTTTTTTTTTTTTTTTTTTTCATTTACAAAGGTAAAATATATTAAATAAAATGAAAATTTATGTACAAAGTATCTAGATTTTTTTTTTTTTTTTTCTTTTTTCTTTTTTTTTTACAAAGGTAAAATATATAAAATAAAATGAAAATGTTATGTACAAGATATAGCTAGGACAACCCCTAAAGAGTCCATCTCTTGCCTAGGAAACAAAAAGGAAACAATAGAATTGGACAAACCCAATTCCAATACAAAATGCTGCAATATACTAAAAGAAACAAATAACCAAAGCATAATGACAATACAACCAAAGTAACCCCTAAAACACTGTCATAGCAAAAGAGACAAGCTTCAACTAAAGTCATTCCCATACTCTGAATACATGGAAAAATACAAAGGGACCAACCAATGTACCTCCAAACATCACCATATGAGGATAACCCATAGTAAGTTGGAATGCTAGGACTGAGTAAAGGGGAGTTACCATATAAAGAAGATATCAAAGTACAGCATAGACCCATCCAAAATCTTGAGCCTGAACAAACCAAATCATCACAAGACTCCACATCATCAGATGCAGCCTTGAAAAAGGGTGATTCATCAAGCAACATCACTCATAACTCCTGTCTCGTTAAAAAAAATTGCCAAACAAAAACCCTGTGGGAAAATTTTGAACAAGGAAAAAGAGTACAGGAAAAGAAAACACCATTAGTCCAGGAAAATAAAAGTTTAGTAACCACAAAAGTAGCAATCCAAATCAGCATATGCAACTCCAAGACCAGGGCACTTTCAGAACCAAAACAAGAAACCAGCGCAGAGATCAAAAAATGACCTCTGTAGTGCATAGCCCTCTGTTCAATACTCCTTATAAACCAAGAGAAAGAAGAGGCACGGATATTATCAAAGAGAAAACCTTTCTTCAACGGTTTAGCACATAAATTGATGTTGTTACGATATCTCCATATCCACTTGAAAAAAGCCGCGAAAATAACAAATAAACGTTGGGACTTCACCTTAGGAGCATGCCACGTACAGATCCACCTTTTCCAAGCAACATAAGACGCAAAGAGTAATATTATACCATTCAGTTCTCGATAACTAGTAACAAAATCTAAGAGTGCAAGGTGTTGGGAGAATGAATAACACGCTATTTGTCTCCCATTTCAGCGCCACCTCATCTAAACGTGCATTTTTTTCTTTATAAGAAGATGGAAAAAATGACTTAGCCGCATTGTCCAATTCAACGTGATCGAATCCCGCATTGAACCTAGGACAATCATAATCATCATCATCACTTTCAGATTCATCATCTCTACGAGCATGACCAAACGAGCTTGTCTTCTTAATTTCTCTAACAACGGTTTCTTGGTCAACAGCAGTTTTTCTACCAACTTTTTTTGTGTTGGAAGTCAACTCATCATATTCACCTCTGTTGTCATTCGAATGAGAGCGAGAAGAACGCGATGTGGAACTTGCCATTTAGCCACTTGTGAACTGAGCCTTATTCTTTTTCGTTGAACTTATTTCGGGAGAAGTAGAACCCTGATCATCATCATAATCGGTTTCATCGCATCTGCGTGCATCACTATAAGAATAATCACGTTCGTCTCTTATATTTGACCCGTGTGATTCGGTTGGATACTGTTGTGTTACATTCCCTTGGCCAGTGAATTGTGCAGCGGCCCGAGCAGCATAACTAGCACGTTCTGCAGCCTCGGCTGCTGCATGAGCTGCAGAAGTGGCATCCTTGAACTCCATATTTACGTTATCCCACTACTAGAAAAAATGCCTTTAATGACACCGATTTGGTGTCATTAAAGGGGTCAGATGACACGCTTTTTGGTGTCATAGATGGAGACGTCATAAAGCAATATGACACGCCCCACGCGTGTCATGCTATTGTGACACGCTTATATGACATGCTTTTACAACAAGCTTTTATGACACAATGTTATGACCCATGTTTTGCGTGTCATGGTTTAAATATATATATTTTTAATATTTTTTCTAGAATTACTAATATCCAGACATTAAATAACAATTAATCTCATAATACAAATAAATACCGGCAAAAGAACGCATTTCATATATATATATATATATATATATCAAAACAATGTGTTCCATACAACCACAAGTTTTTAAAATTCTAAAATTAACCATAAAAGTCAATTACATTCATATATTACAACCACTTAATCAAAGGGCTTTTCAAACTCTACGGATCATCTTCTGCAGACATGTAGTTCCCTGGACGGTCACCCTCGCTGTCCATGTTTGCTGGTATTCGCGTACCTGAAACCCCACAAAACCATACATTAGTTATATCGGTCGAGTGTAAGTAAAACACTATGAAAATTGCATCCAAACGTCCAAGATTAAGATTTGACAAACATGGAATCTGTGATACTGAGTCTGCAATAAGGAATTAGCTAATGGATCCTGTGAATAATGAAAACCAAATGATTGGAGTTCAATATGCTTGGTCAATTATTATTGCAGACCAAGACCCAGGTGGTATTTCACAGTTGGTTCAAAGTTGGATCATTCTGATAAGACATAATACATATATGTAATATCAGCCATTTGATCCAGGAGATACATATCTGGTAGGGGTATAGGCTGTAGGTGTAAGCTTTACTTGGTTGCCTGTTCAAACTTTAAACAGCATCAATTTACATACGAATCCCTTTTGTTGTTATTGTTAAAACGTTGTGGCAAAAATCAATAAAAACAACCTATGTGGGCGTTTTCCTGTCAAGCCAAACATAACACCACCCTTTGTGGTTTTTGTATTAATTGAAACACACTTAACAAACGCAAATCAAATCACAGGTAAACTAACCCTTATATTCGACTACTCACAAGATAAGTAAATCCAATTCGAATGACCAAAAACCAAACAAACGTATACAACCAAAATCCAACCGAGACCAAGACTAATCAAAACTCAAATAAGCTTCACAAAATAAGCAAGATCTAAATCCAATCCGAGACCAACACGGGTCATAAACCCGACCCGAAACAAAAGAGAGAGAAAATAAGCACTTTTTGCTTATTTTTCAGTCGAATAAGCAATCAACAAACGTCTTATAAATCTTTAAACCATATGACTTAAAAAAAACTTTATTCAAAACAAATTTTATCCGTTTTAACTTGCACGAAAACCACACAAATGATTTATAAACCGGTTTTTAAACAAAATAATAATAGAAACAGATTTTAAACTCGCGACGTACCACAAAATGAGAGAGAAAGAGAGGTGTCGAGATGAGGAGACGAGCACGTGAATCAAACACGAACCAAGAACCCTACGTGTGACCTTTCACTCTAGACCGACTCGAAACATGAACACCTTGAACTTCCTTGTCTTTTGGATGGTGGTGGCGGCGGCTTGAAGTGGTGACGGCGGTGGTACGGCTGCTTGGTGGTAGCGTGGTGGCTATGTTGTTGATGGTGGTGGATGAAGGTGATGATGATGGTGGTTGTGTTGATGGTGATTGGTGGCCAGTGGCGGCTGTGAAGATCGATAGCCGGAACAGATGACGGTCGGCGAGTCTTATAGAGAGAAAGAGAGAGAGAGAGTAGTGAGGGTTGCTAGGGTTTGGTTTATGAAAGAATGAAAATGGGTGTGTGGGTTATAAGTCTTTATAAAAAATTTGAGATATGACAGGAATTTTATGACACTAAAAATTGCGTGTCATCCAGCTTCAGATTTTATAAGTTATGACAGTTTTTTTATGACCCTCATTTTTGCTTGTCATTATTGATGCGTGTGTCATAAATTAGGTGTCATTAAAGGCTATTTTTTTGTGATCCCTATCTGATGAATGATTGTTGTTGTTGCTGTTGCTCCGGAATGATTGCTTCTTTTTCATTGACCCGGATTCCATACCTGATTAGAAAATGATAAAATTTTAATCTCTATGATCGATAACACGGTAACGTTATAAGATAATAAGGCGATAACCAAATAGTTATAAGATAATATTGCAAATATTAATGCAGGCCACTCAACTTTACGAGGTTTAATAAACGGCCACCCAACTATTCAATCGGGTTTATTTACACCAAATCTCGTGAAAATTATACTACATGAAAAGGATAAGACGACGATTATGCCACACAATTCAAATTAACACCCTACAAGACCCTTTTTCGCAATAGTTCAGTGGCTTTTCGCAATAGTTCAGTGGCTCCACAAGCATTATTTCATAGGATAGTTGATATAGATTGTTGTAAATGTGGTATATTTGGTATCCTGATAGCAATTAGAAGTCACGAGAAAACGCTTTCAGATCGATTAAGTTGGAGTGGATACCAATCAACGATCGGATAAAATCTAATTGATTCAAGTTTGTGAATGGTTTTATATTTGTTGTAATTCGTGTGACTATCTTTTTGTGTATGTATTTCTCTATGTCAAAAATGAAGAATACACTAGATAGTTATATGTTCAAAACGGTTAAAAAGTGGTTATACACAATAACTATAAAATAGTTATATTGAAACTGTATCAGCACTAGCAGTACCTTCGCACACTAGCAGTACCTTCACACACTAGTAGTACCTATAAGCTACAACTAGCAGTACCATCTATAACCAGCAGTACCAACTGCTACAACTAGCAGTACCAATCTTAACTAGCCGTACAAACTGCTATAACTAGCAGTATCATAACCGTACCTTTGAACCATGTTTGTCCTGTTAATATACAACTAAGTGTCGACCCTTATTTGTATATTAAACACAATTCACTTTACACTAAAATACCAACAAACCTTCCCCATTTTAGTGTAATCATAAATTAACTAACTTTCCACAACAAACAATCAAACTAATGCATAAATGAAATGTCTAAACGATTGAATTTCACATTAGTATATTACACATTCCAAATATTCGGATATCAAGGTTTCTCGAAAGATTGAACCTTGTAATATCACTATTGAATACATGAAGATAATATACACATTATTTTTACATCCACAATTCTTACTTGACACATTATTTTACTAGCCTATGTCCCTATCCTTCATAAGCATATCAAAGCCAAGTCCCAGCTTCTTGAAGCAGCTAAACTTCATACTCATATAGGTAATTCTTTTACTCTTGCACCTGCACATGTAATTTTTCAAAAGAATTATTAAGAAGATATACTTCAACCTTTCTTAACTCGCAGACTGAACACATACCTTTGGGATAATTTGATGTTGTGTTCCAAACTCTAGATGTTAAGCTTTCCACATTCAAAATTCATCACCTAACGTCATATTAGGTGGTGAATTGGGTATCTTAACATGAGAGCTTTCAAATGAACTTTAAACCTAATCCCACAGCTGATCCTTTCACGAGATCTCTATTTAACCCTTTGGTTAAATGATCAACTAAATTCTGATGAGTTGCAATCCACTCAACGGATATGACACCATGCATTATGAGCTCACGAACCATGCTGTGTTGCACACCTAAGTGTCTTGACTTGCCATTATACACTTGACTATAAGCCTTAGCCAAAGTAGCTTGACTATCACACCTAATAGAAATAGATGAAATCGGCTTTGGCCACAATAGAATTTCATAAAGCAAATTCCTTAACCATTCAGCCTCATTACTAGCTGCTGCCAAAGCAACAAACTCAGATTCCATGGTTGAGTTTGTTATGCAAGTTTGCTTCTTTGAAGCCCAACTAATGGCACCTCCCCCAAGAAGGAACACCCATCCAGATGTAGAAGAATGATCTTCTTTCTTGGATATCCAACTTGCATCGCAAAAACCTTCAATTACCGAAGGAAACCCAATGTAAGTTAACTTATAATTAATAGTTCCTTTCAAGTACTGGAATACTCTATCCAAAGCTCGCCAATGATATATACTAGGATTGCTAGTAAACCTACTAAGCTTTCCAACTGCATATGCAATATCCGGCCTAGTAATTATCATGGCATACATTAATGATCCAATCCTCTTTGAGTATTCAAGTTGAGATACCGCTTTACCTTTATTTGGTAATAGCTTAATATTAGGATCCATAGGAGTACCTATAGGAGAACAATCCTTCAAATTGAACTTATCCAAGATTTTCTCAATATAATGTGATTGAGATATTGAAATGCCCTTGTTCTCACGTATGATCTTAATACCTAAGATCACTTCCGCCTCCCCCATGTCTTTCATAGCAAATTTTGATGACAAGAATTCCTTAGTCTCATCAACTTGATCTTGGTTTGTACCAAATATCAACATGTCATCTACATATAAGCAAATCATGACTCCATTTCCAGAATCATCGAATTTACTATAGACACATTTATCTGCTTGATTTAAAACAAATCCACTTGACAATACAATCTCATCAAATTTTTGATGCCATTGTTTTGGAGCTTGTTTTAGTCCATAAAGAGATTTTATTAATTTACAAACCTTGTTTTCATATCCAGGCATGACAAACCCTTCGGGTTGTTTCATGTAAATCTCTTCATCTAATTCACCATTCAAGAATGCAGTTTTCACATCCATTTGGTGAATTACAAGATTATGTATAGCAGCTAATGCCAATAACAATCTAAATGTAAATATCCTCACAACCGGAGCATATGTGTCAAAATAATCAATTCACTCTTTTTGTCTAAAGCCTTGGATTATTAACCTGGCTTTATACTTATCAATAGTACCATCTACTTTCATCTTTCTCTTGAAGATCCATTTACATCCTAATGATTTACAACCAGGAGGTAAATTAGCCAATTTCCAAACTTTATTTTGCAAGATAGAATCCATCTCATCTTAGACTGCTTCTTTCCAAAAAGCAACATCCCTTGAAGCTATTGCTTCACTATATGTCATAGGATCTTTATCAATATTGAAACAATATTGATATTGAAAATTAATTTCATTCCTAGATCCTTCAATTAAGTAAAGTTGAAAATCATCACCAAAAGCTTTGGTTTTTCTAATTCTCGTACCTTTTCTTGGTTCAGTACTAGTCGATGGAACATCCTTGGTATTAACCGGTTCCTTCGAACTATGATTCATGTCCCTTGGCCTAGGTATAGATGTGAATCTTTCTTCATCAAAGATTGCATCTCGTGATTCTATCACCGAGTTAACAGAAACATACTCATTAGGTTCTAATACATAAAACCTATAAGCATGTGAATTTTCAGCATACCCAATAAATATGCAATCTATACCTTTTTCACCTAAAGTTTTCCTTTTAGGTTCCGTGAGCCTAACCACAGCCCTGCATCCCCAAACTTTGAGAAAACTCAAGTTGGGTGCTCTTTTATGCCAAAGTTCATATGGGGTTTTCTTGTTGCTTTTACCGGGAATACGGTTTAGCAAGTAGCAAGCCGTTAACATGGCTTCACCCCAGAATCCTTCACTTAACCCAGAATAAGACAACATTGAATTCACCATTTCTTTCAATGTCCTATTCTTTCTTTCAGCCACACCGTTTTGTTGTGGTGTATATGGAGCTATTGTTTGGTGTATTATTCCAGTAGATTGAAAATATAACGGATCATAATACTCCCCTCCACGATCGGTACGTAAGATTTTTACCAAATCTTTTTGATGGAGCTCTACCTCTTGTTTATAAATTCAAAATTTATCAAGAGCTTCATCCTTTGAATGCAATAAATAAATAAAGCAATAACATGATGCATCATCAATAAAAGTTATGACATATTTCTTATTACCTAAAGATGGAGTTGCATGCAAATCACATAGATCACTATGGATAAGATCTAAAAGTTTGGATTCACGATTTGCCTTTTTAAATGGTTTTCTAGTGATCTTAGTTAACATACAAGTTTTACACTTATTATGGTCCAATTCAATAGTTGGAATCATGCTCATATTCGACATTTCTTTCATTCTTTTATGATGAACATGTCCTAATCTAGCATGCCATAATTCCAAGTTACTAATTTTAACACTAGATATAGAATCAACCATACAAATCGAATTAAAAGTAGAAGGCATATCTAAATTCAACATAATCATTCCATTACATAAATATCCAAATCCCACAAAAGAACCATGTTTTGACAAGATGTACTTGTCGGACTCCAAGACCTGTTTGTACCCACAATTATTTAGAATAACACCAGAAAGCAAGTTTTTCCGTAGACCAGGCACATACAATACATTACATAATGAAATTGTTTTTCCAGAAGTAAACACTAAATCAACTAGTCCAACTCCATGTATAGGTTATGTTGCGACATTTCCCATCTTTAGTACACGTCCATCATTTATAGTTGCAAGTTCCTTGAACCATCTTCGGTCCTTGCACACGTGACATGTCGTACCAGAATCATACCACCAAGCTATATCATCATCCTGTACATAGAATGATTCAGAAATTAACGAGACATAATTCAGAACCGAATTATTATTCATTGTTAAAATCATACCTGCTTGTTTTGGATCACCTTTCGATCCACCACTAGTACCAGCCTCGTTCTTGCCTTTTCCCACACGGCAATCATGCTTGAAATGTCACGGTTTACCACATTTCCAACAATATAAATTTCCAGATTGTTTTGCTTTCTTCACAAACTCTTTCTTGCTACCATTTCCTTGAAACTTACATTTCTTGTTGTTCTTATTCGAACCCTTTTTGAAACTACTATTAGTTTCTTCAACCATATTGACATTTGATCCGCCAATATCCTTGTCTTTCCCTTTTTCCCAAACGTTTTCCATCCTACGACACCCTTCCTCAATACTTATGGTACTACCCAACTCTACCAAATTGTATTCTTCCTTCTTATGTTTCAAATTTGTTTTGAAATCCTTCCAAGAAGGTGGAAGTTTGTCAATGATAGATGCCGTCACAATGGATTCATCCATTTTTAAACCATGTTGGGTAAAGCGACCAAGTATACTAAGACACTCATTATATTGTTCCATAACAGAATGTCCATCTATCATTTTGTAATTCATGAAATCACTAACTAAGAATTTATTACTGGATGAATCTTCTACCATGTATTTGGCATGTAACATGTCCTATAATTCTTTTGCAGATTCAATGTTTTGATAAATATCAAAAAGAGTGTCACACATACCATTTAAAATAATTCATCGGCATATGAAATCATCATTCCAGAACTTGTTGCGTTTCCTGGTTTGTTCAAGAGTATCATCATCATTCGGTTATGCCGGCGCTCGTGTTGTCAAGACATACACAACCTTCATAGTTGTCAACAAAAACTGCATCTTTTTCTGCCATCTTCGAAAGTCCTGCCCTTCAAATTTGGCTAACTTCACAAACTTAGATGTCATATCTCGTATTGATTCTCCTGCCATCAATTCGAATTTAATCGATCCTTGTTTTAAATGTGATATATTTGGTATCCTGATAGCAATTAGAAGTCACGAGAAAACGCTTTCAGATCGATTAAATTGGAGTGGATACCAATCAACGATCGGATAAAATCTAATTGATTCAAGTTTGTGAATGGTTTTATATTTTTTGTAATTCGTGTGACTATCTTTTTGTGTATGTATTTCTCTATGTCAAAAATGAAGAATACACCAGATAGTTATATGTTCAAAACGGTTAAAAAGTGGTTATACACAATAACTGTAAAACAGTTATATTGAAACTGTATCATCACTAGCAGTACCTTCACACACTAGCAGTACCTTCACAAGTACACTAGCAGTACCTATAAGCTACAACTAGCAGTACCATCTATAACCAGCAGTACCAACTGCTACAACTAGCAGTACCAATCTTAACTAGCCGTACAAACTGCTATAACTAGCAGTACCATAACCGTACCTTTGAACCATGTTAGTCCTGTTAATATATAACTAAGTGTCGACCCTTATTTGTATATTAAACACAATTCACTTTACACTAAAATACCAACATAGATTTATGTTATGACTAATTACTATACCTGTAGGCCTCACATCATTATGGCTAGCAGAAGCATATGACAACCGAGAGCTGCCAGTATCTGCAGGGGTTACATTCTGAGCATCTAATATGAACCTTTTATTTTGCTGAGAGAAGTCGACAGGTACATTCGATCTTGTTTGATGGCTTTGTACATTCTGAACATTTGAAGTTTGGACCTTAGGAGGATCAACGGTTATCGGGTTTGCCTGCTCAAAGTTCGTGGGCACATTCTGCTCAAAGAAAAGATTCAGTTTTTAACAGGTTCTCTGAAAAGATACAATTATTACAGAGTAATTAGAAAGCTATTTTAACTCACCAACAAGACATCAGGAGGCTTTGATTCTTCGAATGAAGTTGCTTCCCAATCAACGTTGTGTTCTTTTGCTATGTCGCTCAACACTTTCACTTTTGTCTGAATGTTTGGTGCAACTGCGGATAACTTCTCAACCAACTGCAGATATAAAAACATTACAGTAAGATTGATAAATTTAAATATTTTTATGAGAAATGTAATTCTGTGTTGCAATTCAACCCATTTGTTAGTAAATGGGACGATTTCGTTAATTTCATTCTAACGGGTCAAAAGGGTAAAAAAAAGATCTAGCTGAAAGAGAAACAATTCGAGAGTCACCTAAAGTCTTTTTTTATGCTTAAATCCTCGTGTATCATTTTTATCAAAACTTAGATTAGTATAAAGAAAATCTCGTTAGCATAATTGCAGAAAAAATGTTTCATGTGATCGTGTCAACTCAGAACCAACATATCCAAAAATGTTAACCATTTTGACCCATGATCCAACCAGATAGACCAACCCATTTTGCCACATTTACTTTCAAATAACATACCATGCAGCTTACACCACAGCCAGGAATCAACTTAGTAGCCGCGGTAACAAACTCCTTCCCATATTTCGCTCTAAAATTCTTCTTAACATCCACAAGCTCCGTTATGTCTAAACATCTAGGAGTTGCAAATATCACGCTTGCAATTGCTTCCTTCAAATCAATTGGACAAGTCCTAACACAAAAAAAATTGCCACAAAATTAATAAATCGCTAAGCAATAGTAGTACTTTAAAGAAGCGATAATAAAAGATAGCTTACTTCTGTGACTCGATAATAGGCAAACGTTCTACAATTAGTTCACAATATATTTCGATCAAATCATATGCGCCTATCATCTTCTCTTCTCTGATTAAGTGCACAACCTGATAAAATAATCGCGTTAACAAAAACAGACATAATTTTCTATACCAATTAATAATGCTGATAAAAAAAAAAAAAAAAAAAAGTATAAAAAGACCATAATTCGTACTCTAATTCGCACAGTTCGATCGTTTCCTGCTGCCAACAGCTGAGCTATTTCCTTCCTCATTTGAATAACCTGTGCTCCTTTCTTATTCCTCATTAACTTTATCCTCGCCGTTGCTAGCATTAATGACATCTTACTGTATTAATCATTCGACATAACTCATGATCAGCCAAAGTCAACTTTTACACAATTACAAGAAAAAAAACAAATGAAAAATTATGAATTTGGTTGCATTTAGTTGTAGAAAAATACAAGTGTTCTACAAAAATTATCCAAAGAAGAGGAAAAAAATAAAAAAAGATTACTATAAAAGTTTTTCAAAGAGATAAAAATGGCTTTTATAATTTATAACTAATCTTTAAAACAGCATCCATCCAAGTCACAAACTGTCACAAGGGTATCTTGGTCAGGCGGTGTATATCTGAGTCCAAGACTCGCCCTTCCCGGTAAGTTCAAGAAAACCTCCTTCGTTTACCAGTTTACTTATAACCAACATGATTTATGCTTTTCAAAATTTTCTTTTGAAGCTTTCACGTTTCTCGAAAACGGCGTCTAAACACATTTTCTAAATTTTAACCGGTTCTTTTCTACAACTAAAAATAGTAAAAAACAACAAAGAAAATTTTCTACAACTAAACGCAATCTTTATATCTTGATCATAAGAAACTAACATGCATGAATGCGAATCACGCAATCTTGATATCTTGATCATAAGAAACTAACATGCATGAATGCGAATCAATGAACATAAGACAAAAGCATGCAGACAAAATCATGCAAATGATCATACGTACCATTTAGCGACTTGGAATCTTTTCTTAAGCCCAAACATTGTGAATGAATGAATTTTAGTGTTTGCTTGATGATGATGATACGTAAACTGTATATATAATATATAAAGCTTATCCCACTTAATTTAATGTGCAAGGGGGGTTGTGCACAACCAAAAGTACATTGCTTTAAGTTTCATGCTTAAGTGGTAAGTACATATGACAAACATTTAGTGCTATTGAGTTAACCTCAGGAAGATGAATATGAATTGGTGCTTCGGTTTCGAGTATACAAAGTAACAATTTAACAATTATGTCATTGTGTACTAATTGCTACACTTATAACACAAAAGAATTTGAAGTGTTGTTGAAGCTACTAGAATAGCTTATTAAAAGTTCCCTTTGCCTCCCATGAGTTACAAATGTGAAACAGTTATGGTTCCGTTTTTTACCATCTATATATAGTGATCTATTTGTTTTTTCACACACTGAAACAACAAAATTTGCAATGCAGTATCTAGCCTCTATTAGAGACGGGAATTCTGAGAAAACAACCAAAATAACTCAGACTAGTTGTATTCTTGAAGATTTTGGGAATTAAAAAACATCCACGCATTGCAATTCCAACTGATTTGTTGGTTTTTTCATCAGCATGTATATATTTTTTTACTGCAATGGTATTTCCTGAACTTATCTAACTTCAAACTTTCTGTGGTGCAGGTGAAATTAATTGATATGCATTATAGTTTAGACGAGAAAAAAAGCGGTTCATGTATCCAAACACGTAGGTGTATTTTATCGGTAAATATTGTTGATTAATATTTTTGTTTGACTTGCTTAGTTGGCTACTGATTTGCTATGTTCATGTGGACATCAACATCCTGATATAACAAATAGTTCCTTTAGAAAAGGTATTTACTTTTTTTATTTGATTTTTATTTGTGAACTTGATGTCTACTTGAGATTCATTTGTGTAATTTACTCTATATTATGCAGTCAAGAGTATCACAACTATGTCGGGGAGAACAGTCATACCATATCTTCTACCAGATTTGTGTTGGGGCTCCATCGTCTCTTAAAGGTTTCTTGCTTATGACTTTGACTCTATGGTTGATAACATTACTTAAATGTATATAGGTTCATGGTCAAAACATGAAATTTTGAGTAGGGGTAAAATGTCGAGTTGGGATGAGTGGTTGACCTAAAACACTTTTTTCCAAAATTTTAGTGTTTTTGTCATGACAAAAAATTTATATTATTTCAATTTTATTCTTCTAATAAAATGATTAGGAGGCTACATGCATTAAAGATACAATTTGGACAACTTTTAACACATTTACATCTTTTTCATGTTATTTTTTATGTATTTTACCTATTTGACCAGTTATAGAAACGAACATAGCCCAAATTGAACCACTCATTAGTAAGTGATCAAAATTATCATTTCTACTTAACTACATCATTCTCACAACTTCTGTCTTTCTTTTTTCCATTTACAGATGTATTGAATTTGAAAATGGCAAGCGAGTACAAGTTTCTCAATCCGAGTGGGTGCTTAAAAATTAACGGTGTTGATGATGCCCACAACTTTATAATGCTAACGGTAACTTTAAGAGTATTTGCATGCCTCATGCGCCAATATTATCGGTTGAACGAGAAACATGATAATTTAACCCACTATATATGTTTTTCAGTAGGAAGCCCTTAATGCTCTTGGATTTTCCTATGAAAATCAATAGGATATCTTTGAATTGCTTGCTGCAATCTTATGGCTTGGGAATATTTCATTTGCAGTAATTGAAGGGATCGTGTAGTTATTGTGAAAATGTGTGAAGGGATCGTGTAGTTATTGTGAGCCATGCGAAGGGATCGTGTAGTTATTGAGTAAATGTGCATGCATGGTAAGATTGTACTTGAAGAAATTGAAGGCATATGTTTACGTTTAGGCATGCAAAGAGGTTGCAAACAAATTACAACTTCCAAATCATTAAAACGGATTAATTCATTGCGACACTCAATAGTTGGATGGATTTGAATGTTAATATTTTGTTTGCGTTTAATTTTTTTGACTCTTTGATATCCATATATGTATATACTGAATTGTTGGAAGATTAATTCATATGAGCTTTAATTTTGTAATCTCATGCTGTGAAACTTATATTTTTTAGCTTTTATCATCATGATCATGCTAAAATAGAAAATTCAAACTCTATTAAACAAAAAAGTATGAACGAATGTTCGTCATATAATAAACTTCCACGTTATAAGCATATAGGCCATGTCTTCAAACACAATATATAATACAAGTTCATTGTTAGGCAATAATTTTATATACTTAATCACTTTGTCAAGAAAATTAAAAAGTCGAACAAAAAAATTAAAGTTTGTAATGTAACAAGTTGGTAAGGTAACAAAACGAGGTTATTTGCTTTACATATTTTAAATAAGTTCAATGCTCATTAGCCCAACATATAACACAAACATCATCTGATTGATTATTTAACAAGTCGTGTGAATACACTTTCAGATCAATAAAATAGAGTAGATACTAATTTATGATCGGATAAAATCGAATTTGATTCAAGATTTAGTATGTATGTATGTTTGCAGAAACTATCAGATTAAGAGAAGTTTTTCCAGCCTCTCTTTTCTGTATATATGTCTGAGAATATATCAGACAGTTTTTATGGGTTCCAAACGGTTATAAACGGTTAATAAGAAGGCTAATAACTGTAAAACAGTTATTATAAACGTATACCAACTAGTAGCAGATTCTGCAACTTAGCAGCAGGATCATAACCTACTAGCAGCAGGTTATGCTGCACTAGCAGCAGGTTAACCAACCAGCAGCAGGATCCTATAAGTAGCAGTACCATCTCACACTATCAGTACCTTCACATTACCTAGCAGTACCTTAGCTAGCAGTACCACATCACACTAGCAGTACCTTAACATTACCAAGCAGTACCTTAAACCCAGTTAATCAGTTAGTCCTGTTAATATGTAACTAAGTGTTGACCCTTATTTGCATATTCAACTCAATTTACTTTACACTAAAATACCAACAAATGTGCAATTATGTGTACCTATATGCATCGAATATTTACGAATGGTGCGCTTTTATTTGGCAAGTTATGTGACTCAATTATGAATAAGTTTTTTATTTTTGTTTACACCACGTGACAAGAGAAATTAGTGGGCAAAAAGGAAATTATGGTTAATTGGTTTTTGGTGAAATTTGTTATGCAGAATGACTTAGTATTTCCTTGACATGCGTTGTTATTCTACTAGGTATGGGCCAAAGATTAAAAGAACTTCTATTTGCGACAAGAGAAATTATTGGGCAAAAAAAAATTATGGTTAATTGGTTTTTGTTGAAATTTGTTATGCAGAATGACTTGGTATTTCCTTGATATGCATTGTGTTAGAGTTGTGGAAAAATATTAAAACGTATATGAGTAGAATCGAACCCGAGACCGAGGGATTGCACACGTTACGTATGAATGATCAAGTAAATAATTAATATATATAAATGTTATGTATTTTAATTATTTGGACACGAAATGATAACTAAGGGACGTTAAATAATTAACGGAATTGACTAACGACCGTTAGGGAATAAAGGGAGGACCGTAAGTGAAATTTGGAGCTAAAGAAAAATATGGAAACCCATTCCATGGGTTTGGCCGATCGGCCTAAAGGGTTTTACAACCCAAATCGCATAGCTTTTGCTTCAAGATAGGTTTTGCCTATAAAAGTTATGATAACATTACTAGGCATCTAAATATCAATTCCACTAAAATAAATACGATACAACTTCTCTAATAGGCATCTAAATACCGTCATATGCTTATACAAGCAGCTGCATCAACGTTACGAAAAACCACTTAATTAATCAACCAAAAGACCGTGCATCGCACGGGTTGTATCAAGCCTCGTATGTGTATAACTATAATCGACTTTTTAAGGTTTTGTAACGAATTTAATGAATGAAAAATTTAATGAGGAATTTTACAGTAGAGTTATTTAAATATGAAAGTTGGTCGGTGGAAGGATCCAAAATACAATGACTAAATTACATAAATGGTCCCTGTGGTTTGTCGAAAATTTCACATATCGTCCCTCAAACTTAAAATTGCATATATCGTCCCTATCACCTAGAGGTGGCAAAACGGGCGGGTCGAGCGGGCACGGGCTAGAATGGGCACGGGCTAAACGGGCACATGTTATACAAATCGCTTTATAGAAGACCGAAAATGACGAAATAAATTCCTTAAATGTAATACCTCATTTAAATTTGAAAAATTAAATATATTATATATATATATAAGTTTTTCTTCAAAAATGATTATAATGTTTTCTAATTGAGAGAAAATATGTGCCCGTTGTGCCTATTTAACTTTTCAATGGGCTAATGTGCCCATTTCACAAAAAGAATGAGGCTAAATGTGCCCATATCTTTTACAAAGTAGCCAAAATTAGCCCATTTTTTAATCCTGGGCACAAATTGCCACCTCTACTATCACTTTCAAAGAATAACACTCGTGGTCATTTTTTTAAGTTTGAGGGACGATAGGTGAAATTTTCTTAAGTTGCATATATCGTCCCTATCACCTCAAAAAAGGACAAAGAGTGTTATTCTTTGGAGGTGATAGGGACGATATATGAAACTTTTAAGTTTGAGGAATGATATGTGAAATTTTTGACAAACCATAAGGACCATTTATGTAATTTACTCAAATACAAATAAATGAAGTAGTATCTTGCAAAATCCGCCCCTATAGTTTGGTTAAATTAAATAGCATGCATGGTTTTTATAATTTTAAAAATGTTGGTGCGGTTATAAGAGAAACTTTGATGTGCAAGTATCATGTTTTCAAGAAGGGTTTCGAAAGCGCTTATAGGCAAGACGAAACCGTTTTTGTTGGTGGAAAGCAGTTATGGATGGCGGACAAAATCATTAACAGTTTATCTGACATTTTGAGTTGAGGATATCGGTTGACACTGACACATAGGGATACTGGACAAAGTTTATCCGTGAAATTCTATTAGACGATATAGGACAAAAGGTTGTATGAACTTCAACAAATATCAGATGATAAATAAGTGAATCAGATTATATCGACAAAAGTTTTGATCAAACTAAGTTATCCTCAACAATCTTTGAATGAATGATAATTGCTAACTAGGTACGAAGCTTTTTATGAGGCTAGGGTGGGTCCTGTCCCCTCCAAAATTTTACATACTTAGAGCATTATGTGCCCACGAGCCATAGGGCGCGTTTTATAACAAAATTTTTTGTCACATTAGTTTTTCCACCTATAACTCAAACTTATAACTTAATCCAAAAATACCCTCCCTTCATCATTCAAGTTATAGGACACCCACTGACTCACACTTTAAGCCACCCCCCCCTCCCACTCCCCCACCCTCCAAAAAAAAGAAAGAAAAGAAAGGATGTCCTATAACTCGACTGGTAAATTTGTCGCGAGGCCTTATAACACAAATTGAAAAGATGGGGGATGGGGGTGGGGGGGGGGGGGGGTGGTTGAGCTTTATCTATGTTGCAAACCAAAGTTCCCAAAAATACTCTCTTTGCACTTTCAAAGTTGTAGAGGTTGTGTTTTAGATTTGATCAAACTAAAGGGTGATTTTTCAATTTACTCTAAACAAAAAAAGTCAAAATATAAAACTCAACGCTGATGGGCAAATAAAAAGTTAATGGTTGACGGCCAATGTGTTGGTGAGATTTTATTTAAGAATTTATATAGCTCTTTTTTTTTTTTTTTTTTTTTTTTTTTTTGGTAAATTTTGCGATTTGCAGCTTAAAAAAGGCTACTTTTGATAAATAAAATAATAAAACATTTAGTTAGTTGAGACGAGTTAGATTTAAAAGGTGGACGGTTAAGGAACTTTTTTTTTTTCATGAAAACCTCTAAAAATAAACCCTGATAGTGAATTTACTATTAAGGGTTGTTAAAATAGCTTGTCAACTTGATATGATCCGTGAGAATTTAATTATTTCCTTTCTTAAAAACTTAAAATGATATGGTACAATTAACAAATTCTCAATTTCTAATAACATATCCAATATTTATAGTTAACCATCTCTTTTATTACGTGCATAGCAACATGATTTTATAGTTGTAGATATTTACAGTGATAAAAAAAAGTTTATGGGATATAAACAAAAAATAATACAAGTTTGAGGATTTGTGGATTAAACATGTATGTCTTGAAACCCGGTTCGACCCGGCCGGTTCCGGTAAAAAAAATGTAAAATTAGACCGATTTTTATATTTTCGAAATCCGGTTAGACCCGTCGGGTTTTAAGTGACCCGGATCAACCCAATTTTCGAGATATGTATATACTTTTTTTTATCATTCCAAATATATATAAATTTAATTTTTGTGGAAGACCGGGTTGACCGGGTGGTCGAACCGGTTACCCGGTGACTCGACCGGGTCGATTAGAGACTCAGTTTTCAAAACATTGATTAAACACTATTTAAACTGAATAAAAATATTATTGGTGGGTTATAATCGAAAATAGTAATAAAAGTTTATGGTTTCTATATATAGTTTTCTTAATTTTTTCCACTTTCAAGATTTTCTTAAATAGATTATGTTATGTTTGGTAAAAGTAGCAGTGAGCTGTGAGCAGTAGCCAAAGCTCACAGCTCACAGCTTCTTAAAGAAGCATTGCAAAAATGAGCTTTCCTAAAAAATAGCAAAGCTCACCGCTCTTTTGCTAAACGAACAATAAAAATCAAAAAGCTCATTGCCCACCGCCCCAAAAAGCTCCGCGCCAAACATAACATACGTTTTTACTTTTTGGATTTTCCTTTATGTATTAAGAAAGATTGATCACATACTTTACTTCTCAAGATCCTCAAATTTCCTTATCATCTTTCTAACCCATTTTTTACAACCTTCCAAAAAGTGAGGCATTTATCTGGTTTAATGTCATGTGACGGTGAGCTCAAATCGCGTGTATTAAAATATTAAAAACCATGCAAATCTCTAAATTAGGAAAACTAAATCACATTAGTTATTTGCCATTGATAACGCTCAAATCAAACATATTTTATTAGCGTTATTCGTATGATTATGCATGTTATTTGGTTGTATTTGTGAACATTTTATACTTAAAAGGTACAAAAGATGTGTTTAGGTTCAGGTACAACTATGTAGAAGGAAATAAAGAAAAAGATGCAGAAAAGTCGACAAAATCAAGCAAATATGCACGAAGAGAAGTTTTCCGTTCAAGATAAAGATTCATGCTATGATTATTTCAATGTTCAAGAGAAAGAGGAAAATGAAGTCAAGATTAAGTGCCAAGAAGTGTGTTAAAAGTGGGAATTATATTCTAGCTTAGAGTTGAAATTTATGTGCAAAAGTCGGTCTCGACCCAAGGTTCACATTCCAGACCCAAGGTTGAAGCTGACTCAAGGTTCATAGCTCAAATCCAAGGCTCAGCAGACATCCAGACCACAGGTCTTAGGTCCCGACCATGGGTCCAACCACTTAAAGTCTTCCATAATTGCATTTAAGAGATGAGTTAAGTACCATTACTTCCATGGCCGATCATCTACTCCTAATAACTCATTTTTCTGCATATTTATGACACTTTGTGGCCAAGAAATATGTTTGGTGATCAAGAAGTATTCAACTATAAATAAAAGTGCTTGGTTATGCATCAAATCACCCTTTTTTTTTTACCCATTATCAACCTATTTATCTATCATCAAATTATCATACCTTCTACAAACACTTGGAGGATTCTCTCCTACCGCTCTCCACCATTTCTAGAGGTGTTGAGGAGTTGGTTTGGTCTTCATTAGCATGACATATGACTTGATCATTCCTACACCATAAGGTTTGATCATAGTTCACACCAATTAAACCCATATACATCTCCAACAATCCTTATTACCAAACACCCTTAAGTCATATACTCACAACATGAGGTCGATTTCCAGGAAGGTTTAGGGATGGATGATTTGTATTTTGGTAGTTTCTTTTGGTTGGAATTGTAGCACTCGATGATTTGACTCTAATGTTTGGTATTGTTTCTATTAAATTCCATAATATTAATGTCATTGCTTATGTTGATTATGAGAATTCCTTTGTGTGTTGTGTTACTTGTTTGCTTATGTTGATTATGAGAATTCCTTTATGAGAATTCCTTCGTGTGAATGTTTGACTAGATGGTTAGAGAAAGTGATTGTTCTCATAAGTTTGTTTAAATATAATTCGTGTTCTAAAACTTGTTGATTAAACATTATTGGATTTAAAGGTTGAAAAGATTTCTAATATTGTTTTATTCCAAGAAGTTGGTTGCCAAAATGGATTGGTATTTGATAGTTGACAACTATTAAGTATGCAAGTTTTTAAATGAATTCGAAAATATTCAATCACGAGATTGGGTTGAAAGAACTCGTAAGAACTAATGTAACTAATCATCTTTTTCATAACATTTGATAACACAATGAGCTGGCGTAATGGGATGAGATATAGGCCGAAAGGACTCACCCGTGAAACTAGTAGAAACATGAATTTTCTTGATATTACCCATTGACTAGAGATCCTTGTGAAAATTGATATGTGCCTTCTATGTTTCACCTAAACATGTTCAACATTCCATCATGATTAGTTATTATTCCTAAACAAGTGTTTGTGTGCTTTCATTATGCTTTCATAATTGTTTTTCTTGGTGGTTTGACCCGTGACAATCAAATCCATCAACTTGTTACTTTCTTAAACAATCAAACAACATTTGAGTGCAACCAAGTCTCGTGGGACGACCTTGACTTACCAATCCCTTAACTATAACTGACAAGTATACTTACTCGTATGTGTTCCTAGTTAATCGGTAATTCTTGTTTACAAATTTAAAACCCGGTGCTACACGCATCAAGTTTTTGGCGCCGCTGCCGGGGACTTGCGTTTGTATTCATGTGTTTGTTTGTTATTGAAATTACTTGTTTGTCCGTTTGCTTGATAAATTGTTGAAATGCTTGTTTACTCGTTTTATTGTTGAATCGGTTGAATTGCTTAATTGCTAATTTTTTCGAATGCTAGATTGCTCTTGCTCATGCATGATTGTGTCTTTGCTCGTTTATTTGATTGCTCTTGATTACTTGTTTGATCGTGATAATTGCTTAATTGCTCCCTTGCGTTTTGTTTCAAAATTCTCTCAATTATCATATTTCTTTAATGATCTTGGCATCAAAATAAAGTTTTGGTGTTGGGATTTTGTTTCATGTTTTCTAAAAATGCTTACTCAAATAAATGCTTTCAAAAATTTGTGCTCGAATTGCTTGTGAAAAAAAACCCACCCATTTTTTTGTCTTAATTTTCATTTGTTCTTGTGTGTTTAAATTTATTTTTAAGTTTAATAAAAGTTTAAAAGGTTAAACATGTTTGTTTATGAATAATTAGAATAAAAAAAAAAGGTTCATACGAGCCATGATTAATTAAAAAAATATTTGGTTATAGATAATTAGAAGAGAAAAAATTTTTGGTAGCAATGAGCCAAAAAGTTGTCAAAATAATTTTGCTATGCGTTAGCAGTTAAATGGTTCGTGCGAGAATTACCGATTTCATAAAGTCAAGCTAAAAACTAGTCAAATTCCACTATATTAATGTTAAAAAAAATAATAATAAAATAATAAAAATAATAATAAAATTTTACCTCTTCCTCCGTCCTAAAATTATTGTCATCAGACAAAAAACACATTCTTTTAGAAAAATATCACTATCACTACTTTCTCTCTTTTACTTTTTTGCCAAATGACAAGTTTACCCTTAACCAATTAATTAACACTTCTTTAAAGTTTGCAATATTAATTTCAACCAAGGGTAATATAGTAACTTTACCAAACTTCACTACCTATTCACTTTCTATTTATGGTATGTGACAATAATTTTGGGACAGACGAAAAAAGAAAATGTGACAATAAAATTGAGACGGAGGGAGTAATAAATTTTACCTCTTGGTCGTCGGCCTTGAGTCCGACCAAAGGACCCAAAGCCTTCTGTTAACATTTTCACACCCAGATCTTTGGTCTGGGGTGTCGACCGCCGGCCACACACACACAAAAAAATAAAAAATAAAAATAAAATAAAATAATTATTTATTCATTTCTTTTATACCGCGGTACTGTAGCACATAAAAATTTTTAAAAATATATATTTTTATTTTCCTCGTAAAATTTTTTAATAAACAAAAAAAAAATCTCGTAAAAAAAAATTGTTTATTTATTTATTTTCGCTACTGTTCATAAAAATTAAAAAAATAAATATTATTTATTTAAGTTTCTGGTTACTGTTCATTATTAAAAAAAATATATTAAAAAAATAAAATAAAATAATAAAATCTTTAAAAAAAAAAGAGAAAAGATATTTCTCTTAAAAATTTATTTTAATTATTTTCGTTTACTGTTCATAAATAAAAAATTATTAAAAAAAAAAAGTTAAAAATTTAAAAATAATAAAAATAAATATAAAAAAATAATAAAAAATTTTATTTTTGTTTATTTGTTTAAGTTTTAATAAATTTAGTTTTCCTTTAATAAGTTTAAATGTTTTATTTACTTTCTTTTTCTACCTATGTTTTGCATTTTAAAGTTTTGTAAAATTTGATACGTCGTAAATAAATAAGTATTTGTTTTTCTAAAATAAAAATAAATATTTTCGAACTTTGTGGGTATGTTCACTGGAAACCCTCACGGGACTTAACTCGTCCACTCGGGCCACCGAGGGGTTTAAAAGGCTTGTTGCATACGCTAAATGCAACCGTGATGCCTACGAAAGTGAGTTTTAGAATTTTACGAGTTTTTTGTAGTTTAGTTTATTTTTGCAGATTTAATAAGCTCTTGAAGATTGGATGATTGTGACATTATTCTCTTGATTGGACATGTTTGGAAGAGAAGTCGGTTGATCTCGCGTACTTAACATCTTATCATATGGAGATTCGATCGCAATTTCTTAAGCCCGTGAAGTTTCGTTTCTCTCGGTCTTTTCTTATCTTAATTTTCCCTACTTTTTCATGCTTTGAAGTTTATTTTTCATATTGAATATAATGCGTAACTTAAGTGTGGGGGGAAACTAAAATAGTGAAGAACGAAACTAGTTTTAAATTTTCATATTTTTGGGCCAATTTGAAAAGAATCTTGTATACGTGTTTGCCCTTAGCTTCTATTTGTTTTGCGCATATAGGTTAATATATTAGAATAACTAGATCATCCCACTGGTGAAATCGGTAAAATTTTAAAAAATTCGAGATGTGTCCCGATTGACATTGCAATCTATTTTTAAGATCGATAACATTTGCTAGCGCATTTATAGCCCTTTACCACTAAATATGTGAGGATTTGAGCCTATTCTTATATAGCATATATCTTTTATGCTTGAATCTTTTTGCTATGAGTGTGCCGGTGATTTTATTTATTCTAGAACTTGTACTTGCAAATCATTACCAGACCGCAGTGAGATCACATTCGTGTGATATAAGTGTATTCGTGTGACAAAGAGGCACCCTTAGGAATTAAACCAAATGTCCTTCCATTTACATCTAATGATATATTAGCTAGCCACATTGGTTAGTTAACCACCCATATGGACCCATTTGTTAGCGCTCATTTTTAGCACTAGATACCCTTAGAACACCCTCCGAGCCATTCTTTTCTTTTGTTACATCCAGAAAAAAATACAAAAAGATTTTACACTTTAAACCTTAGCCTAACCCCTTGTCAAAGTCTAAACGGTTGGTTGCTAGTTGCTTGGAATGTTGGATTGTTTTTTATGATTATTGGTTAGCCACACTTTGTCATTCGTGTGTGTCATTCCAACAAAGATGAAGGTGCGCAACTTCTTATTTGTATTTTTGTGGTGTGCATATGCAAAGTGTGGGGGGAGATGTGATGTATGAAGGAGAAAAGTCAAAAAAAAGAATGCAAAAAAAGTAAAAAAATGAATAAGTCATCGAAAAAAAAGAAAGAAAAAATATATGATGACAATTATAGCCAATGTGCTATATTATTATGAAGATGAAGTACGTTTGAGATATCGAATAGCCAATGTGCTAAGACGTGATATACATATATGTATTTGGTGATCGATATGTGAAAAAAGAGAAGATTGTAACTATAATCATTTACGGGTTTGTGGTAACTAGCAACATGGGACTTTGACTTGACTTTATTTTTCTTTTAAAACCAATTCCATAAATATTCACATGCCTTATCTCTACCCTTTTTGGCTTTGTGAAATTATCAAGTGTATTGACATGTAGTGACCATCCGATTTCTTGAGGAATTAGATAGCGTAGTCAGTGATCTAAGGTTATCCTTAGTGACCATCCGTTATTTGGTGATGCAAGAATTCGTTGTTAGCGATCTATTATGTTTTTGCATAAGATAGTTGCACATAAGTCTAATATAACCCTTGAAGCCCTTTAACCCGAATAAAAGTCCTCTTTAGATGTTTACACTTGGTGCTTACGCCACGTCAGTGGAGTTTTGTTTCTTGTACAAGCCTATGGTAAGAAATAGATCATGACCGAGCAATATGAGTGTGATTTTCTTATCTACTCCGCCACCAAAAATATATGAGTGTTGAGTGAATTATAATTTCATTCCTTTTCGTGAGATGCTTAGCCATGTTATCAAGCAAGAGAATCCATAGGGTATTGTCAAACATCTCGGTTTTTCACCACTAAAGCTTAAAAAGATGAATCGTATCTCGTACTTGTACTTGGTAGATTTGCATCATATTTTTCTCAATCATTTTTCATACACCATGTGGGATCGATTTATTTTTCTTAACTTCTAGATTTGCTTGAGGGCAAGAAAACCCTTAAGTGTGGGGGAGTGTGCACTCAATTTTCGCGTATTTAAAAAAAAATCATAAATTTTAAAATTTTCTTTTCATTTTGCCATTTAGATATGCATTTTAATTTTTCTTTTCTTAGATTTGCTTGAGGGCAAGCAAAGTTTAAGTGTGGGGGTATATGATAACGCTCAAATCTAACATGTTTTATTAGCGTTATTCGTATGATTATGCATGTTATTTGGTTGTATTTGTGAACATTTTATGCTTAAAAGGTACAAAATATGTGTTTATGTTCAGGTACAACTATGTCGAAGGAAATAAAGAAAAAGATGCAGAAAAGTAGACAAAATCAAGCAAATATGCACGAAGAGAAGTTTTCCGTTCAAGATAAAGATTCATGCTATGATTATTTCGATGTTCAAGAGAAAGATGTGAAAATGAAGTCAAGATTAAGTGCCAAGAAGTGTGTTAAAAGTGGGAATTATATGCTAGCTTAGAGTTGAAATTTATGTGCAAAAGTCGGTCTCGACCCAAGGTTCACATTCCAGACCCAAGATTGAAGCTGACCCAAGGTTCATAGCTCAAATCCAAGGCCCAGCAGACATCCAGACCACAGGTCTTAGGTCCCGACCATGGATCCAGCCACTTAAAGTCTTCTATAGTTGCATTTAAGAGATGAGTTAAGTACCATTAGTTCCGTAGCCGATCATCTACTCCTAATAATTCATTTTCCTGCATCTTTATGACACTTTGTGGCCAAGAAATATGCTTGGTGACCAAGGAGTATTCAACTATAAATAAAAGTGTTTGGTTATGCATCAAATCACCTTTTTTTTTTTACCCATTATCAACCTATTTATCTATCATCAAATTATCATACCTTCTACAAACACTTGGAAGATTCTATCCTACCACTCCCCACCATTTCTAGAGGTGTTGGGGAGTTGGTTTGGTCTTCATTAGCATGACATATGACTTGATCATTCCTACACCATAAGGTTTGATCATAGTTCACACCAATTAAACCCATATACATCTCCAACAATCCTTATTACCAAACACCCCTAAGTCATATACTCACAACATGAGGTTGATTTCCAGCAAGGTTTAGGGATGGATGATTTGTATTTTGGTAGTTTCTTTTGGTTGGAATTACATGGTTGGAATTGTAGCACTCGATACTTTGACTCTAATGTTTGGTATTGTTTCTATTAAATTCCATCATATTAATGTCTTTGCTTATGTTGATTATGAGAATTCCTTTGTGTGTTGTGTTACTTATTTGATTACTATTATCTCTTTATATTAGTTTAGGAATTATGTTGACTTTCGTGTGAATGATTGACTAAATGGTTAGAGAAAGTGATTGTTCTCATAAGTTTGTTTAAATATAATTCGTGTTCTAAAACTTGTTGATTAAACATTATTGGATTTAAAGGTTGAAAAGATTTCTAATATTGGTTGATTCCAAGAAGTTGGTGGCCAAAATGGATTGGTATTTGATAATTGACAACTATTAAGTATGCAAGTTTTTAAATGAATTCGGAAATATTTAATCACGAGATTGGGTTGAAAGAACTTGTAAGAACTAATGTAACTAATCATCTTTTTCATAACATTTGATAACACAATGAGCTAGCGTAATGGGATGAGATATAGGCCGAAAGGACTCACCCGTGAAACTAGTAGAAACATGGATTTTCTTGATATTACCCATTGACTAGAGATCCTTGTGAAAATTGATATGTGCCTTCTATGTTTCACCCAAACATGTTCAACATTCCATCATGATTGGTTATTATTCCTAAACAAGTGTTTGTGTGCTTTCATTATTCTTTCATAATTGCTTTTCTTGGTGGTTTGACCCGTGACAATCAAATCTATCAACTTGTTACTTGCTTAAACAATCAAACAACATTTGAGTACAACCAAGTCTTGTGGGACGTCCTTGACTTACCAATCCCTTAACTATAACGGACGAGTATACTTGCTCGTATGTGTTACTAGTTAACCGGTAATTCTTGTTTACAAATTTAAAACCCGGTTCTACACGCATCAGCCATCACTGAATCTTTATCGTTGAACCACCATAGATATACCACACCATCACCACCGTTATTTTTCTCTCTTCGGTGATGGCCATAACATGCGTACACAATACACTCAGAGGCGAAGCTAGAAAGTTATGGTCGAGGGGGCAAACTTTGATAATTTTTAGAAACTACATAACAAATCGGTTCGTTATACGGGCAAAATAATTAATAAAAAAAATAAATAAAATAAAAAAAAAAAAAAAAAAAGAAGTAGCCAGATATTTTAAAATTTTTACACTACAATTTTTCGATAGAGATGCATGTGCCCACCCTACCTACTATTTAATGAAATTCATATAAAACACTCCTTATATACACATTTGATAAATCTGTTGATATAAATAATGCCTAAAAACGCTATTAATATTTTTAGATACCTCTACGTTTTGATAATCACAAAATGTAAAATCATTAAATGAAAGATTATGACATAAACAAGTATTTAGTTGTAAATATCTATTTTAACAACTTAATCACTTAAGGTATGAATAAACAAATGCCTAATGCATTATATGATCAAAGGAACATTTTCTTTATCACTAGATTTTTTATAAAATGTCACAAACATTTTATATCTTTTAGAAAATCATTTTTGTTATTAAGTAAATATATTAAATCCATTATAAATATATGAATTCAAATTTTTAACCAAAAATGGCAAAAATGTTCCAGAAAAACCATCCACGGTAAAAGACAAAATTTATAGCCGTTCAGGGAGGGCGGCCCCTTAATTATAAGGGCGGTCCCCTTAATATTTAAGGGGGCCGGCCACTAATTAAGGGGACCGCCCACGCTCCTCCAGCTGTAAATTTTGCCTATAAATACTGGTTCATTCCTGGCATTTTTCCTCACCTTTTGCACTAAAAACTTTCTGATTTAGATCTCATTTCATATCTTCAAAAACCCTTTGATCATATAATTATAAGCTTTTGTTTCAAGTGATCCAAAGCTTCAACCTTTCAAGTGCAAGAGAAGAATACTTCTATCCTTCAAGACAAGAAGCATTACAACTTGGTGTATCTCTTCCATCCAAGTTGTTGGTGTATCAAAATTGTAAATCATTCATTCATTTGTATAAGTTGTGTATATTTGTTAGATAGTTGTGAGCATAATTGTTTAGGCTAGATTAGTGTGTAAGTAGTGAAGTTGTGAAGAAGTTAAGGTGTGTAAGTAGTGAAGGTGTGAAGAAGTAGAAGAGTATATAAGTAGTGCTAGGTCGTGAAGCAGCTGTGAAGTAGTTGTGAAGCCGTTGTGAAAAAGTTGTGAAGCCGTAGTGAAGAAGTTGTGAAGAAGTCGTGAAGAAGTCGTGAAGAAGTTGTGATTGAAGTTGTGAGATTGGTTCTAGCTACGATTAGAAGTCGACATTTAGCTTTGTGTCGTAAAATTGGTGTAAGTGAAAGTTGTGTAAGGTTTTCTCCGCCATAAGGGAGCTTGTTGACATAGTGAAGAAAACTCTCGAGTTAGCTGCTAGAGGAGTGGAGTAGGGCAAGGAAGGTGTCCTTGTAGCCGAACCACTATAAATCCTTTGTCTTGCGGTTCGATCTTTCCATCTCTATCTTTCATTTCATTTCATTACTTTACTTGCATTGTTAATTTAGATTTACTTATATTTGTTCATATTGTTCAAGAGTTGAGTTCACATAAATTTGAATCTAAGTTTTTAAAAGTAAACAAAGTTTTTATATTAAATTTAAAAGACGTAAAACTATTCAACCCCCCCCCCTTCTAGTTTTCCACAATTGGTATCAAGAGCCATGTCAAACATGATTTTTAAAATAAATTGTATTTTAAAACTTGAAACAATCTATGGAATCCGAAAAATATTTAGAAGGGCAATCTATGCAAAGACTACCACTATTTGAAAGTGATTGTTTTCTTTATTAGAAAAATAGATTCGAAACTTATGTGCAATCAAAAGATCTTGATCTTTGACATGTTATTACCTATGGTGACTTCCCCCTATTCAAAATAGTCCTTTAACTAAAATAGATGAAATTGTACCTTTTGAAAAACAAAATGATAATTTGAAAAAGAAACTAGCAAAAATTAATGAGGCTAAAATGGTAATTTATAATGCGTTACCACGCAAAAAATATGAAAGAATTTTTATGTGTAAAACCGCAAAAGAAATTTGGAACTCTTTGCTAATCACTCACCAAGGTAATAGTCAAGTCAAAGATAATAAAATAGATCTTCTTTTTCAACAATATGAACAATTTACGATTCCGGAAGAGGAATCAATAGATAATGCTTTTGCTAGGTTTAACATTATCATCACAAGTTTAAAAGCACTTGATGAGAATTTTTCTAGTAAGAATTTTGTTAGGAAATTTCTTAGGGCTCTTCATCCAAAATGGCGAGCTAAAGTTACGGCGATTGAAGAATCAAAGAATTTGTCAACTTTATAACTTGACGAATTGATCGGCAACTTGAAGGTCTACAAAGCAATAATAAAGAAAGACTCCGAGATGGTCAAAGGTAAAAGAGAGCAAAGCAAGTCAATTGCATTGAAAGCTAGGAAGGAATCTAGTGATGAGGATAGCTCAACCTCCGAAAGCAATGACGAAGAATATGCTATGGCCGTAAGAGACTTCAAGAAATTCTTTAAAAGACGAGGAAGATTCGTTAGACAACCACATGATCAAAGAAAGGCATTCCAAAGATACAAAGAGGACAAAAGCGAAAGGAAGTGTTATAAATGTGGCGACCCAAATCACCTCATCGGAAAATGTCCAATGATGTCAAGGGATCAAAATCAAAAGGCGTTCGTTGGAGGAGCATGGAGTGATAGCGACGAAGATGAGAAAGAAATAACAAAGGACGAAAAATGTCTTATAGCAAAGGCATCCAATGAGGTACTTTCCGAAACCGAATACTTTAGTGATGAAAATCAATCATTAGATGAAAAAGACCTAGATAATGAATATAATAGGTTATGCAAATTAGGTCAAAAGGTTATAGCTAAAAATAAGTCACTAAAACATATTAATAATCGATTAAAAAATGAAGTACTCGAATTAAAAATTAAACTAAAACATTTGGAAAAAGGAAAAGAAGTTTTTATAGAATGCAAAACATGCTTAGAAGTCAAAAATGAAAATGAAAAACTTAAAGATGAAATTTTCAAACTTGACAAGTTTAAAAATAGTAGTAACTCACTTAAGAAAATAATAAGTGTTCAAAGATCATCCGAAGATAAAACCGGTCTAGGAATCAATTCAATCGATATTTCAAATAGTGAAAATAAAAATGTAAAGTTTGAATGTGAGTCTAGTAAACAAAAACTGTTAGAGTCAAAACCTAAGTATATACTTATAAAAGATAGAAAAATACCCATTGCTAGTGATGAGGAAGTAAAAACCTTGTATAAACCATCGTTAAAAACCAAAACCGGATTTTCTAAACAAAAATTAAGATCCAAAACTCCACCTCCAAATAGACCAAATAATCCTCATCTTCGGCCTAAAAGCCCTCAACCTAGAAGAAATCGAAGTAGACAAAACTTTCCTAATAATAGTCACCCAATGTGGAA
Organism: Artemisia tridentata subsp. tridentata; assembly: GCA_021014915.2. Classification (NCBI taxonomy): domain Eukaryota; kingdom Viridiplantae; phylum Streptophyta; class Magnoliopsida; order Asterales; family Asteraceae; genus Artemisia; species Artemisia tridentata. The sequence goes on along the minus strand of CP139504.1, from coordinate 26,356,703 downwards.
TTATTCACATCAACCAAGTTTTAATCCTTGGGTAATACTTCCACCATACATGCAAATGCAAACCATGTTTGGTTCAAACAATTTTGGACAAATGAGACAATGGGGACCAAGTGGCTAAATCGTCACTCATTGAATAATTCGGAAACTCATCTATGATTGGCTTCTATAAGTCAATATAACACCTTGAAGTATTTGAAGAAAATCTACTGAAGACTAAAAGGTACGCTTTTTTTTTAAGCTCATTGTTATAATATATGCTTAGATTAATGACTAATTATTTCATGCCTATTTAGCTCATAATGCCTAGTTATATATATACACATAATAGCTTATATGAATCTACTTATAACCTAGAATCACTTGTTCTTTTCCCTTTGGCCCTCTTAAGCTATAACGTTTAAAATGGAATTCTTCTATGTCCACTATTAGAAACTCATGGTGATGAAGTGAAATGAGTTAAGTGGATTAATCATTAACATAGAAGTAAGATTAGATTTCTCGCGTTAGAAAACTATGGATGAAACAAGCTCTCGTAGACTATGGCATCAAGTTAGATAAGTGTGCGACAACAAAGGAGCTATAGGTGTTAGGTTATACCCCATTCAACACTCTCGCATCAAACATATAGAATTTCGTCATCACTTCCTTATGACCATAGGATATGTAGAAAAGGGTAGCATGTGACAATAGCCTTAACCAATTCCCTTGAGCATGAGATCTTTAACAACCATTTTTTTAAATCTATGATTAATGGTATTTGTTGTCAAAAATCTAGTATCTTTAAAAATATACAGAAACTTCACATTTTGGAAAAATGATTTTTTTTGGCTATTTCACTTTTCTATTAACATGTTTTACTATCTCATTTTTCTTCTTAATCTATGTCCATAATTCTGTTTCGATCAAAGTCAAAGATTGGGAATTTTTTTTCTTACCCATTCTTCATAAACACATTTTGAAATAAAACCCAATCTTATTCAAATAACTTTCACATCTACATAAAAACCCACTTTCAAACATTGTTGAATAATGCTAAAAACATTTCTTTAAATCATGCATGGTGATCTCATATTTGTCATCTATATTTATGTACATGACATTTATAAGTGAACTAAGTCAAATCAAGCGGACCATGGTTTGTCTATTAAGATTTTGTTTGTAACAAGTCTAGAAGTCCATGCTATCTTAAGTTCCCATTTATTGCACATAGGCACACATTAGGATCCATCAAATAGTTCATTAATCTTCCCACTTACATATAATTAAGAAAATACTTGGTGTAGTGTATTGTTTCCTAGTCCATATATATTACTTGCTTGATGAGTATGTTTACATGCTAGATGAAATTACTTGTTTGCTTAATCTCTTTAATTAACATGTTTTGCATAAATATCTATTACATGCTTAATTGCCTCAAAGAGTTGGACTTGCTTGAAATTAAACCCAAAAACACAACCCTTTCTACAATTTTCTGCCAAAAACCCATTTCCAGTAATCTGTGAACCAACAGATGGGCGGCCCCCTTAATATTTAAGGGGACCGGCCCCTATTTAAGGGGACCGGCCATCTGATGTGTTAATACAAATATCGTCTCAAAAACGTTATTTATATTCTTTGATCTTTTCTTAGTTTTGTTAATGACAAATAAAAGGAATATCTTTTAGCAAATAATAAATACTAGTTTAAGTCTCTTAAGTACACATTTTACACTTCACATAATAACCAAGAATTACAAGTTTGCTTATTTAGTAACTTGTTTCCTTAAAAGGAAACTTTAATTCTAAAATCATTTCATGACATCATTGCACACATCACATATAATATCTTTGATATATCTTGTTTAGATTTACAAGTTACATAGTTGACATTTGAGGATCTTGGATGATTTGGTAAGATATGGAAGATTTGGTAAGATACAACAAATCCTTAGCTGTCATCATCCCACGGATCCAAGTCCAATGAAGGACGGATCCCTATTATGGGATCCGTGGGATCCGTCAGCTGAAGATCAGCTTGCCTATAAATAGCAAGCTGATCATTTAGCTTTCTCATCACTCATATAGGTTAACACACATATTCATTCAGTACATATCTTACTAACATCATTCATAGTTGCATTTCACTTTGATCTTTCATTTTGTAGAAGAGAGATCAAGCTTTCAAGGATCTACAGAACCGTAATCCTTTAGTTGCATTACTGTGTGATATTGTAGTTTGTTTCACACATCATATCTATCATTTGTAATCAGTGAGTGGTGTTAGTGCTTTAGTCCTTAAAGCACAAAGAGTGTAGGGAGTGGTTGTACCCTTGTAAAGAACTCGACATCTAGCTTAGTGTCGGTAAAGTAAATAGGCGACGTCAGGTTGGTTCTACCTTGTGAAAGAACCCGGTGTTTAGCTTAGTACCGGAAAAGGAAGTAAGCGACGTGTAAAGGTTTTCTCCGCCTAGTGAAGGAGTTTGTTTCTTAGTGAAAGATAAACTCTCGAGTTGGAAGCTCGGGGAGTGGAGTAGGGCAAGGAAGAGAGTCCTTGTAGCCGAACCACTATAAACAACAGTGTTGTGTGGTTTGATCTTTCCTCTCTTTATCTTTTGTTTATATTGTGTGATTATTTATTTGTGATTGTTTCCTTTGAATTAACATATAGTAACAAAGCAAATAAAACTTGAAAAACGGTAAAAACTATTCAACCCCCCTTCTAGTTTTCCACAATTGGCATCAGGAGCTACGTTACTTAAGATTTTTAAAATATATTGTATTTTAAAACTTAAAACGATCCATGGATTTTGAAAACTTTAAAGAAGGACAATCTATGCAGAGACCACCTCTATTTGAACCAAATTGTTTTATTTATTGGAAAAATCGCTTTGAGACTTATGTAAAGTCAAAGGATATAGATCTATGGTATATAATAGTTGATGGTGATTACAAACCTATTAGTAATAATATTTCGGGTGGTCGGGATGAAGGAGCTTCTCTTACTCGTCACAGTGATGAGCAAAAGAAACTAATTGCCAAAAATAATGAAGCCAAAATGATGCTTTATAATGCCTTACCTAAGAAAGAATATGAAAGAGTTTTTATGTGTAAAACGGCTAAGGATATTTGGCAATCTCTTATTATCACACATCAAGGGAACTCACAAGTAAAAGATAACAAAATTGATCTTCTTGTTCAACAATACGAACAATTTGTTATCTCTGAAGATGAGACCATTGATAGTGCGTTTGCTAAGTTCAATACTATTATTACATCACTTAAAGCACTTGACTAATCTTTTTCTAGTAAGAATTTTGTCAGGAAATTTCTAAGAGCACTCCATCCGAAATGGAGAGCAAAGGTGACAGCTATTGAAGAATCTAAGGATCTCTCAAGCATGACACTGGATGAGCTCATAGGAAACCTAAAAGTTCACGAAATGATTATGGAAAAAGACTCGGAAATTGTCAAAGGCAAAAAGGAGAAGATTAAGTCTATTGCCTTGAAAGCCAAAGCCGAGTCAAGTGACGATGATGAATCTTATTCAAACAGTGATGATGAAGAGTATGCAATGGCCGTGAGGGATTTCAATAAATTCTTCAGGAGACGAGGAAAGTTTGTAAAACCACCTCGTGATGAAAAGAAATCCTCTCGAAAAGATCGTGACGATAAGAAAGGTAAGGTTGATAGGAAATGCTATAGGTGTGGTGACTCCAGTCACTTAATAGGAGAATGTCCAAAGCCTCCAAAGACCAAGTCTCAAAGAGCCTTCGTTAGTGGAGCTTGGAGTGATAGTGAAGGAGATGATGATGATGAGCCTATGAACAACGAAATTGCTCTTATGGCTAATGACACAGAAGAGGTACATTCTGATTCATACTCCTCTATAGATGATGAAACCTTAGAAGTAGAATATAACAAACTGTGTGACGTCACTTTAAAAATCATAAACAAAAACAAATTTTTGAAAACAAAGACAACACTTTTAGAAAATGAAGTATTTTGGCTTAAAGAAAAAGCAATACGAATTGAAAAAGGTAAAGATAGTAAAGAAACGTGTGTGTCTTGTCAAGAATTAAAACTTGAACTAGAAACCTTAAGAACCACACAGGAAGATTTAATCAAACAAAATTCAAAGTTTAAAAGGTTTGATAAAAACATAAGTTGTGCAGATGAAATAATGAAAATGCAAAAACTACCTCATGATAAAACAGGACTAGGCTTTATGAAACTAGGAACATTAAGTGATCATAAGGAACAGACTGTGAATAAAACTGATTCAACCAAGTTGGACACTCACGGATCCGCCAGGTATATCCAAAGGATCCGCGGGTACAGAAGTTGAACAGAAGGTTCACAAAGTCGACCGTTCCGAGTTTGTTAAAGTTACTAAGAAACCTAACAGTAGCATAACCAATAATAAACACAAACCAGCAGTATCTTTAGGAAGAGGTCAAGCTAGAAATGAATATAGAGTTAAAACGGATCAACAGAGACCTCAAATGAGTTTTCCCAAACACCCCTTTCCAAAGAGTATAGTTAATCCACAACACACTTATCAAAATAATTGGAACCAAAACATGCCTAGAAACTTTCATGGTCCTAACTATATGCCGTGGAACAATTGTCCACCATTTCAGTACATAAACCATGATAATGTCATGTTTAACCCAAACGGACCCATGAGATATTGGGGACCAAATGCTTGAGTCTTTTATGAACTTAGGTATGCTTGAAAGTTGATTTTGAACCTGATGAGTGGATCAAAGATAGTGGGTGCTCAAGACACATGACGGGAAACAAAAATCTTTTCTCAACCTACCAAGTGTATGACGGAGGTAATGTCACATTCGGTAGCAAGCTTAAAAGTAAAATCATCGGAAAAGGTACAATCTCTCATGACTCTCTATCTATTGATGATGTTGCTCATGTAGATAATTTAGGATTTAATTTGCTTAGTATAAGTCAATTATGCCGCAAAAAGTATAACGTCCTTTTCAGTGAAAATGGAAGTAAAATACTTAAAGATGGCATAACCGTAGGAAAAGGTGTTTTAAAGAATAATGTCTATGTTATGAAATTAGATAAAACACCTAAAGATAAGTTATGTCTTACCTCCTTGGACGAAAACTCAACTCTATGGCATCGACGCTTAGGTCATGCTAATATGAGGCTTATTCAATCTTTGTCATCCAAAGAACACGTTAGGAACCTACCCAAGTTGAAATATGACCAACACGTTTGTGATGCTTGCAAAATTGGGAAACAAGTACATAATAGCCATAAGGCTAAAAACATGGTATCTACATCTAGATGCCTAGAATTATTACATATGGATTTGTTTGGCCCGTCGGCTATACAAAGTTATGGAGGAAATTTTTACACTTTAGTCATAGTAGATGATTACTCTAGATATACATGGACAAAATTTTTGAAAACCAAAAATGAGGCATTCGATAAATTTGAAATTCTAAGCAAGAAAATTCAAAATCAAATAGGAAGTAACATAGTATCTATTAGAACTGACCATGGTCGAGAATTTGATAATGAAATCCAATTTGGAAAGTTTTGTGATAATAATGGAATAACTCATAATTTATCGGCTCCTCGTACACCTCAATCTAATGGTGTAGTAGAACGTAAAAATAAAACAATTCAATAAATGAGTAGAACTATGTTAAATGATCAAAACATACCTCATAAGTTTTGGTGTCATGCTGTAGATACTTCCACATATATTCTAAATAGAGTTTTAATTAGACAATTTTTAAATAAAACTCCCTATAAAATTTATCGAGGTAAAAAGCCTACATTAGGATATTTTAGAGTTTTTGGAAGCAAGTGCTTCATTTTGAACACAAAGGATTATCTCACCAAGTTCGACCCAAAGTCGTATGAAGGTGTATTTCTTGGGTACTCACAAAACAGTAAAGCATACATAGTATTAAACAAGGAAACATCAAGAGTCGAGGAATCGTTGAACGTAACATTCAACGAAAGTTCACCTCCCTCTAAGACATCACCTTTGGTAGATGATGACTTAGTTGAAAGTCAAATGGCTAATGATATAGAAAACATTGAAAATGACAATGAACCCGTAAAAGGAGAAATAGTCAATATTAAAGAAACTAAAAGTCATCCATTAGAAAACGTCATAGGAAAACTTAATGAAAGAACATTAAGATCCAAAGCTCAAAATGAAAGTAATTATTTTTGTTTTATTTCAACGGTTGAGCCTAAAAATATAAACGAGGCAATAAAAGATGAATCTTGGGTAATTGCTATGCAAGAAGAACTAAATCAATTTATTAGAAATGATGTTTGGACATTAGTTCCTCCACCTAAAAACCAAACCATAATCGGCACCAAATGGGTCTTTAGAAATAAAATGGATGAAAATGGTATTGTATCTAGAAATAAAGCTAGGCTAGTAGCTCAAGGCTACAATCAACAAGAAGGTATAGATTACGATGAAACCTTTGCACCAGTAGCTAGACTTGAGTCTATTAGGATATTACTTGCATATGCATGTGCACATGATTTTAAGTTATTTCAAATGGATGTCAAAAGTGCTTTCTTAAATGGTTTTATAAATGAAGAAGTATATGTTGCACAACCTCCCGGCTTTGCCGACTTTGAAAAACCAAATTATGTTTTCAAACTTAAGAAAGCTTTATACGGACTTAAGCAAGCACCAAAGGCTTGGTATGATCGACTTAAGACCTTCCTAGTTGACCATAAGTATACCATGGGCCTAGTAGATAATACTCTCTTCACCAAGAAAAAGGGATCACATATTATCATAGTCCAGATATATGTGGATGACATTATATTCGGTTCAACTTGTCAAGAGTTATGCGACGATTTCTCAAAAATCATGCATGACGAGTTTGAAATGAGTATGATGGGGGAACTAAACTTTTTCTTAGGTCTCCAAATTAAACAATTAGAAGATGGGATATTCTTCAACCAATCAAAGTATATCAAAGATATGCTTAAGAAGTTTGGTCTTGAAGACTCAAAACCCATGAGAACACCCATGTCCTCCGAAACTAAACTCACAAAGGATGAAGAAAATGAATCCGTAGATTGCACTAAATATAGAGGAATGATTGGTAGTTTACTCTATCTTACGGCTAGTAGGCCGGACATTATGTTTAGTGTTTGTCTATGTGCACGTTTTCAAGAAGATCCAAAAACATCCCATCTTGAAGCCGTTAAAACGGATATTTAGGTACATCAAAGGTACTACACACTTAGGATTATGGTATCCCAAAGGAACGGGTATAGAAACCATAGTGTATACCAACTCAGATCATGCCGGTGACTATGTTGATAGGAAAAGTACTAGCGGTATTTGTACTTTTGTAGGATATTGTCTCACATCATGGTTCGCTAAGAAACAAACTGCCCTCGCAATCTCAACAACAGAGGCAGAGTATGTGTCTGCAGGAAAGGCGTGTCAACAAGCACTATGGATGAAACAAGCTCTCGTCGACTATGGAATTGAACTCAACAACATTCCCATTCTTTGCGACAACAAAGGTGCTATCGATCTAAGCAAAAATCCAGTCCAACATGCTAGAACCAAACATATTGAAATACGCCATCACTTCCTTCGCGACAATGTACAGAAGGGAATCATCTCAATTGAGAAAGTTTCCTCAGAGGACAACATTGCCGATATTCTCACAAAACCACTTAAACGAGAACCTTTCAACTATCTTAGACTTGGATTAGGATTAATGGAACCTAGTGATTAGGAAAAACATTAGTGTAAATATTAGTTTAACCACACTCGACACTAAACCAAAAATTGTGTTCTGTTCCGCGGATCCAATCGATAACAAGGACGGATCCTTTGTTTTGGATCCGCCGGATCCGTCGCATGCACAGTCAAGTTTATTATTTAATAAACAAGAACAAGTACTATTCATTCCTCACTCCAAAACATATCACCCTACTGTATTCGACACACACTAAATCTTCATCACAATTTAGACCATTTTCTTCCACAAATTTGTGCTTCTAACACCACTGTAAGTATTCTTATCATATTTATACTCCTGATCTGCGTCTAGGATTTCTATTTCATGCACAAAACCAAAACTTGGGGTATATGCATAATTTTTGAAAAATCATGAAGCATGTTTACTGCATTACACTTAAAAACATGTTTTTCTTAGTTAGGAATTACATCTCATAGCACATTGTCTTAATTTAACAAAAACCCCTTGAAAATTTTCTTACTAAAACCTTCTAACGACTAGGTAAAATGATTTCTTTTGAACATTGTTCATACAAATGCAAAAACATTATCTTTTAGCCATCACTTGCATAATGTCTCTTGAATGCTAAAGGAAATACATAATTAATATGTATTTTCGGGTACATTCAACCGTAGCTACATTGAAATAGGAGCGTTTGGGTTATCTCTTGTTTTTTACACTAAACTTGCATAAACTAAATTTTCGTGCATCAAAAAGGGTCGAGATAACCGCACCTCCACATTGTCCCCATGTAGGCACACACTAGGAATTTTACACTAAATTTGATCATTTCAACTAAAACTATGTAATTTTTGTATTTAGGAAAATCATGCCTCCCGCAACCAACTACGATCACAAAAGAACCGTTAACTACTTACCCGAAGTCCACAAAACCAAAGGTCTAACCAATGCCCAAATCGAAATTTTCAAAGCTTTAGAGAAAAAGTATGTCCATGAGGGTAGAGTCGTAGATTCCTCGTTCTATGAAGGAACACAACTTAGGGAACAATTAGCCGCAATAAGATTTGATACTCTTTTGGATATAGATGAACCAATCGTCCCTAGGTTCATTCTTGAGTTCTATGCTAGTGTAGGTCTTAGTTCATGTGACCAAGGTTTCTTAAGTCTTCAGTTTACTTTAAATGGAAATTTTGTCAACATCCCTCTTAATCAATTTGGTGAGGTCTTGGGCATTCCAAGTCAAGGAACATGTATTTACTCGGACAAATGGTCCTTAACAATCTTAGAATCCAATCTCGATAGGACGGCACCATATGTCACTCCTCTCGCATCAAAAGAAGAGATTAGGGAACATCTCTTCATTCCTAAGAACAATCCCACAAGGATGTATCATGGCCGTGAAGTTGCTAGAGATCCATTTGCGATGGAACTAAATGAACTCAAACCCGAATTCAAGAAAATGGAAGACGTCTTAAGGGCTAATGTGATGTGCACCATAGGAAACCGTGATCACATCAATGCTTGTTTGTGTCATATAATGTACAACATCTCTACTCGTCAACCCTTCAATCTTGCTTATTATGTTGCCAAAAGAATGTGTGACATTCCGGTTCAAGGCAAGATTGCAATGCCTTATGGAATGCTCTTAACCTGACTCTATAGAGCCTTTGCACCCGCCCGTCCAAACCCATTAGGTTTTGTTCCGGAATACAATGAGATTGAACATACCTTCGTTCCTTTGAGTGACTTTAGGGTTAGTGTTGATAAAGGTAAACGACCTCGTGTACCAACATCATCCTCATCATCTTCAATGAGTGAAGATGATGGTTTGCCTAATTCTATAATTCCTCCACCCGAATACTTGAGCCATCTTCCTCCAATTCCAAATGAATCCGCTGAGTATCGAAACATTAAAGGAATGGTAAAGAATCTTGGTCGTTGGATGATGAAATTGCACAAAGGAATGAAGAAGTTGAAGAAGAAGCTTAGTTGAAGGAGTGTTTGGATTTAAACACTGTTAGCCTATGTGATGTTAAACTCTATGTGTCTCGACTTTATCTGATAATACTTGTTATGTATGTGTAATAACTAACATTTGCAGGTAGATAACCCTCATGGTTATCAATTTTCCGGGTTATAGCCTATGTTTGGCATAACACCTAAAATGGTAAGTTTCTAAGAACGGATTAAACTATGTTCAATCGTGTGTTAATGTTATCATATTTAGTTGTTTTTCTATACATATTAGATGTTAAATAAGGTCTAGGTGAATTCTCGGGTTTTCGTCGAAAAACGCGAAATATGACAAGTCTTCTGTTTAAATTTAGCATTTAAGACACGGATCCGGCGGATCCCAAACTTTGGTTCCGCCAAGGCTTATCGTTGGTTCCGCCATCTGCCTACCTGCGGATTCGGCGGATCCCGAACTTTGGATCCGCATGTGAAACAACTTGGATCCGCAGGTTCCAAAGCAAAATTCTTAACCTTTTTCGACTAATCACGATTCTTAAATCTTAGTGTTTAGTATCATTTAGGATTCATTCACTAATAATAATTCATCTTAGAATCATTTAGGAAATCTTAGAAACTTAGGAACAAAATTTCCCACCAAAATTTAAATTTTTGAATTTTAGGTATGAGTTACCAAACTGATACAAAGAAGGAACCCTTTTCAGGGATCCGTCAAATCCGTGGAAATATCAAATCATAAGATTTTCCACTATCCCCTTGTATTTACTGCATATCCACAACACATTACTCAACCCAAGCTCAATGGGTTGACTTCCTTGATATGACCTGCACAAATTTTTGTTCCAAATCATTAGAAACCAACATTCTCTATTGGATTCACATCAAATCCAAACACACAGACTCACAAACCTTCTGTCTATAAATTAGCACTTTAGGATCTTCAATTCACATCACAACCATTTCTTCTTCTGTACATTTTAGCTATCATACTTCACCAAAAAGTCTCAATGACAAAATCAAACAACTCCTCCACATCCAAGCCGCTAAAACGAACAGCCCGTATGAGTGTGAAACCTTGTTGTTTCATCAACATCCACAATTCATCCTCTGAAGAATCATCACCACTAAACATCTCCTCACCCATTGCTAGTGAAAACTTCCTTACTTTAACCACTCCAACTCCTTCACATGTAGTCATAAAAACACCACCTCCTACCATTACTCCTGTAGCAACCACACCACCACCCGCTCCCGCTCCATCACAGTCTGAGAAGTCTGCCTCATCACCATCCTCACCAAAACTCCAACCCATGGAACTATTTAGGACACCACCAACATCTCCACAACCATATCTTGAAGAGTTAGAAGATCTTCCACCTACATCAACCAATCCTCCACCAATAAGTCTTGAAAACTTAGAACCTATGTTATTTCATCCTCTCCATCCGGAGATTCATGGTCCTCTATACCGTGAAGCACCACAACCTCGTCCCCAAATACACCACTATCACCAACTTCAACACTCATCGCCATAGATGAGGCGATGTGGAGCAACATTCCTCAAACACAAGAGGAGATAAGTGCGGAGTTAACACAACTCTATACTCTCTCGGGTATGGTTGACCATCGCCTTCATGAAGCAATGGACATTCAAAACATCCTTATGAACTCCCTCCAAACACCACAACAACCATCAAACAACAACAACAACAACCAACCACCATCACCACCACCACCACCACAAAACTTGGAGCCTAGTCTTCCTCCCGGCTTCTCAAGTCATGATTGCGCACATTGTGAGAGAACGACTCACTTGGCCCAAAGGACCAACATCTTGGTCCATGAGCTTCAAAATGAGATGAGGTTCATCTTGAACCATGTTCTTGAACGTTTAAACGCCATCTCTCATCCTCCTCAATAGGAGCTTTCTAGACTAGTTGTTAGGACCTTTTAAATTATTGCTTTAGGACTTTTTATTTTCTAGGATGTCTTTTTATTGTACTTGTAACATCATTTCATCATTGTGACTTTTGTCACAAAATTTTCAATATCTATGAATGTGATGTTTTATGCTTATGAGTGATCAACATATTGCATATTATCGTAATCATTGTGAACTAACATTCTTATATAGCCTATATTATACCTTGATTATGATTGCTTTAGGTACAAATAATGATCAGACACTTACTTTGACTTTTAAAAGTCAAAACATATTGAAAGGATTGTTTGGAAGAATACTTCACAAGCATTCTACTTCTTCATTGAAGTCATTCATTACTAACACTTCATTTGCAGCATATCTGATGAAGCGAAAAGTGTACCGCTTTTAGGGGGTCATTTAAGCCCTAAATCGTATTTATTTGATCAAATATTGCCCTAAATCGTTCCTTTTGTCATTTTAGGTACTTTGGAGAAGAAATCTGGAAAAGGAAGCATTTTGGACGTTTTTGGAGCATAAAAGTGAAGAAAACGACAAAGTCTCCAAAGCTGCTGGAAAAGTACACGTGACGGCGTCAAGGATTGCTCCTGACGGCGTCACGACTTGGCAAAAGAGGTGGATATGACAAATACACGTGACGCGCCAGAAAGTTTTACAATGGAAGTCTGACGGCGTCACCCTTTAAGGTGATCAAGGCTGTCACGGTTTAAGTTAAAGAGAGACGGCGTCAAGCACAATTGTGACGGCGTCAACACTTGACGCGCCAGAGTGGATTTTGGAGGATTAAAGAGGGACGGCGTCAGGAAGACCATCCGGGAACCCTAGCCGCGGCGAGGTGACGGCGTCACCTCCTACAACGTGACGCCGTCAGCCCCTAAATTCTATATATAGTTTTGCAATTTTTAGTCATTAGTGTGCAACTTTGTGAGGAGAAACCCTAAGACGAATTTTCTGCCATTTTTAAGGGTTTTATACCCTTGGATCTCCCATGTTTAATTGAAGATAAGTAATCAATTAATCATTCAATATGTCTATGTGTTGTTTGATTATATCTTGTTCTTGTCTTTTAATTAACATACTAGGCTAGATTTATCTTGTGTTTGCTTAGATCTAATGAAACCTAACTATTGATTATTGGTTGTTGGTGTGTTATTAATTGTATTGGATGATTGTTTATCGATGTTAGGCTTAAGAAAACTGGCTAACCTCCTATACGGTAACTTGCTTGAACGTCTTAAGAAACATGAACCAATGCGTACTAAGGTTTTTATGGTTGTATTTAATGCATGAGCGAATTCTAGTGATCCCATGTTAGGAGCTTCTTAGCCGGCTCGACATAGGATTGAAGTAGGAGCTTATAGAGTTGGGGAAGTACGTACGCCACCCCACGATTGGTATTAAGGAATACACCCGTCATCCACGCAATTAATACACACTAATCAACCGGTAAAAGATAGTTAGGGAGTAAGGAAATCTAAGTAAACACATTTCTCCCCATATAAGTTCCACAACCTTTTCATTTTCAGTTATTTTATTTTATTTGCAATTGTAGTTATTTGGGTTAGTTGACTAGCAACTAATTCCGCCCACTCCTTCAAACCCGAGATTTTACTTGCTTTTATAAAAAATATAAAAATACAAAAAGAATCTTCCCTCACCCTTAGACATATTAGAGTAGTTTTTCAATCCTAACGACACTATTCCCCTAGAGAACGATCAATCCCCCGGTACTTGCCACTACACTATACTACATCGGTCAGGTACACTGCCTGGTGGGGATTGCAAGCCTCTTGAGATCCCTCGAGAGGTAAAACCTGTTGTAAGGTCGCAAAACCGAACCATCAAGTTTTTGGCGCCGCTGCCGGGGAATAGTTATTGTTTAGGTTGAATTTTTATTTTATTAGGTCTACTCACTAGATTCCTTTCTAGTGAGATTTTTATTTTATTTTTCTAGTTTTTTCTTTAGTCTATCTTATTTCTTTGTGTGTTTGTTCGTAATTTCCATTGACTCTTCCGTTCACCATTATGGAGAACGCGAATCCACCATACTACCAACCACATAATTCACCCACTCCATATGACATCTTGATGTTTAAACAACATAAAGATGAACCTCTCTATGATGCATGGACTCATTTTAAATATTTACTCCAAAAAGTCCCTCATCATAACTTCGATTTTTGGTCCCTAACTCAAATCTTTTACAATCATGTCGACCGACATGCCCAAAGGGACATTTACCATTTTGCCGGCATGGATCTTAGGAAATTAAGTGCTGAAGAAGCATGAGAAGCTATTGAGAATTGTGCCCAATATTATTATATAGTAGACAACCCAACAAACATTAATACAAGTCAATTGACCACAAATTTCAAGGATCATGAAACAAGTTTGTTTGGGGATGAGGTTAGAGTTGAGCCACCTAGCTGCATGTCATGGTTAGGCACTACCATAATACAGGGTGAACACTTAGGTGATCTTGATGTGATGGAGGATCTAGCCGAGCATGATCACATTGATCAAAAAGACCTAGGTCTTATGATCGATGACAATGAATCTCAAGAAACACATGATGAATCTTTTGGGCAATTTGAATATAGCAGTCAGAATATTGAGGATGATCCTTATGATTCGGATATAGAAGTTGAGATGCCTAGAGAAGCACTTGAGATACTTGGGAAAATGTTAGGGTTAGATCCTACTAAAACACATGATGAGGATATAGGTGATCTTGACACAGGGAATGATGAGGTAAGTAACATAAGCCCACCAAGTACCCCACAAGTCCTACCATCATTTGAGGCACACACACCACCCATGACTTACCCGGAAGAAGTAGAAGAGACTATAGGAACCCCAATAGAGGTAGAGCCCTTGGACCAAACAAAACTAGAAGAAATAGGTTTGAATACTTGTAGTCATAACCTTTCTTTTAGTTCTATGGAAGTTCCTAGTTTTGATGAACCGGAGCCTAAACCAAAACCGTTACCTAATCTTCCATCCTTAGATGTGAACTTAGGAATTGAATTAGGTCCCGACCCACCCATCAAACCATATAGTCCGGGTAGTTTTATGTTGAAGGTAGTAGACTCTAAGCCTTGTAGAGAGGAAGCTGACATAGGAGTGAACCATGGCCTTACATATTTACATCACCCATTCATGATTGATCACAAGAAACATTATGGGTTTAAACCGGGTTTATTAGGTCAAGATGGATTCCCAACTAGGAATTTCTCGAAGTTGATAGAAGATGATCCCTTTTTAGGAGAAAACTTTAATTCACCCATTGACCAAAGTGAACTAGGTAAGGTTATGATGAAAGGAGCACACCCCTTTGAGTATATAATTCATCCACCACTCTTTCCTCACGCGGGCATACTTCCACCGAGATGGTGTGTATCGCTACTATCACCCGTACTTAATCCTAAGTGTAGGAAAAACCTCTCCTTTATCCGTTAAATAAGGGTAGAGTCAGGCTCGTGACTCGAACAAAAACAAGCGCTTCTTGGGAGGCAACCCAAGCTTTATTTGCTTTGTGTGTTTATTTATTTGTTTGTTTGATTTTATTTGCTTCCGTATGTATGTTTAATTTTTATTATTATTGATTCATGTTCAAAACTAAATTGTGAAAATGCTTTATCTTGTTTTTAACTTCGTCTTAACTACATATAAAGGTATTTTGCAAAAGATAAGTGTAAGGGAATCCAAATCGGTTTATTAGAACAAATGAACATGAATCATAACAATATTAAATTAACATACATATTAGTAATTGTTTGAGTCAAATGCTTGTATCGAGTCATAATGATGTTTTGCAGGAATTCCAGGAAGTAAGGTATAGGTTTTTCTAGAAATTTTCCGGAAACTTAACATGAGAATTCTGTCAGATCATTTCTGACGGCGTCAGGCCTTACAACCTGACGGCGTCAGGTTTTAATTTTCTGAAATTTTTGAAAGTTTTGTTTTCATAAAAAGTTTTTATTAAATCTCTAACTTATAAACTCCAGGAATCTGCAAAATAATCATTCCACAAGCATTATATCCTTATATAGATTTATCCCGCCGATGTTATGCAGGTTTTCGTGTTTGTTTTCTCAGGTTTAACAGGTTATATTGGACAAGAAGATGATTTATATTTCGGAAGGGAAGCTTTCAACGTTCATTTTCTTGGAGGAGGATTTAACCATGTTACCGGATTATCCACATCGAACGAATCAGGGGAGTATTTGATTTCATTCTTTTACCTTATTTACTTTTACATCTTGTTATTTGAACATTGGGGACAATGTTCATCTTAAGTGTAAGGGGGGTAAAGTACGATACTTTAGAGAATGCTATTACGCTTGATTTTTGTTTGTTTAATGGTAGATGTGTAATAAAACTGAGAGAAATACCTGTTAAGGCAATTTTAGTGCCAAATTTAAATTTTTTTACAACATATAGGAGTGAAACTTTGATCTTAATGAGCATCTCATGGATAGGAGTTATATGACTAGCACAAAAACCGTACCACTAAAAAAATTTTCCACCCCCAAATATGTGAGGTTCGCCCCTAGAATTGGTAGGAAAAGCATTTATGCTATGATGTGTGTACCGGTAGCACTTAGATTCTAGAACTTGCGTTAGGACCATTCCGAGGCCACAAGTGAGACTACATTCGTGTAGTTAGATTTACTACATGATAAGAGGCATTAGGATTAACCCATTGTTTTACACCTGTGTTTTTGTTATAATTACATTGGCTACATTGGTCAAGTAATTCTCCCACACCCTTTGCGTTGTACTCATTTTTAGTACACGATACCCCTAGTACACCCCTCAGAGCCTATCTTTTCGTTTCTAACTTTAAGCATTTTACTTAAAGGAAGAATTTGTTTACACCCCACTTAAATGTACACCCAAATCGCCTTAGCCTACCTTGTATGCACTCATTTTTAGTGCATTATTGTGACAACATTTGTTTAAACCCAAGTTAATTATCTAATTGATTACATGGTTGCTAAGTCAAGTCATATCCTTGTACATATTGTTTTGGGACGATTGGGACTCATGGGTAAAGTACTAGTGTAATGGAGTAATGGGGAAGAACAACATTATTACCCCCATATGTGCTAAATATTTTAAAAGTACTCCAAGTGTTTCGATTATCTTAATTCGAGTCATTAGAATAGTTATTTGTGAAGTTATGTAAAAGTTCAAGTGTAAGGGGAATGCGACGCCCCTACGATGTATTATTTTGGATGGTAGGGCAAGAGTGTATGAAAAAAAAATCGAAAAAATCAAGAAAAATACAAAAAAAAATGAGAAAAAGAAAAGTAGAAAAAACATACGGACTACCATCCCGTTTCATTTTATGTTTTTGTTATTTTGTTTTTAGCTTAAGTCGAGTCTAGTCTTGGCTTAGCAACGCCATATTGTACATGTAATTAATCAAGATCTTTAACTCGCCACCAGTAAAATATCCCTTATCCAACAAATCCGTGTTTATCATATCCCTACACCTAACGTTATAACCCGTTTAAAAGCCCTCTTTGATAGTTTATCTTAGGTGCTTACGCCTAGTAGAGGAGGTTTTTGATCCTTTCCTAAGCCTATGGTAATCTATTTGCTATGACAGGTAGTGAGAGATATTATTCATTTTCATTTATGAGATATACTTTTATGACACCTGAGAGATGTGAGTATCTAAACACTACTTGTGAGGTGCTAGTTTGTAATCTCCGTGCTTATTATGATTAAAGGGGAACGACTATTTGTTGTAATTACTTTTATATTAGCGTTAAATGACCCCTAACTTGTATTTTGATTAGAATAAAAGCGCATTTGCTTGAGGACAAGCAAATCTCAAGTGTAAGGGTATTTGATGAAGCGAAAAGTGTACCGCTTTTAGGGGGTCATTTAAGCCCTAAATCGTATTTATTTGATCAAATATTGCCCTAAATCGTTCCTTTTGTCATTTTAGGTACTTTGGAGAAGAAATCTGGAAAAGGAAGCATTTTGGACGTTTTTGGAGCATAAAAGTGACGAAAACGACAAAGTCTCCAAAGCTGCTGGAAAAGTACACGTGACGGCGTCAAGGATTGCTCCTGACGGCGTCACGGCTTGGCAAAAGAGGTGGATATGACAAATACACGTGACGCGCCAGAAAGTTTTACAATGGAAGTCTGACGGCGTCACCCTTTAAGGTGATCAAGGCCGTCACGGTTTAAGTTAAAGAGAAACGGCGTCAAGCACAATTGTGACGGCGTCAACACTTGACGCGCCAGAGTGGATTTTGGAGGATTAAAGAGGGACGGCGTCAGGAAGACCATCCGGGAACCCTAGCCGCGGCGAGGTGACGGCATCACCTCTTACAACGTGACGCCGTCAGCCCCTAAATTCTATATATAGTTTTGCAATTTTTAGTCATTAGTGTGCAACTTTGTGAGGAGAAACCCTAAGACGAATTTTCTGCCATTTTTAAGGGTTTTATACCCTTGGATCTCCCATGTTTAATTGAAGATAAGTAATCAATTAATCATTCAATATGTCTATGTGTTGTTTGATTATATCTTGTTCTTGTCTTTTAATTAACATGCTAGGCTAAATTTATCTTGTGTTTGCTTAGATCTAATGAAACCTAACTATTGATTATTGGTTGTTGGTGTGTTATTAATTGTATTGGATGATTTTTTATCGATGTTAGGCTTAAGAAAACTGGCTAACCTCCTATACGGTAACTTGCTTGAACGTCTTAAGAAACATGAACCAATGCGTACTAAGGTTTTTATGGTTGTATTTAATGCATGAGCGAATTCTAGTGATCCCATGTTAGGAGCTTCTTAGCCGGCTCGACATAGGAGTGAAGTAGGAGCTTATAGAGTTGGGGAAGTACGTACGCCACCCCACGATTGGTATTAAGGAATACACCCGTCATCCACGCAATTAATACACACTAATCAACCGGTAAAAGATAGTTAGGGAGTAAGGAAATCTAAGTAAACACATTTCTCCCCATATAAGTTCCACAACCTTTTCATTTTCAGTTATTTTATTTTATTTGCAATTGTAGTTATTTGGGTTAGTTGACTAGCAACTAATTCCGCCCACTCCTTCAAACCCGAGATTTTACTTGCTTTTATAAAAAATATAAAAATACAAACAGAATCTTCCCTCACCCTTAGACCTATTAGAGTAGTTTTTCAATCCTAACGACACTATTCCCCTAGAGAACGATCAATCCCCCGGTACTTGCCACTACACTATACTACATCGGTCAGGTACACTGCCTGGTGGGGATTGCAAGCCTCTTGAGATCCCTCGAGAGGTAAAACCTGTTGTAAGGTCGCAAAACCGAACCATCAATATCATACCCTTCAAAGTATACGTTGGTACTCGAGAAGTGAGGAGTATACATCGAGGGGGAGCATTTCATAAGCATTTCATATACTAACCGTTTGTTTTGTAGATTCATGCATCATTTCCTTGATTACTCCATCTAGGGGGAGTATAAAACAAGGGGGAGCTTTAAAGTTCTCAAAATCGTATTCCGCTACGCTACTCTTTTTGTTTCGACAAAAAGGGGGAGAAAGGACTAAGTTTGCATCAACTGTGATTCATCACAGTACATACATTTTTACAAAACTTTTCTTTAATAAACAAACTTAATATATATTTTTAAGAACTTATACTATATTTATTTTCTTGCTCAAAAATATACCTTATGTTTTGTCATCAACAAAAAGGGGGAGATTGTTAATACAAATATCGTCTCAAAAACGTTATTTATATTCTTTGATCTTTTCTTAGTTTTGTTAATGACAAATAAAAGGAATATCTTTTAGCAAATAATAAATACTAGTTTAAGTCTCTTAAGTACACATTTTACACTTCACATAATAACCAAGAATTACAAGTTTGCTTATTTAGTAACTTGTTTCCTTAAAAGGAAACTTTAATTCTAAAATCATTCCATGACATCATTGCACACATCACATATAATATCTTTGATATATCTTGTTTAGATTTACAAGTTACATAGTTGACATTTGAGGATCTTGGATGATTTGGTAAGATATGGAAGATTTGGTAAGATACAACAAATCCTTAGTTGTCATCATCCCACGGATCCAAGTCCAATGAAGGACGGATCCCTATTATGGGATCCGTGGGATCCGTCAGCTGAAGATCAGCTTGCCTATAAATAGCAAGCTGATCATTTGGCTTTCTTATCACTCATATAGCTTAACACACATATTCATTCAGTACATATCTTACTAACATCATTCATAGTTGCATTTCACTTTGATCTTTCATTTTGTAGAAGAGAGATCAAGCTTTCAAGGATCTACAGAACCGTAATCCTTTAGTTGCATTACTGTGTGATATTGTAGCTTGTTTCACACATCATATCTATCATTTGTAATCAGTGAGTGTGGTTAGTGCTTTAGTCCTTAAAGCACAAAGAGTGTAGGGAGTGGTTGTACCCTTGTAAAGAACTCGACATCTAGCTTAGTGTCGGTAAAGTAAATAGGCGACGTCAGGTTGGTTCTACCTTGTGAAAGAACCCGGTGTTTAGCTTAGTACCGGAAAAGGAAGTAAGCGACGTGTAAAGGTTTTATCCGCCTAGTAAAGGAGTTTGTTTCTTAGTGAAAGATAAACTCTCGAGTTGGAAGCTCGGGGAGTGGAGTAGGGCAAGGAAGAGAGTCCTTGTAGCCGAACCACTATAAACAACAGTGTTGTGTGGTTTGATCTTTCCTCTCTTTATCTTTTGTTTATATTGTGTGATTATTTATTTGTGATTGTTTCCTTTGAATTAACATATAGTAACAAAGCAAATAAAACTTGAAAAACGGTAAAAACTATTCAACCCCCCTTCTAGTTTTCCACATGATGGTCGAAGGTGTTGTTTCCTTTTCTAGTTTTTAGCCCATTTCATCCTACACTTCCTAAAATTCACAAACATATCTTATTCCAATCCATCCAACAAATTTTATCCATTCCTTAATCCCATCAATCCTACACTATAAACACTCCCATTCCTCATAATCTTCCATCATCTCATCATGCCATCTCCCATCAAACCAAAGCCAAAATCCTCAAGGTTAGCAAGGATGACCGAAAAACCCGTTTGGAGAAGAAAACCAAACCCCCGAAACAAGGCCATCACAACAAATGATGTGGCTAAACAACCAACACCTCCACCCACATTTTTTCGCAATTATACTCCCAATCCTCAAGCTCATTCCAACGAATCCTTTCACAAACCTCATCATAATAACCAACCATCCATCTTTACTCCCAAAAATACACCTTCATCTTGAAATAACAATCCTAATTTCATCGCCAACACCTCACATCTTGTTTCACCTACCAATGCACCATCCAAAACACCCTCCACTCATGTAATATCCTTTTCTTCCACACCTTCATCTTCATCCATTAATGATTACCCAAACTCAAAAATGTCTCCACCACCAAAAGTATCACCACCACCTCCTACCAACTCACATGCTACTTCTATGTTGCATATCCAAACATCCATCCAAAATAACAACCACACTCCACCATCATCACCTTCTTCCGAACACTTAAAGTTCATTGAAGAACTTAATGAAGCCCATGAGCTTAGTGCTCTTCTTGCCTCAACTCAAGTTGGATCAACTCCCTTCTAGCTCTTCTTCATCACAAACTAACCTCAACCTCCACCTTCGTTCCAAACTACACATCTCAACCTTAAACTAACCTCATTGAAACCTTTTAAAACCCTCATCATATTGGTCAAACATCCAACTTTACTTCCAACTACACACCCCAATTTCATCCACTTCCACCAAATGATCAAATCCACATTCCCACGGAAAAGGAAAAGTTCCGTGAAGATATAAACCAAATCCATGACCTTTGTGATCTCCTTGCTATGCACCTCGCACAACACAACAAAGGATAACCTCGATCCTCCATCCTCACTCTACTCAAATTGCTTACCTCACCCCCACAACTTGAATCAAGTTGATAATCATGTCAACTATTGTCATTGTCTTATCCTTCTCCAAAAACAAATCATTGACTTAAATGAACATTTCACTTGGATTAAGTATCTTATCACTAGATCTCATCCAACACCTCCACTCCAAACTCTAGCACAAAACCTCCACTACCACAACACTCTAACCCTCAATCAACCTACTCCGCTTCAAACTCTCTACCTCCAAACTCTCCACCTCCAAAAATATACCTCTATTAATCCAACATTCTTACCCTCAATCAACCAATTCCATCCCAAACACTCTACCATCAACCATTCAAGCATACTATATGCCTATGTTTCTTATTTTCCAAGCTTTCGTGTCGCAAGCAAATCCGAAAGCTCTCTTTGGCAATTTAGGACCTTTTTCTTGTTATATGTTTCAAGCATACTAAGTGTCGTTGCAATGATTATGGGTTTCACATAATCACTTTAAATTAATGAATGTCTTGCTATGTGTTCTTAATATTTGTTTGCCATGATTGTTGTTTGCCATGATTGTTGTTTTTATATTCCATATTTTGCTATGTATGCTTGTACTTCTAATATTTTTCTTGCAAGATTTTCATAGCTCGACTCCTTGGTGCCCTCAAACGAGGGGGAGAACACATCAAGGGGGAGTTCTCGTTCCAACAAATTTCGTATCTAAAACTTGTCGGCATAACCTTTTTGATTCTACAAAAAGGGGGAGAAGTAGATATAAACTCACTAAATACTTGTCTAAAAATTAATTTTTTAATTTAATGAGTTTAGATTTTGTAATCATCAAAAAGGGGGAGATTGTTGATATAAATAATGCCTAAAAACGTTATTAATATTTTTCGATACCTCTACGTTTTGATAATCACAAAATGTAAAATCATTAAACGAAAGATTATGACATAAACAAGTATTTAGTTGTAAATATCTATTTTAACAACTTAATCACTTAAACATTTTCTTAATCACTAGATTTTTTATAAAATGTCACAAACATTTTATATCTTTTATAAAATCATTTTTGGTATTAAGTAAATATATTAAATCCATTATAAATATATGAATTCAAATTTTTAACCAAAAATGACAAAAATGTTCCAGAAAAACCTTCCCCAGTAAAAGTCAAAATTTATAGCCGTTCAGGGAGGGGCGGCCCCATTAATTATAAGGGCGGTCCCCTTAATATTTAAGGGGGGGCGGCCACTAATTAAGGGGATCGCCCACGTTCCTCCAGCTGTAAATTTTGCCTATAAATATTGGTTCATTCTTGGCATTTTTTCTCACCTTTTGCACTAAAAACTTTCTAATTTAGATCTCATTTCATATCTTTAAAAACCCTTTGATCATATAATTATAAGCTTTTGTTTCAAGTGATCCAAAGCTTCAACCTTTCAAGTGCAAGAGAAGAATACTTCTATCCTTCAAGACAAGAAGCATTACAACTTGGTGTATCTCTTCCATCCAAGTTGTTGGTGTATCAAAATTGTAAATCATTCATTCATTTGTATAAGTTGTGTATATTTGTTAGATAGTTGTGAGCATAATTGTTTAGGCTAGATTAGTGTGTAAGTAGTGAAGTTGTGAAGAAGTTAAGGTGTGTAAGTAGTGAAGGTGTGAAGAAGTAGAAGAGTATATAAGTAGTGCTAGGTCGTGAAGCAGCTGTGAAGTAGTTGTGAAGCCGTTGTGAAAAAGTTGTGAAGCCGTAGTGAAGAAGTTGTGAAGAAGTCGTGAAGAAGTTGTGATTGAAGTTGTGAGATTGGTTCTAGCTACGATTAGAACTCGACATTTAGCTTTGTGTCGTAAAATTGGTGTAAGCGAAAGTTGTGTAAGGTTTTCTCCGGCATAAGGGAGCTTGTTGACATAGTGAAGAAAACTCTCGAGGAGTGGAGTAAGGCAAGGAAGGTGTCCTTGTAGCCGAACCACTATAAATTCTTTGTCTCGCGGTTCGATCTTTCCATCTCTATCTTTCATTTCATTTCATTATTTTACTTGCATTGTTAATTTAGATTTACTTATATTTGTTCATATTGTTCAAGAGTTGAGTTAACATAAATTCGAATATAAGTTTTTAAAAGTAAACAAAGTTTTTTTAATAAATTAAAAAGACGTAAAACTATTCAACACCCCCCCCCCCCTTATAGTTTTCCACAAAATCTCAAGTCTTGGTTAGTAATTAACATAAGTGTGGAGAAATCAGTACTGTATTACATTTACATATCTCGCTAACACATAGTTAGAAAGCATATTTTCTAGAGTAAATTACATGGTTCGTCCCTGTGATTTAGGGTAAATTTCATTTTAAATCATTTTTTTTGTTGCATTGTTGATTCCTATTTTGAAATTATGTAACACCGGTGGTCCTTATCGTTAACTGGTATTATCTTTTCCGATAGTAAGTGGCTACGTTAGTCCATTAACCAAACAAGCGTTTGTAACGTTAGTCCTTTTACTAACGGCCGTTTATAATTAACTCAAAATTTGATTTTCTTAAAAAAAAATTAATTTCAACGATTTTATACGCGACTTTATACACGTTTTCGCCCGTTTTCATACGTTTTAGTCCGTTTTTATACGTTTTCGTCTGTTTTTATATGTTTTGGTCTGTTTTTCATATGTATTCATACATTTTTATCCGTTCTTATACATTTTCGTCCGTCTTTATACGTTTTCGTTCGTCTTTATACTTTTTCATCTGTTTTTCTTACGTTTTCGTTCGTGTTTATACCTTTTCATCTTTCTTTCTTACGTTTTCATCTGTTTTTCTTATGTTCTTATACCTTTTCATCTGTTTTTCTAAAAAAAATATTTCGAAAAAAAAATATTTTTCTAAAAAAAATATTTCCAAAAAAAATTCAAAAAAAATATTTTTCTAAAAAAAATTATTTCGAAAAAAAATATTTTTCCAAAAAAAATCGAAAAAAAAATATTTTTCTAAAAAAAATATTTTTCGAAAAAAATATTTTAAAAAAAAATATTTTTCGAAAAAAAAAAATTCTAAAAAAGTTATTTCGAAAAAATAAATATTTTTCTAAAAAAATTATTTCGAAAAAATAAATATTTTTTCGGAAAAAAATAATTTCGAAAAAAAAAATTCTAAAAAAATATTTCGAAAAAAAAAATTTTTCTAAAAAAATATTTCGAAAACAATGTTTTTTTTTAAGAAAACCAAATTTTGAGTTAATTATAAATGGCCTTTAGTAAAAGAACTAACGTTGCAAACGCTTGTTTGGTGGACTAACGTTGCCACTTACTAACGGAAAAGATTATGCTAGTTAACGATAAGGACCACTGGTGTTACATAATTTCAAAATAGGGATCAACGATGCAAAAAAAATAAAAATAGGGACTCATAGAGAAATTTACCTTAAACCACGGGGACGAACCATGTAATTTACTCTATTTTCTATAAGTCAACTAGCGTTAACGATTATCAACCTTTTTTTTTTTTTTTTTTTTTTTTTTTGCTCTGGCAGGATATAAGACCAGGCGAAATGCATGGTCATGTACTCAGTCGTCGCATGCAAGACCAGGCGAAATGCATGGTCATGTACTTAGTCGTCGCATGCAAGACCTAAAAAATGGACATGTCCTCCCCATTACAGGGTCGCAGTTATGTACTCGGTTAAGCAAGAAGTTGGTATAAATTAAGATTGAGTCAATGGCTTACCAGTGTGTGTGAGTAGGGTATGTTTTTTTGTGGTGTCATAAGTCTCCTTATTATAAGTATTATTAAAGCAGACTCAAAACGTCGTCGTTTTGCACCTCCGTTTTCCCGTCAAAATTAGCGGGCTGCTACAGTGCGGCCCACTTTTTTTTTTTTTTTTTTTTTTTTTTTTTTTTGTTTTAATATTTTTCGTACCAATATTTTTCGTACCAAACGGCCTAGAAAAATTATGAAACTTGCACCATTATTAACGAAATAATTTTCCCAACAAAACGAGTATAAATATGCAATACTTTATCGAAATCAATGTATTTGTCTTTGCTTTTGTTTTTATTATTTTTTGTACCAAACGGCCTCGAAAAATTATGAAACTTGCGCCATTATTAACAAAATAATTCTCCCAACAAAAACGAATATAAATATGCAATACTTTATCCAACTCAATATATTTATCTATGGCTTCGAAAAATTATGAAACTTGAGCCATTAATAACGAAATAATTTTCCCTCCTTAGATTATTGCACCATTATTAACGAAATAGTTTTCCCAACAAAACCCGCAAAAAAACCCGCCAGGCCGCAACGCGGCCGGCTGCCGCCATAAGTCTCCTTATTATATTAAATTGTTCATGAAGTTGTTTTAAAGAGAAAAAATTGATGTGCCAGTAATGTTTCTCGTGTTATAGTCACCATTACAATTAGTCAAACATATATCTATTTTGAATAGACAAATATTCTGCTTTTGATAGACATACACGACCCTTTGACACAAGAATACAAGATTGTAGCACGAAGGGATTTGGGACACACATTAATTTAGTCAACTCCAACAACTTGAGTTTAAGTTACAATTTTTAGTGTAAAATTTCGTGGTAGGTTGCTTGCTTGAGTTGACCAAACATGAAATCAACCGTGGGCCCATGGATTGAGAATCTAAACATGTGGACATCTAATTTTTGGGCTAATGGGTCCGCATATATCTATATTATACAAAACGGTGTTTTATAAAGATAACATGACATCTCATGTTCGAGATGCACAAAAACCGGTTCATGAACCGAACCGGTTTTGAGTAAAACCAGTGTAAATCGAACCGGTTCTGGGTAAAACAGGTTTAAAACAAATCGGTTCTTGGTTTAAACCGGACATTTTCTGTCCTAAAATCGGTTTCAAACCGAACTGGTTGTACGTAAAACCGGTTTTTGACTATTTGACTAAAACTGAAACCGGTTTTTAAACAGGTTCGGTTTAAAAAAAAAAACGAAGTGTGCGCCTCTACCTCATGTCAGGTAATTTTAATCTTTTTAACATATATTAGACCAACCGGAGTGGTCGTGAGGTGAGGCAAAACTCATGAGTGACCTTAAAACCATCACCAAACTCACGCGTGAGTCAATGCAAGAAATGAAGGTCAAAGGTGAGTAACTCATCATTAGAAATTCGTGTAACTTTTTTCTTTTAATATATTTTTTATTTGATTTGTGAGTGGGTGTGAAGTATTTAATGTGGTATATTTGTATAGGGTTAATTGCTTGAAAATGTATCATACTTATCACTTTTTATTATTGTGTGTACCGAATTTTTTCTCTCTTATTGTGTCTACTGAACTTTCAAATTTCAATTATTGTGTGTATTTTGTGACCATTTCACCTTTACTTTTTTTAAACTTTAAAGGGTAAAATTGTCATTTTACATAGCTAAATAGTCACAAAATACACACAATAATCGAAATTTGAAAGTTCGATACACACAATAAGAAAAAAATAGTTCAGTACATATAATAACAAAAAGTGTCAAGAATGATACATTTTCAAGTAATTAACCTATTTGTATAAAAAGAGTATTTTAATGAAAAGTGCGTGAAATGTGATTAAAACGGATGAATGGTGAAAGGGAGTGAAGGGAAGTGAGAGGAGAGAAAACTGAGGTAGTGGTGAGTGGCTCACCACCGCTCCTTTTAGCCTTAGTTTGTATATTTTACTACTAATTTGTAGTGTATAACTATGCCTAAAAAAGATTTGTAGTGTATAAATATGACTCACACATTGGTTCAAATTTGGTTTAAAAAACTATATACATGTTTAATCCAAAACTATAATTACATAAAGCCAAATGTAATACGTACATGGAAGACGTGTTGGTGAGCATAAAGAACTCGTTGTCCTTGTAATACCTCCCCCCTTCCGGCGACTCACGTCTATGGTGAGTAAAATGGAGAAGTTGGTATACAAATCAACCACTTTGTGGAAGTTGGTTATTGTGTGTAGTAAAAACGTGGTGTAGCAACATTAACTCACAAGAACTCTGATTAAAGCCATTAAAAAATAAAATATCACGTTTCTTTTCCTACAGTGGAGCAACATTAACTCACTAATTATCAGAGAGAGATCCTCTCAAGTTATTTATAACTTGATTGATCAAGTTGTAATTATTAACTATTGGATCAAATCCAATTACTCAAATTATCTCATGTTCTTTTGATTTGAGCCATTAGATTTAATTCAATTGTTGTTAATTGCCCAACTTGATCAATCAAGTTATAAATAATTTGAGATGATCTCTTCCCCTAATTATCTGAGGGTGACACTTTTTCTTACAATGTTTTTGATAATAAGATATCATTTTGTTACCTCAAAGAGTAATATATATTTTTTTGAACGGCAAAGGTATATATATATATATATATATATATATATATATATATATATATATATATATATATATATATATATATATATATATATATATATATATATATATATATATAGTGAGACTTTCTTGCGAGAACCATCTTATCTGTGAGAACTGACAGAACCACCAAAAACATACATGTACGTCTTCAATAATTGTATTTTTGCACATATGTTCTAAAAACAACATATATGTTTTAAAAAAAAACATGGTTGTTCTAAAGAATTTGATAAGAAATTGAAAATACAAAATTTTTCTTTGAAGGTGTGCATGTATGTTCTTGTAAGGCGTGCAATGACAATATTGCGGCCGTGTGTAAGGTTTTTGTGAAAAAAGATGATGAGTTCATGATGATATTGAAGAACATAGGTAGATACTTACGATTGTTGATGATTTGCATGTATTTTTATTTTAATTTAAAAGGCGTGCATGTATGTTTTTGGTGGTTCTGTCAGTTCTCGCAGATAAGATGGTTCTCGCAAGAAAGTCTCCCTATATATATAAAGAAACAATGCTACTAGCAAGGCGCTAGAAGCAGAAACAATACATACTAGAGAATTACATGAACTAGACTCTACCCGAGGCTTTAACTGCGAGGCCTACAAAATGGATGAAAAAACTCTAGCCAATTACAGAATACCTGAGACTAGAGAAAAATCCCCACTCACGGAGGCCGAGCCACCGGTTTTCACTCCGGAGTGTTTTTGATGAAGACCCAAACAAGCCCCGAGGAAAAAAGAAAAAATAGGCAAAGAAGCTAATGTTCCGAACAGAAAACAAAAGCTTGTTCCAACAATAAACAACCATCACGAACCCGCAATCAACAAAGGATTTTTCAGCCATTCAACCCAATTACTTGACATACAGCCAAGAGAAAAAAGAGGCCCGGATATTATCAATGAGAACACCTTTCTTTATTTGTTGAGCATATAAAATGATGTTGTTACGATATCTCCATATCCACCAGAAAAAAGTCGCGGAAATAACATATAAACATCAGGACTTCACCTTAGGAGCATGTCACGTACAGATCCATTCAGTTCTTGATAACTAGTAACAAACTCTAAGAGTGCAAGGTGTGGGGAGAACGAATAACACGTTATTTGTCTCCCATCTCAGCGCCACCTCATCTAAAAGTGCAGGATTCACTCGGTTCGTTGTGTTGCAGGTGTTCTTTATCGGGCTCTAAATGTATGAATTTTCTTCTTTATACGGAGATGGAAAAAATGACTTAGGACCATCATAATCATCATCATCACTTTCGGATTCATCATCTCTACGAGCATGACCAAACGAGCTTGTCTTCTTAGTTTCTCTAACAACGGTTTCTTGGTCAACAACAGTTTTTCTACCAACTTTTTTTGTGTTGGAAGTCAACTCAACATATTCACCTCTCTTGTCATTCGAATGAGAGCGAGAAGAACGCGATGTGGAACTTACCATTTTGCCACTTGTGAACTGAGCCTCATTCTTTTTCGTTGAACATATTTCGGGAGAAGAAGAACCCTGATCATCATCATAATCAGTTTCATCGCATCTGCGTGCATCACTATAAGAATAATCACGTTCGTCTCTTATATTTGACCCGTGTGATTCAGTTGGATATTGTTGTGTTACATTCCCTTGGCCAACAGCTTGAGCAGTATAACTAGCACGTTATGCAGCCTCGGCTGCTGCATGAGCTACAGAAGTGGCATCCTTGATCTCCATATTTACGTTACCCCTATCTGACGAATGATTGATGTTGTTGCTGTTGCTCCGGAACGATTGCTTCTTTTTCATTGACCCGGATTCCATGCCTGATTAGAAAATGATAAAATGTTAATCTATATGATCGATAACACTGTAACGTTATAAGATAATAAGGCGATAACCAAATAGTTATAAGATAATATTGCAAATATTAATGCAGGCCACTCAACTTTACGAGGTTTAATAAACGGCCACCCAACTATTCAATCGGGTTTATTTACACCAAATCTCGTGAAAATTATACTACATGAAAAGGATAAGGCGACGATTATGCCACACAATTCATATTAACACCCTACAAGACCCTTTTTCGCAATAGTTCAGTGGCTCCACAAGCATTATTTCATAAGATAGTTGATATAGATTTATGTTATGACTGATTACACACACACACACACACACACACACACACACACATATATATATATATATATATATATATATAGATTTGCGTTCATGTGGTGTACAAGCTTAAAATAGATAAAATAAGCACACTTGTGGACCGTTAGATCAACTTAATGGATCAAAATCAAAATAAATTAGATAAATTAATTAGGTAGTGTCTTTAAGGGCATTCTTACAAATAAAAGGATATTTTAGTCATTTGTCACAACATTTATATCTCGTAAAACCTACGAGTATTAAATACACATTACGAGTATTAATTACCAAAACCTACGAGTATATCTCATAAAACCTGCGAGTATTAAATACATATTACGAGTATTAACTATAAAAAGTTTATGTGCAAGTGTGTCAACATATTTAAAAAATTCGTGTGTGTGTCAATAATACGTTAATTGTGTGTCAATTAAAAAATTTGTGTGTGTGTCAATAATACGTTAATTGTGTGTCAATTACAAGAAGTCATATGCAAGCGTGTCAACGTATTTAAAAAATTCGTGTGTGTGTATCAATAATACATCAATTGTGTGTCAATTACAAGAAGTTATGTGTAAGCGTGTCAACACATTTAAAAATTCTTGTGTGTGTCACTAATACGTCAATTGTGTGCAAATTAAAAAATTCATGTGTGTCAATACTAATTAAATATTTACTACAATTGGGTCTTGAATTATGAAATAATAATTAGTTTATTAGATTAATTTAAATTAAAACATAAATAAAAGAAGTACATTAAAATGTGTATTGATAACTTGAATGTCATAATTACATTGATGATCCATCAATGATGAATTTAATAAAAACAAATTTGAGATGGCTCATTAATTTACCACAAAATGAATGCCCTTTTTTATACAAATTATGTCAACTTGTGCCATTAGTTCTCCTGTTAATTACAATAATGTCATCCATCTAATAACATTTAAATCTCATCTACAATATTGATCCAACGGTGCACAAGTGTGCTTATTTTATCTATTTTAGGCTTGTACACCATAATAACGCTCCCCTATATATATATCTCTACATTATATATAACAGGAGGCGTTACACGTAGATAATGCCACATAAATGCCACCTCAATGCCACATAATCATTAAAATGCCACATAATCATAAACTATGCCACTTGGCAGGAAAAATGGGACTAAAATTCGGATTTATTTTTCTTAAAAACTCATGGTGCAGGATTCGAACCTGCATCTTTGGGTTCAAACGCATGCATCTCAACCAATGGAGCCAAGCCATATATATATATATATATATATATATATATATATATATATATATATATATATATATATATATATATATATATATATATATATATTTCCTTTCCTATTAACATCGTTCCATGGTTTTTTACTAGTTGATTGTCCGTAGTGGTTATGCATTATATTTGGGTTTGGATGGTGGGAGCTCTTCCTTTTGATTGTTAGATGTTCACAACTGCTTGATCCTAGCTAAGATCGTTCTAGCTTTAGGGAATTAGGGTAGTTATTGTTGTTGGAGGGTTATTGGTGTTTGAGGGTGGTTGTATTTTGAGGGTCGTTTAGGCCGTTGTAGTTTAATGGAATTTTAGGGTTCTTGAGGTCGTTGTAGTATGAGGGTCATCGATTGTATATATATATAGGCGACATACGATCAGACCTATTTGATTTAGCTGTAACGCTTTTGCGTTGTGTGAGTTTTAATCCAAACCGAGACTGGCAAGACCTAAAGATCGGGTTCTACCATGAAGCAGATAAACTCCGTACCACTAATCCAGAAGCATACCATCTTATTATGAAACTAGTGAGAGAGTCCAGGTAAGACACGTTTATACTTTATGTCATATTACATTCAAATTAAAACATCACACTAGTAGTTAAAGACATAGAAAACACAAAATGTTTATAAATATTCGTTGAAAAAAATAATGGTCTTTATAATTGATTTAGAAATTATTCAAATTTATTTATGTGTTTGTACAGCCTAAAAATCTCGGAAGTGTTACTCGACCCTTTTTTTTTTTGGAAGTGGATGATGCGGATGGATTTTATGGTAGATGTCAGCGAGGTTTTGGAAGAAAAGAAATATGGAGAACCTAGCATATTATAAAATGAATTTATTATTTGGACTTTTTAAATTTGAAGGCCATTTTAGTTTTTTCATTTTTTTTTTAATATGTAACTTGTATTTTTATTTTAACGAATGAAAATTAGTTAGATTTTTTTTAACCAAAAAAAAATAAAAAAAAAATAAAATAATTGAAAGAATGAAATAGAAAATAAAAAAGGTGGGTCTCAAAATAAGTGTTTTTGGTTGAGGCAGGTGTTTTTTGGATGTGTGAGGAAAAATGAGTGTTTTTCTAACATGGCATGATGTGACACTAAAAAAGAGTCATGGCTTGAGCCATAACACTCGGTGCTCTTACAAAAACTTTACCTAATTTCTTCAAAGAATCTCAAATTTATGTGCAACCACCTCTAAAATGGATGGTTTAAGATTATGATATATGACAATTGCAATGACTTTTTCACAACTATTTATCTAGAATTTTTTACTTTATAATGTTCTAAAAACATGTCAGGAACAATCTAATCTTTTATATTGTTGGTATGCATTTGAAGAGAAAAAGGCAAGAATTAAACTCGACATATTGTGACTGTGACTATTACATTAAGACTTCGACTCCACATGATTTACTTTATCAATCACATTCTTGGGTTATTATAGTCTCATACTCTTTGGCCGACAAATCCACGTGTTTTGAAACCATTGTCACACGGATTCAAATCGTATAAAGCTCTCTTTATTCAGAGGATTGAAGTGACCACTGAAAACCGAAAAACAATTATACTCAACTGAACCGAAAACCGAAAACCAATGCACTAGGGTGTTCATCGGTTTGTCTATTTGGTTAATTCAATTATTATTTTTAGGTAAAACCGAAAACCAACCAGACCGGATTCAAATTATACTTAACTGAACAGAAAACTGAATTTGAATCGAGTCGATCTTCGGGTTGACCCGAATAACCTAAACTAAATTTCAAATTATACTTAACTGAACAGAAAAAAAAAAAAAAAAAAAAAAAAAAAAAAAAAAAAAATATATATATATATATATATATATATATATATATATATATATATATATATATATATATATATATATATATATATATAGGGGGACTTTCAAACGAGAACCATTTTATCCGCAAGAACTAAGAGAACCACCAAAAACATACATGCACGCCTTTTAAAATAAAATAAAAATACATGCAAATCATCAATAATCGTAAACATCCACATATGTTCTTCAATATCATTATGAACTCATCCTCTTTTTTCACAAAAACCTTACACACGGCCACAATATTGTCGTTGCACGTCTTATAAGAACATACATGCACACCTTCAAAGAAAATTTTTGTATTTCGAATTTCTTATCAAATTCTTTAGAACAACTATGGTTTTTTTAAAACATATGTGTTGTTTTGAAAACATATGTGCAAAAATACAATTATTGAAGGCGTGCATGTATGTTTTTGGTGGTTCTCTCAGTTCTTGCGGATAAAATGGTTCTCGTTTGAAAGTCACACTATATATATATATATATATATATATATATATATATATATATATATATATATATATATATATATATATATATATTAATTTAATTATAAGATTTTTAATAAAAAAATTATTTCACGCTTTAAAAGTGTTTTTTTTTATGGGATAAAATTTTAATGGTCACTTATGTATATAAATGTATAAAAGAATATATATTTATATTAATTCGGTTTTCAGTTCGGTTCTGAATTTAAATTGACAAAATCATATCAATCCGAAAACCGAATACTTTATTCGGTTCGGTTCTTTTCTAGAAATTTTGGTTCAATTACAAGTTCGGTTTGATTTTTTTGTTCGGTCCGGTTTCGGTTTGGTTCGTGTGGATATTACCTGAATTCTGAACACCCCTAAATAGTAACAAACCAAGGGTTGCCGAAAGAATGTATACAAGCCCATGCTAACTCGCTGTTCAAACCAAGCCCATAGGCCGTGTATTTAATAAGTACCGGCCCAACTCTACCCACCTAGCCCATTTTTCTACATCCAAAAAATAACTGTAGAAAATATTTTTAATAAGAAACCTGTTTGACTCAAACCTGAGGCCATGCTGTATATTTGTGTTTGGTGAATAAAATTGCATTAAGGAAAAAATGGAATAAACATGCCAACTATCGACTTAAACCAGCAAACATAGAAGGGTAAATTGTTGAGCTTGATGGTATAAGATCGGTTAATATTTATAACTTCGATAATATAAGTACTGATCATTGTTGGAAAGATGTAAATTTAGATTGCAACTTGCATAAAAGAAGACACTGCAAACACAGACAATAATTATAATGGGCTAGATGAAGTATTAACAAATTGGAAAAGTTACAAAACAAGATTTGCACAACAGATAACAGCAAAGTAAAAACACGCATCAAATTATGAATGTTAAATTCAATGATAACATCTAAGAAATGAACTTTTGTCTCTACTAAAGTTTATATGATTTGGTATGTTCAGTATGCAGATCACGCCCATTCAATTCTCTAATTTCTTAAGTCACCATCTTTAGTCAACGCTGCAAACTGCCACGCGTTGTTAAAAACTGTGCATTCGTCCCGGGACTACATTAAAGCCATGAATATGCTGTTTAATTTGAAGAGCCCGTAAGAAATTGTAGCTCATGCTTTCCTGAGTTTGCTTTAGTCTGTCAAACACCTGCAAGTCAACACCATCAGAACTAACTATGCAGGTTGTATTTAGCATATGAAAACAATTCAGATATAATTAACATTCACAAAATAACATTAAACCAGCAGAAAAAAGAATAGTAAATAGCAAGGGGCAAAGACTATAACAAAAAAGTAGCAGACAGTTAATAAGCATTGTATAATCCCTCCATTTTAATAAGAATTTATTCTTTAAGTAAGCAATTACCTTTGCATCTTCCTTTACCTGGTTATGCTTATGGAATTCATATGCAGTGATTTTATAATATCTTAGCGTTTGTGCGTCAATATTCTAAATACACAAGTTGCCTTTAATGTGGCCAAACTGGCTTTCTTTAAATCTTATTACCAGTCATGTGTTACGTCAATATAGCTGCAGAATAAATGTCCACTACATCTTTTATTAGTTGCCTCATAATTCTTAGCTTTTCTTTTCTAGAAAAAACGGTGCAGACTAGTACCATAGACTGTAGGTAGGGCTGTAAACGAACTGAACGTTCAGTGAACATTTCATGAACCGTTCGGTAAAAAGTTCGTTTATATTCTTTTATTTATTATATGAACGAACATGAACAATATTTTACGATCGTTTAGTTAAATGAACGAACATGAACAAAAGTCACATCCGTTTATTTATGTTCGTGAACGTCCGATTATGCGTTCGTTAACGTTCGTTTATGTTCATTTATTTATTTATGTTCTTATATCATATCTTTTAATTGTATAATTTTAAAATTAGTTTGTTTAAACAAAACAACACTTATAAAACAATATTAGATGCATAATTTAATAAAGTTTATGTTTGTTTGTCTATGTTCATTTATGTTCGATCGTTTATGTCCGTTTAGCGTTCATTTAGTGTCTTAATGAACGAACATAAACGAACATGAACAAGTCATTTTCTTAATAAACGAACATGAACAAGAAAATTTGTCCGTTTAAGCGTTCGTGTTCGTTTATTTGTCCGGTTAAAATTAAATGAACGAACATGAACAATGCTCCGTTCGTGTTCGTGTTCTTCCGGTGCAGATTAAAGGAATCATTTTAACTATATATGTATATTAAAAGAAAAATCGGTGCAGATTAGTCTACTCATTTTTTTCATGCCATTAATATATTTGGAGCCCTGACCGATCAGAATATCCACTTTTTCCATTATCATCTTGATAGTTTATTGATATTCACCTACCATCACCTTGCAATTTCTCATGGTGATTGTTGCAATTAATTGGTGGGAAATGATGAAAGAGAAAAGGTGCATGACACTTGTCAAAAAATGAATGGTGTAGGTCTATTAGTAGGTCTCATTGTTAGGTCTAAATATCACAACTCTTAGTCATAGAAAAATGATTTGTATGCCTAAAATCTAGACCTAAAATTAGACCTAAAGATGTGATTGGTGCATTTGAAAAATTAATTGGTGGGAAATGATGAAAGAGAAAAGGTGCATGACACTTGTCAAAAAATGAATGGTGTAGGTCTATTAGTAGGTCTCATTGTTAGGTCTAAATATCACAACTCTTAGTCATATTATCACAGATATTCAGAAACATTTACTTATGCTAAATTCGTACATGTTATGTCAATCGTGTAATGATCGTAATAGATTACTAATCTACTTCTTACATATAATCCCTCGGTCTCGAAAGAGTTAAAACATTTGAAAATAACACAAATTTGAAAAAGAAGTGTACGCTCACTGTTGACCAGAATGACATCTTTGGTTCTGATAATGCAATAAAAGAGATTACGAATTGAAGATGCAGCTTTGAGGTTTTACAGCAAAACAGAAAGTACTACAAAAATATCTTTTTAAAAATGATACAATGCAGAAGCTTATTGTTCCTTCTACAATCCACATACAACAGTTTTGTAGATTTAACAAATTATAATGATGGTCCTTACAGTGTGTTTAGAACAACAAATTAATGGAGAGCACATTTAGTGTTGTTTCAGTAACGAAGATAATGATTGTAGCCAAAATGCAAAATAATAAAAGAGCCATAGTAGTACATAACTTAGGAATTATAATTAAGGGTGTGTAATCGAGTCGAACCAACTTATGAGCTACAGAGATCGACTTGAAATCGATATAGTATAAGTTAACTCGAGCTCAAGCTCGAGCTACTCAAGTATAAAGTCGAGCCGAGCCCGAGAATCAAAATACCCGGCTCGTAAAACTTGCGAGCCATAGCAGTACATAACTTAGTCACATAATTCGCTCAAGAGGTAGAGTACCACGAATTGGTACGGGGTGTACCGAAACGCGGTACACCAGCATTCCAAACGCTCTTGGATTCGCGTTCCAAACCACCATGGTGCAGCGTACCAAGTCTGAGGGTTCAGCGATCCAAAACGCAATAGGAACTCGTTTTATTACTGATGGTACAGCGAACCAAAGCTTAGCGAAAGAAAATTGTCAAAAATGGAGGAGGAGATAAGAAATTGAGTGTACCTCTGATAGGATGAAGAATTTCGATGATGAAGATGGAGAAGACCTGGCATGTTGTCATTTGGGGCTGTTGAAGAAGAAGTAGAGTAGGTAGATGTAGATCTAGATTCATGGTGGTAGAAGGTGAAGATATACATACATAAAAATATACAGATATTGGAGAGAGGAGAGAGAGATGTGACAGCTTTTTGTTCCTGAGAGAGAGATATGTTGAATGGGAAAGTGAAGCACGTGAGTGAGTGAGTGAGTTGGACAGTTGGTTTTTTTTTTTTTTTTTGGTTTTGGACTTATTAAGCTTATATTTATATTTTATTTTTTGGACTTCTATCAAAAAAAAAAATTGTATATGGTTCATGGATTATTTACTACCGGTAATTTATATATTTATTTTAGATTTATTTTATTTTAATATATCTTTTATTCTGTCAATATTCCATCATTAAATACAAATCTTTATAAAAAATTAACTTATTTAATAATAATTAGAAAATCAATTTTACATATAATCTGTTACATTCTTTCTTCTATATGTATAGTTCTTCCATTACAATTCTTCCATTTGTGAAGCTGTGATACCAAATTCATTCCACCTCACATGAAAATCACAAGAGCGAATTGCGTACCGAAGCGTACCAAATACATGGTACACCGTACCGATACGTACCCATGCGTACCGAAATGAGTATACCCCCCACGTACAGAATTCGTCATGAAGAGCGAATTGCGTACCAAAACCGCGTACGCGTACCGAAGCGTACCGCGTTTTATGTGACTATGAGCCATAGTAGTACATAACTTAGGAATTATAATTAAGGGTGTGTAATCGAGTCGAACCAACTTATGAGCTACAGAGATCGACTTGAAATCGATATAGTATAAGTTAACTCGAGCTCAAGCTCGAGCTACTCAAGTATAAAGTCGAGCCGAGCCCGAGAATCAAAATACCCGGCTCGTAAAACTTGCGAGCGTTATGAAGCTAGTGCTATTTTACATAATTACCCTTTTCTGCATATATAATTACATAATTATCATGCTATCTAATTAAGTCGACCTGATCCAAGCTTGAAGGTATAGAGTCGATTAGTTCTAAGCTTGACAAATATAACTTATTAAAAGCTTAATACATATAACCGAGTCGGCTCGAGCTGAAAGTATAGATTAAAAACTAAAGCTCGAGCTAGACTATTCAATCAACACTTCTTATCTTAGCTTGACAAGACTCGATTATGAATATTAAGTTCAGTAAGAATTGATATACTTTTGCCATAAAACGATGGGATAGTACAGTTAACATGCAAGTATGTAACAATATATACAAAAAAGGGTGAAAATGTACAATGACGCAAGCTCAACAAGGCTTGCAAGCATTACAAGCCAGTGTAGGTGATTAGCGGACTCAATTCAAAAGCCTACTCGACTAGCTCATGCTCGACTAGACTCTACTTATACCTGAGTCGATCTCAAGTATTATTGATAGAAGCCAAACCATGCACTCTAGTTTTGATCCCAAGGAAACAAAGAAGAGTAATATGATGTTTATGCAAGATAAAAAGATTTTGGGCAAACATATGGAAAGAACATTTCACCATCTTAAAATTGAATTACATTTACTTACTTGGTCGGAGTCTTGATATGGGAATATCTCGCATTTCACGTTGTATACACAAATATTCTCCTAACAAAGCCGTAATCGCCAATCCAGTTCCGTTGACAACCCACCATGTTACTGATGAAGGCCAACCTCCATATAAGATGCATATGCATAGATGGATGATGTAAATGGTGGCTGAAAAATCTAGGCACCTCTTCGCTCTCTCAATCAAATAAAGCAGGAAACCAGCTCTGTTTAACATCAGAAACAAATAAAGGTTAAAACAGGTTACACAGAATTCGTAATCCTCATTTGTATTTCACATAATGATTTCAAATGCAAGATACTTATTTCTGGGGAAATATTGGCAACAATACTACGACTGCACAAAGCAATCATATAAGTCTTTTTTCTTCCTGAATTAAGAGTAGTTACACCTACGGCCATTATCAAGGCTTTTTAAATTGCAACGGCAGGTTGTACTGCAATCCCTTTGGTAGCATATATTGTTCTTACAATCTGCTTAATTTGCCACTTTACCCCGGTTTGATCTTTTCTATTGCATATAACATATTAAACCTTGTTGCAAATCGTTGATAAAGTGGACTTAATCAACATAGACCATATTATAAACATTATGAATGTGCTGTCAATATTAGAACAGGACATACACATCATTTAGAAACAAGAGTACCAAAACTAGATTTTTCAACATAATGTATAGCAAGGGAGCCTGTGGCAACAAAAGTAAGGCCTACTTCAAGGTATAACCATGAAGCACTAAAAATTTATATGTATCATAAGTTCATAACTACAAAACTTACATAAACCAGTCTATATTGATCAGTTCCTTCTTATGGTAATACTAGTAGACAAGCGTGATCAAAATAATAGTTATGTATCAGACAAAGCTACTGTTTTAAGACTAGTTCTGAAAAAGGTAAGGCCATTAGAGCAACATTACCATAGCATTTAAGATACGGAAGTTGGATATTATAATCTAAGATTTGAAGCTTATGAGGCACTAAGATAAGACCTATAAGTGCAGCAAAGCAGTAATACAGTGGCCCTAAACTGCAGTATAAGCCCAAGACACTAAATACACATGAATTTAAAAGTGCACTGAAGAAGCAATCAAGTGGTACTTGCCACGTAAACGTAACAGCCGATTAATGATTAAACAAAACATGGAATGAAAAACTAGAAGTAATATAATTCAACTCATCTCTTGACTGCATCTATCAACTCGCATAAAACAAACATAAAAACCAAATAGAATACATGAACACAACTCATTATCAAGCCAATCAGCCAATGTGCAAACAAAGGACAAGTAAAAGCTTAACTAGATACGCTTAAACACACTACACAACCATCTCACGGTGACCTAGTTGTAAGGTAGCTTGAAGGTCTCGTAGGGTGAACATCTTGGGATGGTTAGTGAAAAGTCTGGAAACGGCCATGGGGATACCAGTTAGGCCGCGTACATCAAAGCCAAAAAAAGCTCGATCCCTCTCCGTTTACCCAAACAAACTACACATTGCAATAATCCAACATCTAGTTCGCTATACTACGTCAATGTTTCTCCTCAAAATCAAAAAGGGCAACACTTATCACATTCATATAGCTACTTCTAGCAAATGATACAATAATACAGGTTAGGCCGTGTACATCAGAGCCAAAAAGGGATCCCCTCTTCATTAACCCATTTACCTAAACACGCTACAAATTGCAATAAGCCAACATTTCGCTCACTAAACTACACTAAGGGGGTGTTTGTTTCGGCTTATATAGCTGACTTATGGCTTATTTGGTTTTGGGCTTATATAAGCCAAAAAGTTGCAAAATAAGCCATAAAAGGCGAACTTATGAAACATAAGCCGAAAACCAGATAAGCCATAAGCCAGCTATATAAGTTGAAACAAACACCCTCTAAGCTACATTAAGGTTCCTATCACATTCATATAAACTAGTTCCAGCAAAACGATACAATAAACTACATTACATTATTGCTAAAAAGTTTACGCAACTCACCCAGCCACGGAGCTGAGAAGAAACGAAACGACAACACACCACCCCGTAACAGTCGAAAGCGTAACCGTAGCGAAATCAAAGAAATAAACAAGGCTCATTTTATTAACCCTAGTACCAACAAGAAGACCCATAAAAACACCCAAACTCAAATAATACAAACACTGGATACACACAATCTGAGCTACTATCAACCATGGGTCCCACACTATTGTCCCATAAAACATCTCTAATCACTAATCCCAACAAAACCAAACCTTAAAAACTAAAAAAAAGTTAAATTCAGCTCAATGATGACGTCATCATTTTTTATTAAGAATGGAAAATTTATGGGTTTTTGTAAATGGGGTTTGCGGGAATGAGATGGATCTGTGATTTAATGGATTGATTTGTGAATGGATTGAAGGAAGACCCTGATTTTGTTTTAAAATTTTTTGGGGATAAAAAAAAGAATTGAATAAAGTTTTTTTTTTTTTTTTTTTTTTTTTTTTTTTGTGTGAGTTGTTTGATGAGGTGATAGGGGTTAGTCATGAGTCATGACTAATGATTTGGATTTTGGAACAAATTTAAGTAATTTTTAAGGAAAGTGTTGGATTTTGTGAATTTTTAGATTTTGGTTTTTTGTTGAAAAAGATGAGTTTAAGGCATTGAATAGGTAATAATATTTGGTTAATACGAGTAGTTTTATTACACATGTAAATTTATAGTGATTAAGCTTATAATAATTGAAAAATCATACAGTAATTGTTTAACATCAATATTTTATGTTTAACAAAAAGAAAAAAAATTTTTTTTAAAATTAACAAAAAGAAAAAAAATTTAATTTTAATCATTAATATTTATAAATATAAAAATAATGAGTTAGTTAAATGCTATTTTTTACACAAAAAATAAAGCTTAATCACAACTCATAAGATTGTAGTTAACAAAACTCAAATAAAAAACAGAAAATATTGTAAATGTAAATCAAACAAAGGACTAAAGGAGGAAACAACTTTTACATTTTGTAACACCCCCAAATTTTCTAAGATAAAAACTATAAATTTATACATTAGATTTATTGTAACCTACAAATTAATAAAAATCTTATTATGTACAATATCTTGTATTTGTGCATAATATACACGCATTTATTATTCACTAGTTCGGGTACCTCACATTGCGGCTACGGCTATCCTTTAATTAAATATATTTTCGAGAAATGTTATACGAAAAATTGTTACAGCATAATATTAAAATATAACAAAAAAATGTATTATTATACAAACATGTACTAATATGATGTTCGCGGAATGCGATGGTGAAATCAAATAGTCAAGAGAAAGACCACGTAATGATTGATACTTTATATAACAATGGTTGAATACTTTTTAACATCAAAAACATCATGCAATTATAGTATAGGAATTCAACTATAAAATATATATATATATATATATATATATATATATATATATATATATATATATATATATATATTATATATATATATATATATATATATATATATATATAGTGTAACTTTATTTTCAGAACCCTCTTATCTGCGGGAACTGCGAGAACCTACTTTCTACCATTGGATTAACTTGATCAATGGATAAGAATGTTCCATGGCATTTCTGTAAATAAATTGAAAGTGATTTCCTGAAATATTTATGAAAAGGGCATAAATGGTATTTACCTTTTATACACTCTCAATAACTGCATCCTTAAAATCCGGGATTCTTTAAATAATCATTATTTTATATAAGAAAACACAGATCACACACATTCTACCCTAAAATCCCAAATCAATTGAAGCCGCGATCATCATCCATCGTTCAAATCGTCCCCTTTTTTTTTCAATTGTTGCTCATGATCTAGGATTTTATAAGGTTCGTTGTCGACAAGAGCAGATTTGAAGACAGAAGCAGATCGATAAAAGTTTTTCAGGAATTGAATTTTAAGGTATCAATCTTTATTAATTTAAAGCAGTTTGTCGCTTACTGGTGTTATACGAAGGGATTTAATGGGATTCGATCTGATTGGCTTTTCCCAATCAACCTCGTATTATTAATTGTTTCATGGGACGATTGAAGATTATATAATATAAATTGACTGGTCAAATCGTATGTTTACATGGGGCTGAATTAATTGAATTTGCTGCTATGCTATATATAATATAAATTGACTGGTCAAATCGTATGTTTACATGCGGCTGAATTAATTGAATCTGCTGCTTACTAGGTGGACAAAAGGTTTTGGATTAAATGATTCAAGTAAGTATTTTTTTTATTATTATTATTTTTTAATACTAATGGAATTATAAAATTAGTTAGTTTAGGATTAGGTGATGTAATCTGTTTATTCATGGGATTAGTATACATACTTGTTTTTCATGTGTAGATTATACATGTCTAGATTAAACTTGGATTTCGATGATAAACATATTTGTCTTTTCATGTCTAGATTAAACTTGGATCTCATGTTTGAACATACTCGTTTTTCAGTGAACATACTTGTTTTTTACATTGAACATGGATGTTTTTCATGTGTAGATAATACATGTCTAGATTAAACGTGAAATTCGTGTTTGAACATACTTGTTTTTTCGGTGAACATACTTGTTTGAACATACTTTTTTTAGTACACATTTCGGTTTTCATAGAACATACATGTTATTCATTGAACATACTTGTTTTTACATTGAACATGACTGTTTTGTTATAAATTGTGCCTATGCGTTTTAGATTGTGCATATGTGTTATCTTTTTAGATTGTGCATATGTGTTATCTTATTTGTTGTGATTAATTTTTGTTTCCTATTTTTGTAGTTTAATTGTTTTTGTGTATGCTTTTTTCAGATTGATGAAGATGATCATCATTGAAGACCTAGAAGTTGATGAACACATATGTACATGAAGATAATTTGCGATTTTTGAAGAGATGTGATTATTGTATATGTGTTTTTTGTATTTGTAATTAAATAAAATGTAACATATAATTATATCAATCTTGTTTATTCTTATATAAAGGTCTATGTTCCTTGATTTATGTAAATTGACATTATTTATAAAACATACATGCACCTAGTCTTTTTTTCAAATAATGCATGCTGGGGAAAAAAAAAAAAAAAAAAAGTTCCTAAAATTATGGGATTTTAAAAACATATGTAAATTGACATTATTTATAAAACATACATGCACCTAGT
Organism: Artemisia tridentata subsp. tridentata; assembly: GCA_021014915.2. NCBI lineage: Eukaryota > Viridiplantae > Streptophyta > Magnoliopsida > Asterales > Asteraceae > Artemisia > Artemisia tridentata. The sequence goes on along the minus strand of CP139504.1, from coordinate 26,312,545 downwards.
CTTTTTTCAAATAATGCATGCTCGGAAAAAGAAAAAAAAAAAAAAAAAAAAAAAAAAAAAAAAAAAAAAAAAAAAAAAAAAGTTCCTAAAATTATGGGATGTTAAAAAATGAATTTAATAAAAAAAATCACAAATAAATAGAAATTGTCTTTTACTATTATACCATTTTGATTATATAAAAATCTTTAATATTTAAAAAAATTTGATTGGTCTAGGGGAGTTCTCGCAGTTTCCGCACTTAACAGGGTTCTGAAAATAAAGCCCCCATATATATATATATATATATATATATATATATATATATATATATATATATAATAAACAAATGTTTATTTGAATTTTGCCATGTCATTAAAGCCATGTTGGCACTTAATCCATGTCACTAATGCCATCTCATTAAATCCATGTGGCATTGCAATGTTACTAATTAGCCCCTCATTAAGAAATTTGTTTGACCAATGCTATGTCAATTTCCGTTTTCTATCTTCTTATTAAGGAATGTTTTAAATGTCGATTATTGTCATATCCTTAAATTAAAGAATACGAATCACTATTTTCTATTTTTACTATTCTATTTTGAAAACGTGAATGCTTCATTTGTAATCTTCACTATAAAGTATACTCTTGGTTTTGTATTGGAGATCTCATTAAACGAGCGGAAAAAAAAAACACATTGCAAAATCCCCTCCTACGGCTGCTCATTATTCATTCATTTTGTTCTTAAATGAGAACCTTAATCGACTAAGGATAATTTACCACAATGTTCGATTAATGTATCATCACTATCTTGATAGGTTCATTGTGTTTACTTGTAAGACTTCACCTTTGGTCCCTGTATTCCAAATTGAATCTTTATTCTATTTTTGAAACTCAGGTTTATTTGTGATGTTTTTTATTTTTGTAAGGCTTAGTTATGATGCTTTGATCGGATTGCGAATTTTATGATATCATATTTAGGTTGTAGAACACCCCAAAGCAGATGCACATCGTAAGTTTATTTACTCAAATGATTACTTGACATTGAGTTAAGGTAAAATTCAAACTTTTTCAATATTTTGACTGAATCGATTTTTAACATGATTCTTTGATCTCAAAGTGAACCTATGATCCATTAAGAATGTTAAATATTTCTTATATACTAAGACGACAACTAAAGGCAATGAGCAACCCACCTATTCAAAAAAAGTATGAGATGATAGCTAATTTAAAACGTAGATCAGTACCAAGATTATTCTTATTGGCAAGGTGGTATGGTTTTACCTTCTATTTACTAATTGGAGGTGATCAATGACCTTATTAGTTTGATTATTATGTAATTATATTTATGGATTAAGTCGTAGAATAACAATGTACTTTTCAAAGTGTCCCGTTTTGGTACATGTACTTTTTTAAAGTTATAGAATAGCACTGTACTTTTCAAAGTGTCACATTCTGGTACGTGTACTTTTTTTAAGTTGTAGAATAGCAATGTACTTTCCATAGTGTTCCAATTTGGTACGTCATCCCACGTACCAAACTGGAACACTTATGGAAAGTACATTGCTATTCTACAACTTAAAAAAATACAAGTACCAAATTGGAACATTTATGAAAGTACATTGCTATTCTACAACTTAAAAAAAAGTACATGTACCAAAACAGGACACTTTGAAAAGTACATTGTTATTCTACGACTTAATCTCTTATATTTAAATCAAAATTGAAAAGCTTACTTCTATCACGAATTAGATATTTTAAGCAGTTATTGTGGGTGCCAAGTCTTGATCATAGCCATAACCAAAATCATACTACATCACCATTGAAGGTAATACATCACACTTACTTGATTAAGGTGTTTATACTCAACGCTGTAAGCACAACCGTTCCGAAGTTTACAACCAATACTTCTCGAAAAAACTACTTCTATTCTATACTCTTATATTACTTAAGATGTTAAAGTATATATTTTACTTACAACTTGTTATTAGCTACCCGTGATTTATCACGGGTTTATAGGCTAGTTTATCATACACAATCACAAATTAGTACAAAAATTAGAAATATCATTTATTATTCAATTAATTGCATTAAAATATGTTTGTATATTAAAAACATGAATTAAAAGGGTAGTTATGATTTTAGATTGACAAAATCATATCAAACCGAAAACCGAATACTTAATTCGGTTCGGTTCTGTTCTAGAAATTTTGGTTCAATTACAAGTTCGGTTTGATTTTTTTGTTCGGTCCGGTTTTGGTTTGGTTCGTGTGGATATTACCTGAATTCTGAACACCCCTAAATAGTAACAACCAAGGGTTGCCGAAAGTATGTATACAAGCCCATGCTCGCCCGTTGTTCAAACCAAACCCATAGGCCGTGTATTTAATAGGTACTGGCCCAACTCTACCCACCTAGCCCATTTTTCTACATCCAAAAAATAACTGTAGAAAATATTTTTAATAAGAAACCTGTTTGACTCAAACCTTAGGCCATGCTGTATATTTGTGTTTGGTGAATAAAATTGCATTAAGGAAAAAATGGAATAAACATGCCAACTATCGACTTAAACCAGCAAACATAAAAGGGTAAATTGTTGAGCTTGATGGTATAAGATCGGTTAATATTTATAACTTCGATAATATAAGTACTGATCATTGTAGGAAAGATGTAAATTTAGATTACAAATTGCATAAAAGAAGAGACTGAAAACACAGACAATAATTATAATGGGCTAGATGAAGTATTAACAAATTGGAAAAGTTACAAAACAAGATTTGCACAACAGATAACAGCAAAGTAAAAACATGCATCAAATTATGAATGTTAAATTCAATGATAACATCTAAGAAATGAACTTTTGTCTCTACTAAAGTTATATGATTTAGTATGTTCAGTATGCAGATTACGCCCATTCAATTCTCTAATTTCTTAAGTCATCATCTTTAGTCAACGCTGCAAACTGCTATGCATGCGTCCCGGGACTACATTAAAGCCATGAATATGCTGTTTAATTTGAAGAGCCCGTAAGAAATTGTAGCTCATGCTTTCCTGAGTTTGCTTTAGTCTGTCAAACACCTGCAAGTCAACACCATCAGAACTAACTATGCAGGTTGTATTTAGCATATGAAAACAATTCAGATATAATTAACATTCACAAAATAACATTAAACCAGCTGAAAAAAGAATAGTAAATAGCAAGGGGCAAAGACTATAACAAAAAAGTAGCAGACAGTTAATAAGCATTGTATAATCCCTCCATTTTAATAAGAATTTATTCTTTAAGTAAGCAATTACCTTTGCATCTTCCTTTACCTGGTTATGCTTATGGAATTCATATGCAGTGATTTTATAATATCTTAGCGTTTGTGCTTCAATATTCTAAATACACAAGTTGCCTTTAATGTGGCCAAACTGGCTTTCTTTAAATCTTATTACCAGTCATGCGTTACGTCAATATAGCTGCAGAATAAATGTCCACTATATCTTTTATTAGTTACATCATGATTCTTAGCTTTTCTTTTCTAGAAAAAACGGTGCAGACTAGTACCAAAGACTGTAGGTGAGGATCAAAGGAATCATTTTAACTATATATGTATATTAAAAGAAAAATCAGTGCAGATTAGTCTACTCATTTTTTTCATGCCATTAATATATTTGGAGCCCTGGCCGATCAGAATATCCAATTTTTCCATTATCATCTTGATCGTTTATGGATATTCACCTACCATCACCTTGCAATTTCTCATGGTGATTGTTATGATTCACAAAACCCGGATTTAGTCATATTATCACAGATATTCAGAAACATTTACTTATGCTAAATTCGTACATGTTATGTCAATCGTGTAATGATCGTAATAGATTACTAATTTACTTCTTACATATAATCCCTCGGTCTCGAAAGAGTTAAAACATTTGAAAATAACACAAATTTGTTGCAAATATTTGTAAAATTAAAAAAGAAGTGTACGCTCACTGTTGACCAGAATGACATCTTTGGTTCTGATAATGCAATAAAAGAGATTACGAATTGAAGATGCAGCTTTGAGGTATTACAGCAAAACAGAGTCGATTAGTTCTAAGCTTGACAAATATAACTTATTAAAAGTTTAATACATATAACCGAGTCGGCTCGAGCTAAAAGCTATGTAGCACTGGGACGGGTACGGCATCCGGGTACCGGGACGATATGGGTACGGGAAACGGCAAAAATCAAAAATCCAAGATACGTGTACGGCAATAAAAAAATATTAAAAAAATAAAAAATATATTAAAGAAATTCCAAAATAGATATATATTGATGTTCCAAAAATACTAAATCTTCCAAAGTAATTAATTGTCAATAATCAAATCATTTTCAAACATTTTCAAATTCATGTTCATCTAGTGACAGTTCATCTAGTGACAGTTCATCTGGTGAGTCGGCAAACTCCAAAAAGCTTGCATCTTCCATTGAATCAAAAGCATCACCACCCACATCCCACATCCTTGCTATTTCTTGATCCGGTTGGTCCCTAATATTGACACCCACATCCCACATCCTTGCTATTTCTTGATCCCTTGCTATTTCTTGATCCCTAATATTGACACCCACATCCCACATCCTTGCTATTTCTTGATCTCTTGCTATTTCTTGATCCCTAATATTGACACCCACATCCCACATCCTTGCTATTTCTTGATCCCTTGCTATTTCTTGATCTCTTGCTATTTCTTGATCCCTGATATTGACACCCACGTCCCACATCCTTGCTATTTCTTGATCCCTAATATTGACACCCACATCGCACATCCTTGCTATTTCTTGATCCCTTGCTATTTCTTGATCCCTAATATTGACACCTACATCCCACATCCTTGCTATTTCTTGATCCCTTGCTATTTCTTGATCCGGTTGGTCCCTAATATTGACACCCACATTCCACATCCTTGTTATTTCTGGATCCGGTTGGTCCCTAATATTGACACCAAAAGCTCTTTCAATAGGTGTTGACATACCTTTTCTTTTCTTGAATCCAACACCGGCTTCACATGGCAACTCGACTTCTTTCGCTTTTGACTCGCCTTTCTTCTCTTCATACACATCTTCTAACCGTTTCATCTCAAGTTTGTCACCCGCTGATGCTTTATTGCAAATAGTAATCCCACTACCTATATAAACAAGTGTTCATGAACAACATAATATATCAAACATATCTCTATTTTATGACAGAAAGTATGTGCATACCACTGAAAACAACATAATATATCAAACATATCTCTATTTTCATCATATCAGTGGAAACAACATAAATATTAAAGAAATTTATCAAACAATTCTTACCTTTAATACCAAGCAAATGTGCTCTAACCATTGAATATGATCCTTGTCTGATTTCACTACAAAGATTACACTTAAATTTCCACGTTCCTCCTGTTGCTCCTTGCTTTTCGATTTTAGTCACATAGCCCCATAATAGAGGTTCTTCTACTGATGTATTAGTATTAGATGATCCTTCTTGGAGTTTAATACTGTTGAGCCCCTCGTAGGGTTGACAAGATGTTTGCGTGGCAACGCCCAAGATCTCCCCTGAATATGTTCATAAAACTTGGTAATCTTGCTCAATGAGAAACAGAATAATTAAATAAAGAATGACTTTAATCCATATCTTTATTTAATGTAGTATTAGTAACAAAAGGATAGTAATAATGATGAATCATTAAAGGTTTTTCCAGGAGACCTACTCGAGTTGTACTAGAGGCATCGGCGTGTTGCAAGACGCTAACCGATGTGATTACACTATTAAAATATGTCCAAGTGGGAGCTGTTAGTTTTGTGGACATTATTTTAGTAGTCGTATGTTATGATCAAACTTGAGATCACGGGATTGCACACTTTACGTATGAGAACTAAAGATTAATAATTTTATATAAAACGTTATATTTAATTATTAATTATCACAAAACGTATAACGAACGTTAGTATTTAACGGAAGTGACTAACGATTGTTAAATAAGAAAAGGAAGGGACTAGAATGAAATTAGATGTCAAGAATGTTCCGGATCCCCCTCCTGTAATAGGGCCGATCGGTTTGTATTGGGGTAAAACCCAATCCCACTCAAACTTGGACTCTAAGTTTCTTCTAGTATATAAGCAAACCAAAGGTTATAGTTTTTGATATCTCTTGTGCACACAAACTAATCCCTAAAGCGTTTTCTTCCCTTGTTCTTCTCTTGATCGATCGAACTAAAACCCTCGCAAGGGCCGATCGACTTTTTGCTTAAACAAATAGTTTGGTTTTAAGTTTTGTGGTTTCTTTACTTGCATAACTTTAGTTTGATTTAGTACATTTGTACAAGAACGTGAATCAAACACACTATTGTTTGATTCTTAGATTGAATTGCAAAATCGGTAAGGGGCAATTAGTCTAATCCGTTTAAACCCTAATTAGGGTTCATCACTTTAGTTGCTTGGATTGATTCTTGTTTTGCTAGAATCATTAAGGTACGTATACATTTAAATTCGGTTAATTAGTTATGTGTTATTGTTCCTACGCTTCCCCATGTGTTCTTTGATGTTTATTGTTTTAATTATGAGTGTCATGATATTAATATTCCAAAAATAAGGATATATGTTAGTCAAATAGTCGGTTATTTTTTTAAGCGGGCCGGTTAATTATGGAATTTGAAGAGACTACAAATACTTAAAACCCTAAATGGGCTAGGAAACGTCCCCATAATCAATGGAAACGTCCCCATCTTCTCTCTGCCGCCGTCCCCGGAATTTGGGACGTCCCCAAGCCGTTTCTCCGGCGTTTCCGTCCCCGAAAAGTCCCCGGAACGGGTACCCAGACCCGACAGCCGTCCCCGTGCTTCATAGGCTGAAAGTATAGGTTAAAAACTAAAGCTCGAGCTAGACTATTCAATCAACACTTCTTATCTTAGCTTGACAAGACTCGATTATAAATATTAAGTTCAGTAAGAATTGATATACTTTTGCCATAAAACGATGGGATAGTACAGTTAACATGCAAGTATGTAACAACATATACAAAAAAGGGTGAAACTGTACAATGACGCAAGCTCAACAAGGCTTGCAAGCATTACAAGCCAGTGTAGGTGATTAGCGGACTCAATTCAAAAGCCTACTCGACTAGCTCATGCTCGACTAGACTCTACTTATACCAGAGTCGATCTCAAGTATTATTGATAGAAGCCAAACCATGCACTCTTTTTGATCCCAAGGAAACAAAGAAGAGTAATATGATGTTTATGCAAGATAAAAAGATTTTGGGCAAACATATGGAAAGAACATTTCACCAACTTAAAATTGAATTACATTTACTTACTTGGTCGGAGTCTTGATATGGGAATATCTCGCATTTCACGTTGTATACACAAATATTCTCCTAACAAAGCCGTAATCGCCAATCCAGTTCCGTTGACAACCCACCATGTTACTGATGAAGGCCAACCTCCATATAAGATGCATATGCATAGATGGATGATGTAAATGGTGGCTGAAAAATCTAGGCACCTCTTCGCTCTCTCAATCAAATAAAGCAGGAAACCAGCTCTGTTTAACATCAGAAACAAATAAAGATTAAAACAGGTTACACAGAATTCGTAATCCTCATTTGTATTTCACATAATGATTTCAAACGCAAGATACTTATTTCTGGGGAAATATTGGCAACAATACTACGACTGCACAAAGCAATCATATAAGTCTTTTTTCTTCCTGAATTAAGAGTAGTTACACCTACGGCCATTATCAAGGCTTTTTAAATTGCAACGGCAGGTTGTACTGCAATCCCTTTGGTAGCATATATTGTTCTTACAATCTGCTTAATTTGCCACTTTACCCCGGTTTGATCTTTTCTATTGCATATAACATATTAAACCTTGTTGCAAATCGTTGATAAAGTGGACTTAATCAACATAGACCATATTATAAACATTATGAATGTGTTGTCAATATTAAAACAGGACATAAACATCATTTAGAAACAAGAGTACCAAAATTGGATTTTTCAACATAATGTATAGCAGGGGAGCCTGTGGAAACAAAAATAAGGCCTACTTCAAGGTATAACCATGAAGCACTAAAAATTTATATGTATCATAAGTTCATAACTACAAAACTTACATAAACCAGTCTATATTGATCAGTTCCTTCTTATGGTAATACTAGTAGACAAGCGTGATCAAAATAATAGTTATGTATCAGACAAAGCTACTGTTTTAAGACTAGTTCTGAAAAAAGTAAGGCCATTAGAGCAACATTACCATAGCATTTAAGATACGGAAGTTGGATATTATAATCTAAGATTTGAAGCTTATGAGGCACTAAGATAAGACCTATAAGTGCAGCAAAGCAGTAATACAGAGTGGCCCTAAACTGCAGTATAAGCCTAAGACACTAAATACACATGAATCTAAAAGTGCACTGAAGAAGCAATCTAGTGGTACTTGCCATGTAAACGTAACAGCCGTTTAATGATTAAACAAAACATGGAATGAAAAACTAGAAGTAATATAATTCAACTCATCTCTTGACTGCATCTATCAACTCGCATAAAACAAACTTAAAAACCAAATAGAATACATGAACACAACTCATTATCAAGCCAATCAGCCAATGTGCAAACAAAGGACAAGAAAAAGCTTAACTAGATACACTTAAACACACTACACAACCATCTCACGGTGACCTAGTTGTAAGGTAGCTTGAAGGTCTCGTAGGGTGAACATCTTGGGATGGTTAGTGAAAAGTCTGGAAACGGCCATGGGGATACCAGTTAGGCCGCGTACATCAAAGCCAAAAAAAGCTCGATCCCTCTCCGTTTACCCAAACAAACTAAACATTGCAATAATCCAACATCTAGTTCGCTATACTACGTCAATGTTTCTCCTCAAAATCAAAAAGGGCAACACTTATCACATTCATATAGCTACTTCTAGCAAATGATACAATAATACAGGTTAGGCCGTGTACATCAGAGCCAAAAAGGGATCCCCTCTTCATTAACCCATTTACCTAAACACGCTACAAATTGCAATAAGCCAACATTTCGCTCACTAAACTACACTAAGGGGGTGTTTGTTTCGGCTTATATAGCTGACTTATGGCTTATTTGGTTTTGGGCTTATGTTTCATAAGCTCACTTTTTGTGGCTTATTTTGAAACTTTTCGGCTCATATATAAGCTTATATAACCCAAAAAGTTGCAAAATAAGCCATAAAAAGCGAACTTATGAAACATAAGCCGAAAACCAGATAAGCCATAAGCCGGCTATATAAGCTGAAACAAACACCCTCTAAGCTACATTAAGGTTCCTATCACATTCATATAAACTAGTTCCAGCAAAACGATACAATAAACTACATTACATTATTGCTAAAAAGTTTACGCAACTCACCCAGCAACGGAGCTGAGAAGAAACGAAACGACAACACACCACCCCGTAACAGTCGAAAGCGTAACCGTAGCGAAATCAAAGAAATAAACAAGGCTCATTTTACTAACCCTAGTACCAACAAGAAGACCCATAAAAACACCCAAACTCAAATAATACAAACACTGGATACACACAATCTGAGCTACTATCAACCATGGGTCCCACACTACTGTCCCATAAAACATCTCTAATCACTAATCCCAACAAAACCAAACCTTAAAAACTAAAAAAAAGTTAAATTCAGCTCAATGATGACGTCATCATTTTTTTTAAAAAATGGAAAATTTATGGGTTTTGTAAATGGGGTTTGCGGGAATGAGATGGATCTGTGATTTAATGGATTGATTTGTGAATGGATTGAAGGAAGACCCTGATTTTGTTTTTAAATTTTTTGGGGATAAAAAAATAATGGAATAAAGGTTTTTTTTTGTTGTGTTTTTGTGAGTTGTGTGATGAGGTGAAGGGGGTTACTGGGTTAGTAATGACTAATGATTTGGATTTTGAAACAAATTTAAGTAATTTTTAAGGAAAGTGTTGGATTTGTGAATTTTTAGATTTTGGTTTTTTGTTGAAAAAGATGAGTTTAAGGCAGTATTAGGGGGGGGGAGGGAGTGGTACACAGTTTACCAAATTTTGCCAAATTGTCACATTATCATCTATCAATCACAACCTTCCAACTCAAAATTTATCAAAGTTTACCAAACTTTACCAAAATGGTGGCGGCGGTCACCAAAGTTTACCAAATTCACATTTTCCACATCACATTTTTTTTAATACATATAATCCAACAAAAAATATATAAAATTAAAACACAACATTTTATTAATAACAAAAAAAAACATTATATAATACTTAAAAAATAAATGTACATGGTGAGTTGGGCATTTTGAACTTTCCACCTCATTTCAAGAGTTGTGTTGTCAAAAAAGGCTAGTACTTGTGCCCATTTAAAACTCAACATAGATTGAACATTTCAATTCTAAGACAAAGCAAAATTTCAAAGCCAATATTTCTGCCAAGAAAAAGGTGTTCAGATGGCATGCTTATCTACAACATTGGACCAACAACAACAATCATCGAAAAAGATGATTCGCATGAAGAGCTTATCTGGACTAAAAAATCCTACAAATGCAAGCCCGTTGATTGATTGTGATGATGAGCTTTCCAGATCGGCTTTGTTTGCTTTTCGGGCTAAAGAAGAAGAGATCATAAAGTAGAAGATGGAGGTCAAGGAGAGAGTTCAAGCTCAACTAAGCCGCGTTGAACAAGAGACTAAAATTTGACCTTTACTCCTTGAATCTTGCAAACATGGTCCACCTTTTCAATCGGCAAAAGTTGCCGAAAATCACCATTGCCGAAGTTTGCCGAATAGCGGCGGCGGTGTTGCCGAACATCGCCGACGTTTGCCGATGCTTAACCGATTGGCACTCCCTCCCCCCTTAGTTAATATTAGGGAGTAATAGTTTTATTACACATGGTAAATTGGAGTGATTAAGTTATTTTAATTAAAAAATTAGCAATTAATTAATGTTAAATATTTTATGTTTGAGAATACATTTTATAATTATAATCTATTTATTCTAATAAACGTAAATAATTTACAAGTCTATAAAGCAGCAAAAATAATTAATACTTTGACATGTCTTCTCTCCTATTGGTCAAAAATTAATTAATGCTCTGATGTGTACAACACTGCTATGCACTACTCATTTTGCTTCCTCATAATGCTCTGTATTTTTGTTAACCAATTAATGTCTGCTATTCTTGATTGAATTTTGAATCACATAATAGTCGGTTTCTCCAACACATTAAATGATTCCTAACACCTTTCTTCTACTCCAAAACACGCTCCAAATCAAATCAATATCAGTTTCAATTCATCCATTAATATCAACGATTCAAAAAAACATCCAAAAAGGTTGTACGGTTTGCTCTATATTACTTTGATTAAGTCAGATTCATCAACCCTAAGAACCCGATCTATGCCAGTGGAGGATGGAGATGAAGAAAAAAAATTCCATTGGTTGATTAAGTATATTTGCTTATAAATAATCTAGGCTTTTACATTTTAGGGTGAAAACTATGAAATTATCCATTAGATCCATTATGAACTACAAACTAATAAAAATATCATTATGTATAATATCTTGCATTTATGTATAATATACATGCATTTATTATTCATTATGAATAAATTTAAGTTATGAATAATATATATTGGGTAAAAGTTACAAATACTCTATGTACTCACAGTTTTGGCTCATCACTCTTTCTGTACTTTGAAAAACTCATTATACATCACCGTTAAGGGTAATTTGGTCAATTCATTAGTCTTCATCTTCTACATCTCATAACTCTGGCCAAGCATCTCTATTTTCGGTACCCGATTTCCGACCAGAAACAAAAACACACAAAATAATAGAACTTACAATAGCACGTGTTCACGAGCTTGGGTTTACTTACGTGACATATAACTGAAAAGGTTAAGCTTACCAGTGTAGTCGGAAGTTGTTAGGATTATAAAAATGATGGTCATCTACTATATTAATAAAACAGGGTTTTGAAAAGCAATCTCACTCTCAAAATTGCTTAAAACCTGCCACCTGGAAAATAATCCTGATCTAACGGCCAATATTCATTTCTCCCTTTAAACAATAAACCCTTTCTATTGTAGCCTCCATTCGGTGTTCAAAAAAAAAATACTGTAACCGATAAAAAAACACACACACAAAGATCCCCAATCACAAAACCCTAAATCTCCCCCAAATTCGATCCCGAATTCCTTTTCCTGTTCCTCAATGAATTATACATCAAACAAACCTTAACAAAGAGTTTATGTTCTACATCAAATGGAAAAAAAAAAAAAAAAAAAAAATGTCTAGATCATAATTATATGTGTGGTTCTAAATCAAGATCGAAATCAATGTATTATGAAGCTAAAACCCTATATATTTGTCGAGGTTTGATTATTGGTTATAGGTTGTTTGGGATACATACTACTCATTTCATTCTTAGGTTATTTCTAACTTTTATAAATTTTGGGTATTATCAATTTCTCCAGATTTGTTCATAGTACCTATAAAAATCAAATCCTTACCTTTATTATTTGAAATGGAATATACATATAAAGATGGTTTATTGAATTTATTTGTTTTTGACGATTATTGTAGCGTAAAAGTCTGGATATTAACTTGAAAAGCTCCATTCAAAACGGTAAGACTTATCTAAAATTTTGGTTCCTATTTGTTAGAAGCATAATGTCAATGAATCGCTTATCTAAAATAATTTTCTTGCTATTTATACCAAGGCTGCTAAGGTGCTGGCGAGGAAAATGCAGTGCAATGGGCATCATGGTGTATTGAGGTTTATGAAGCCAATTACAGAATCAACCTGAATCGACCTGCGTTAGGCAAATAGTTTGAGGCGTGTAGCAGTATGCCAGGATATGTATGCTATTGTACAGACCTTTTTTTTTTTTTTTTTTTTAATTCAGGTTGTCATCCTCTGATATGACATTGGCTTTTATTTGCAGATCTGGGTTCTTTTTTGCTGCGAAGGAGGTTTCTTTATCGCATATTTTCTTGCCCAATTTTATGTTTTGCAATGTGAGGGTGTGTAAACATTAAAGGACATAATGACTTTTAAAGATTTGTTTGTTATAATGTTCACATATTTTTTTGCCCAATTTTAACTACTACTTTATGATATTTTTTCAGGTATGCAGGTACAGGGCGATCTCTATCTTTGAAGCTTCTGACGCAATTAAAAAAGGAAAGTCGAGAAAATGTTGTTCTTGCTGGTATGATACTGTCACGATTCACAAATTTAGGTATTCATCATTTATAAATGAACATGCATATAACTAATAAGACCTGGCTGATTTATAAAATAAATAAACATTTATATAACTATCACTTTGAAAACTCATATCCAAACACGAGCTTAGTTTTTAACCTCATTTTTTCTTACCTGTATTGTATTATTCTTTGAATAGGATCCACGGTTTCATCTAGCTCAAAGGCAAGGTGCGAAATATCAAATAAACTCGGTGAATCATCATTCGAAAAAGGAAGTGATGTGGAAGGTAAATCTGTTGTTATCTACTGCGTTTCATTTGTTTCTAATGCCTATTTATAATAATTCAAAGCAAATGGAGCCTAAACATTCTATGTCGAAGTACTTCAGAAAATACTTTGTAATATTCATTTTCATTGCCATTCTAATATTTTTCTTTTGCATTTGAATCATCTTTAGGTGGCACGATAGTTGCAGACATCGGCTTGGCCAAGGAACTTGGAGTTGACAATCAACATATCAAAGTGGTAAGTAGATTAATCATTTGTATTCTACTATATATACAAGTATACAAACAACTAAGAGCCATAACTATTTTGAAGTGAGTCTATGTGTGTTTGGTTGGAGGGTATGTGTTTCATTGTGTTAAAACTTTAAGTCAACTTTGTGCATTATTTGATATAAACGTGCTGTGAAATACGTTGTGTATATCACAAATGAGAGTGTTTTGGGTTTTCTCACATTGCATTGCATTGGCCTTATTCTTTCTGAAAACAAAAAACAGAACAACAGTGACTATTGAGATCGCATACCAAAAGCCATCGACCTTGGGTGGAAGAATTCTGTACGAAAGTGTAACAATTTTTTGTTTGGCCTTTGCAAATGTGTCGAACAATATTAAGCTATTTTGGCCAAACATCGTTTCCATTGTTTTAATGATATTCTTTATTCAAAATATAGAACAAACAAACTAATAGTTTGTATTTTTATTCAAGTATTATATTTGTTCAGTTTGTGTTTGATAATAAAATATATACTTCAATTAATATCGATCTTTTGTCTACGTTGATTTTTTATTTTACAGTTTTACGTTACACATATAAAAAGCTATATAATATCTTGATCTAGACTGAAAAATATAACTTATATGCTCAATAAAAGTAATAGAGCTCAGAAGGTATGATTTAGCATATATATAGTTTCACTCATGTCTATCCGTCAAATGCCCAGGTTAATTCGTTTTATCTTTCTCCATATAAACCATGCGATACCTTAAGTGGTAACATGTAGAGAGGTACTGTTAAGTCTTTTGTATTGTCATTGAAAAACGATTATATATGATGCCATGTTCTACATTCTTAAGTACCACGCGAGTTGAGTTTTACAGAAGCTCAAAGACGAATAATCCTTTAATAAAATTTTGACCCAGATCACATAGTTGTATGGGACTGGGATTTTTGGTTAGTTATCAAGTCATATCTTCCAACCCCAGATCTGGGAAGAAACTAAAAACACATCACAACAAATCTTTGGATGAATCAACAAACTTTTGATGATAAAAGAAACGGGTTTGATAACAAAAGATGCAAAAACCAACCAGAGTTTTTTTTTTTTTTTTTTTTTTTTTTTTTTTTTTTTTTTTTTTTTTTTTTTTTTAATTTACCTGTTTTGATTATCAAAGAAAATGGTTTGGATGTTGAAGTTTTGATACAACTAAACACAGCCTTACAAAAATAACTTTTACACAAGGATGCATCTATTGAGGTTGTGGCACAACACGTAATGCTTAGAGTTTTTTGCTTAATTAGGGAATGCAAAGAACACATTATGTAAAGAAAACCCGATGGTTTACAATAACTTGGTATAAAAGGGAAGAATGTGGATGACTAAAAATACTATTGTACTTCATATTGGTAAATCAACCATTGGCTGCATCATCACTGGTAACTCAAGATCCTTTTGACAAAAAAAAGGTTAGTATATTTTCTATTTTCCATAGTTATCGAATTTAGCATGTTTTCTATTTGCTATTAAAACATTCAAAACATGACAAAAATACAATGTCTTCAATGAGAACCACTTCTGAGATCAATCTTCTATCTATTTATGTAGTGCATTGTGAATTAATAAACTTTATGGCTAAATCTTACTGAGTGAGTATGGAGTAGTCATAGATTTGTTGGCATCATTAAGGATTACTTATCTTTTAATACATTGAATGAGGTCTCAAGTAGGGTATGCATCAACTCACATTTAGCTCATTCTTTCAATTTCAGTTGTGATGCAGAGTTGCAGACATGGTTAGGAACAAAGAGTTATTGCTTTCTGTTCCTTTTGAGAATGTCCAAATAAGTCGGATAAAAGATATTTTGTTGGAACATTTACTACTGTCACATGTGAGACTCTTTGATTCAGTCATCTCATTTGTTTTTGGATATGTTCTCATTCAATGAATGTATTTTTGTGATTATTTTGTTTGTCTTGTGTGTTTTGAACAATGGTAGGTGGTGTTTGTGGGTCGCTTTTTGCTATGGTTTTCATTCGGTGAATGTATTTTTTGCGTACTGGGTAGTCATGTTTTTTTTGTTTTGTTTTTGTTTTCTGTGTTTTGTTTATTTGTTGCGAAAAGGAATTAACCGGATAGTTTATATATAAAGAAACTCGAAAGCCCGTGTTTTGTTTATTTGTTGCGAAAAGGAATTAACTGGATAGTTTATAGATAAAGGAACTCGAAAGCAACATTGTCTATCAGGAAGTTCTTCATAGATTGTGAGTTTGTTTTTTTTATTATCTTTTTCTCCACAATAAAGTATATGTACTTTTTCTTACGGTTGTTAAAAACATAACCTTATTTCTTTTCGTTTTAATGTTATATTATTTAAAGTTGTTGTATCAAATATTTTAATACTTCTTTTATCTTTTAAAGAATGTTTGGAGCTAGCCGCCCATCGGGCGGGCCTTGAGACTATTAGGTAGGATTTCGCTTTTCATGAACAGTATATAAAGAAGTCCTTCAAACGTATATAAGTTTTAGTTATTTTTTTATTACTATTTGGTTTTTGTCAAACAATGAGTGTGTTTTTTTTAAAACACATAATAGATACTTTGTTTTGCCAATATACTTTTTATATGGATTATGTTATAATGCTTATTTGATCACATATTACTTCTCCAACATTTTAAAGTTAGTTTATTATCAAACGAGTGAACTACTTATTCTTATCTTAAAAACAAATTCTTCAAACTAGCCGTCCATCGGGCGGGCCTTGAAGCTAGTTTTACATATAGGAACCTTGTAACTTGTTATAGAGATTGTAATATAACTGAAAAGGTTAACCTTTGTAACTTGTTATAGAGATTGTAATATAATAGTAACAAGATTTAGGACTTGGTATAAGCTAATAGGACCTAAGTTAAGTTAAACTAGCCTTAGATATGAAATAGCCCAAGACCGTAAGTAAACCCAAGACCGTGAAAGGCCCATGTGGCGTCTCAAGTTGTATAAAGTTATAAACACCTCAAATGCTTTCATTTGAGGTGTGTGGAACTAGTGAGTACGTGTGTGTGTTTCTCTCATATCAAATACAAGTTCTCACCACACTCTCTCTCTCTACAACCTCACATATATCTCTCTCTAGAAATATAAGATTGTTGATGTGTGTTTTAGAAATGGGTACCTACAGAAGTGGTGATGATGAGTGGTGAATAAGACAAGAGCATTTAAGTTTTTTCATTTGAGAAAGATGAGTCAATTGAGCATAATGACAACTAGTCTAACATTATATTAAGTATAATGAGTTTTGTTAAATTATAGAAAGCAGAATAAGTTATAAATGTTAGCATATAGAGTATTTATAGCTTTTACCATCAATATTTTATGAAAAATATATATATGCATAATGAATTAAAACCCAACTATATGCATTATTATGCATAATGAATTTTAAATCGGTCTATAGTTAATAGTGAGTTTAAGTATAAATATATGAAACAAAAATAGTATTTTTTACTTTTTCCTTGCATTTTGTGTTAGAGCACAAGGTATCTTTGCTAGCTAAATGCAAGTTATTATTATCACCTCAGCGCCACATCATTCCTCCCCATTAACACACCAATAATTCAAACACCTCTCCCTAATAACACACCACTAACATGTTATTGAGTCCACTTTTTTTCATTTTATTTTATTTAGAGTAAACTCCAAAATACATCTATGTGGTTTACCCAATTTCGCACCATACATCCAAAAAAAAATTGCAAAATATACATCCCTCCGTTAGTAAAAGTCAAACACAATATATCCCTCCGTTAAAATAAGGACAAACGGCGCAAACCATTTATCCGTTATCTCCTAACGAGATAGAAAATGTTTACACCGTTAGTCCTCTGGGTTAACTCTATTTGCACCGTTAGTCCTTTTTAATGTTTTCGTCATTTTTTTACGTTTTCGTCCGTTTTTTTACGTTTTCGTCCGTTTTTTCTATGCTTTCGTCCGCTTATTTACGTTTTTGTCCCTTTTTTTACGTTTTCGTCCGTTTTTTTACGTTTTTGTCCATTTTTTTACGTTTTCGTCCGCTTTTTTACGTTTTCGTCCCTTTTTTTCGTTTTCGTCCCTTTTTTTTACGTTTTTGTCGGTTTTTTTTTACGTTTTCGTCCGCTTTTTTACGTTTTCGTCCGTTTTTTTTACGTTTTCGTCTATTTTTTCGTTTTCGTCCATTTTTTACGTTTTTGTCCCTTTTTTTACGTTTTCGTCCGCTTTTTTACGTTTTCGTCCGTTTTTTTTACGTTTTCGTCTTATTTTTTACGTTTTTGTCCCTTTTTTTACGTTCTCATCCGCTTATTTACGTTTTCGTCTGCTTTTTTACAAATTCTTTTACTTTTTTTAGTTTAAGCCGCTTTTAGTTTAAGTTTAAGTCCCTTTTTTCCGCATTTAGTTTAAGTTTAAGTCCGCTTAAACTAAAAAAAGTAAAAAAAAAAGGTTAAAAAAATGGACAAAAGCGTAAAAAATCAGTCGAAAACGTAAAAAAAAACGTAAAAAAAGGGACAAAAAAGAAAGAAATGACCAACGTAAAAAAACGAAAACGACAAAAATAAAAAAACGGACGAAAACGTAAAAAAGGACGAAAACGTAAAAAAACGGACGAAAACGTAAAAAGAGAAAACGAAAAAAAAAAAAACGAAAAAACGGACGAAAACGTAAAAAAGCGGACGAAAACGTAAAAAAAGGACGAAAAACAAAAAAAAACGAAAACGAAAAGGACAAACGAAAAAAAACGGACGAAAACGATAAAAAAGGACAAAAACGAAAAAAAACGGACGAAAACGTAAAAAAAGGGACAAAAACGAAAAAAAGCGGACGAAAACGTAAAAAAAGGACAAAACGAAAAAAACGGACGACGAAAACGTAAAAAAAGGGAAGAAAACGTAAAAAAACGGACGAAAACGTAAAAAAAGAGACAAAAACGTAAAAAATGGACGAAAACGTTAAAAAAAGACAAAAACGAAAAAAAGGGACAAAAACGTAAAAAAAGGGACAAAAACGAAATAAAATTGACGAAAACGTAAAAAAGCGGACGAAAACGTAAAAAAGCGGACGAAAACGTAAAAAAACGGACGAAAACGTAAAAGATGACTAACGGTGCAAATAGAGTTAACCCAAAGGACTAACGGTGTAAACATTTTCTATCTCATTAGGAGATAACGGAGAAATGGTTTGCGCCGTTTGTCCTTATTTTAACGGAGGGATGTATTGTGTTTGACTTTTACTAACGGAGGGATATATATTTTGCAAAAAAAATTTTTGGATGTATGGTGCGAAATTGGGTAAACCACAGGGATTATTTTGGAGTTTACTCAAAAACTTAAATAAACTATAACACAATAAACTGCAGCACACCGAGATTAAAACTTCAAAAAGATGTTCATGTACTCTTAGAGGCAATATAGTTTTGATCCCATATGCATCAGCTCCTTTGCTCGGGTCTTCATAAACAAGGTCCAAGAATGAAGGGGCAGAATTGCTGAATGAATCTTTGCTTCGGGTCTTCTTGTGCCAATATATGGGTTGTAGTAGTCATAACCACTACAAGTAGTAACCTCGGCCCTACACACTATCCCACTATAGTGAACACTGTCAGGATCAAGCCAGCCAGCTGGGTTAGTCTTTCGACTACAACCTGGTGGAAAGAGCACCTTAGTGTCCCGAGAAAGTGTTTTACGAAGACCCTCCATTGTTAAATCATGGATCTTCCCAAGGTTAACAAGCTCTCTCAACCCTGTGGGTTGCTCACGGTCTATTAAAAGAGGGAATAATGCTATCAACCTCTCAGATTTCTCCCTTGTAATCATCCAGAGTTCTGCATATAGCTTCCAAGGACGAAATGTAGAATAATGAAGTTGCTATCGTCCCAAATGGTTTATGAAAGGTAAGAACAAACTTGCACACTAATCTTGCACCGTTAAAGCTATTCCAAATAACTTCAGCTACATATGTGCCAGGCTTTCCTTCTTCGACGGCGTCTATGAAAATATAGAATTAATAAGCATGAAAGACTTTCAAATACTTACACTCCATAAATTCGAAGTGATGGGAAGATCGCATCAGAAGCTAGATAACTGAAGACTTTTACTTGACCATTGGAAAGATACCTGTGTTTTATATAATGTTCCCTAAAAAGTAAGGTTTGTCATCATTAATGTTGGAAACACTAGCATATATACGAGTACAACATAATTAGAATTGAACACAAAAATGTAAAATAGTTGACTCACAACAATAGCCGTTGACTTTCTTAGCGGATTCCTAACATGTAATCCTGATCACTTTGCAAGGTGTTAAGGAAGAAAAGCTTCACCCCATCGCCAATGTTCTCACTTTGTAGTACCATACTCTTACTGAGCTTACGAGAACATCATCTAATTACAGTCCCTTTACGCTTAATAAAAGTACATCAACACTAGCATGTATAAACACTTCAGTCAAAATCATTTTTTTACATTCTATGGATCCTTAATATAAATAAACTATGAGATGAAAGGTGACATGATCAGACCAGATAAAGAAATATATAGCATTATCATTGAGATGATTAGACCCAAACTGCTGACTTTAAAGTCAAACAGTCTACTGATGTCCAGAAAAATTTCAGAGTTGTGGAAGGAATTTGGAAGTCATGTCTGCAGTAAGTGACTGATTGGAGCTAGCCCTAGTGATACTCAACTTTGGTGGTATGCTTGGGTTTTTCTAGCTACTTCCCAGCATTTCATTATCTCTAATGTATCCAAACAGAATAAGAGATTCACTTAGCTTAGATATGAAAAAACCTCCGTGAAAATGTTTAATTATACTATCGGGTATGTCTACCATTTTGAATCCTTAAAGGTGTATTTGAAATTGAAAGAGTTGAAAATTAGCGAAAAAGTTTATAAAATACTTGCATTTAAAAAAATCCCAAACAATATGCGGGTGTGTCTCATCTATGGGTGTTTCACTTGTAGGCAATAAATTTACAAACGGATGTTAAAGACATTTCCAAAAGTCCCTCCAAATTTATGAGGTGAAGTCTGATTGGAATAGCCAAAACGAAAAGTTGGTAGTAGGAAAAAAAAGATACAAAAAACATATACAAGCGAGGGCGACGTACAAAAGATAGCGTGAACCTCATGTGCAACTCAGATGATAAGCAAGGAATTCTATCTGGTGTACGCTTGTATATTGCTTGTGGGATTCTGATAAGCAATACATACATAGAAAAATTGAGGTAAAGTGAATGCATAGATGCCATTCATCACTGGATTTGAGCAAGGGAAAAAATGCTTAACAAGAATATACACATGTAACACAGATGTAATAAATCAGACACCTTCATATATCAGCCATCACAACACGCCACCACCCCCGCCGCGGTTGTTATCCTGACATCACAACCTCGTCATCCCCTTTTTGCTGTCCAAAATGAAATACCAAAATTAAATATCAAACCAAGCATAACAGAATAATACACTCCCTGAACTGATACAAGGTTCATCCAGCATTTATTTAAGTCCGAAGTAATTATATACAAATTGTAGATATGCTCAAGGATTATCTTCACCAATCAAGATAAAGATTTACATATTTGTGGAATGCCAAACTGCAAAAGTGGTCTGTTTGGTGAACTGCCAATGGCTAATTGCAGGTGCACCAAAGTGATTAATGCACCAAATGCAACTGCAGCAAGTGGCTAATTGCAACCAGCCAAGATACTCAACTGCAGTGCAGGTTGTTTTTTAAGTTTGACCAAAAAGAAAGGAGAGAAAAAACCAACTATATGAAAACAAAAATTAACAATAAAGCTTTTACAAATAACAAAATAAACAGAAAGCGAAACAACTTCTCCAAGAGTTAATGCGGCAGAAGATATCAAAATCACCGGTGTTCACACATACACTTATTAGGAAAAAAACAAAAACAAAAACAAAAAGCGAAAGCACTTTTCCACAAATCTAAAGATCATTGTTGTAACCGGTAAGCAGCCAAAACTTATCCATCCTAGCTCTGCACTTTGCACCAAGGCCATCATCTTGTCCATCAATAAATACTACAATCTGGATGATCGAGCAGAAGCAATGATTCCATGCAAGAGCTCATGAAGAATGTACGATATTCTCCATAGATCCCAAAATTAGTTATGTGTTGTGAGCGGGGTTCATAAACATCAAATGTGGCAATCTCTGAGTCCAGCTTTCGAGTTTCAATTACGGGTTCACCACTCTTCCTAAATCCGAGTATTTCATTTACTGTTGAATTAGGAGTTTCAATTGTGTATATTCTTCTAAAAGATGTTGTAACACCGTCATGCACCATCATCCATACACCACATACTGCACCATTGGGCATTTCATTCTCTCTAGTGCATCCAAACAGAATAAGAGATTCCCTTAGCTTAGATATGGAAAAACCTCCGTGAAACTGGCTGATTATGCTATCTGGTATGTCTACCAGTTTGAATGCTTTGGTAATCAAATCAAATGACATGATCATATGCTTATTGTGAGATCTACCATCATCCGCAACAATCCTATCATAAGCAGCCCAATAAATAAACCGACCTATAACAGCCACCTGATTTGATGATTTGAGTCTAATTGATCGACGAGGCAGATTCCAACTTGGAATCGTCTCCCAGCGCTTGGAGCTCAATGTAAAAAATGCAACGTGCCAATGTATGCCATCCACATTATCATACCTATCAAGATATGAAATCTTGACAACGGTAGGATCACAAGTTACAGGACAAACCCCAAAACCGAAAACAGTTGTTTTATAAGGGGACCTGTTGAAGTCATAAGGGGCAACAATACCAACTGATTTTCTAAGTGACGGGTTCCAAAGAACAACCATCTTATTTCCAGATTCATTATTAGTATTACCGTACAAACACCATAAGCCATGAGAGTTACCAACAATTTCTGAAAAATTTCCAAGTTGTTTAATGAGGTCAGAAACTGTTGGAGGAGAGCCATGTTGTTGTGTGAAAGTGCCATTATCATCTAAAAAGGATACATATTTTTCCTCAAAAGAATCGACTTCTATGTACCTTAATATTAAACGATGTGGCTGACTGAGGCGAACATTGTAACCAGCAATGCACTGAGGGCTGTCGATGAAAGACTTCCAAGATTTTGAAATCGACCTAAATCGAATCAAGGACTCGACATCAGGAACCTTTTTGATAATCTTCATTTGGATATCAAACGGGATGTTGTCTGACATATTGAATTTCTAGGGTTTATTGGTTGGTTGAAAATTGAAATGAAGGGTGACTCGGTGACCTATAAATAGTGAAATTTCGGCTAACTTGGACTCAACTTTAACTCAACTATTTTTAAATTTAACCCCTAAACTAAAACTAATACTTCATGTAATAACTAACATAACACTACGAATATTAAACATTGCAATACGAATATTAAACATTACAATACGAATATTAAAGATTGCATAACATTAAATATTAAACATTACAATACGAAACAAATACTTATTCATCGTCGTCGGAATCTTGTTCTTGTTGTTGTCGTTGAAGGTGTTTCTGCCAAAGATGCTTCATAAGGTCTAGTTGGAGTCGAGTATGCGATTCTCTGTCGCGTATTTCTTTTGCCTTTCGACGTTGGACATCACATTTGTCGACCCACCTGTCTTTTCTCATACGTGGTGACGGATCCACCCACACCTATCCATACTCACGTAGTGCAAACTTTTTATCTTTTAAAATCATATTATGCAAAATAATACAAGAATACATGATTCTACGTATCTTGACAATTTCCATTTGACGTGTCGGTTGTTGTAGTATACCCCAACGTCCTTGAAGCACACCAAAAGCACGTTCGACATCCTTTCGTGCACTTTCTTGTTTTCTTTTAAAATAACCATGTTTATTGTCAGTTGTTGCCAAGAATGATTTGGCGAAAGTAGCCCACTGTGGGTAAATTCTGTCAGCTAAGTAATATCCCTTTTTATACCTGGTTCCATTAACCATATAAGGTGCTGCAGGGGCGACGTCATTAAGAATGTCGTCGAATAACGGAGAGTTATCTAAAACATTAATATCGTTATTCGCCCCCGCCACCCCGAAAAATGCATGCCAAATCTATAAATCTTGCGAAGCAACTGCTTCAAGCATTATTGTTGGGTATTTTTTATCACCCCTACCAAATTGCCCTTGCCAAGCAACCGGACAATTTTTCCACTCCCAATGCATGCAATCAATGCTACCAAGCATTCCCGAAAAACCATGGTACCCCTCATGTCTTTCATAAATACTTTGAATGTCGGACCATGTTGGTTTTCTTAAATATTCCGGCATAAACAAATCAATAACACAATTGTTAAAATTATCAAGACAATCACGTGAAGTATGCTCACCCATTTGCAAATATTCATCAAACGCATCGGGTGCGGTGTCGTACGCCAATTGGCGTATGACATATGTACACTTCATGAAAACACTTATACTCATTCGACCCGTACAATCGGGTGATTACCTAAAGAATTTAAAATGATCCGGAAGTAAATCGGAGGTATAAGATTCAATACCTTCGACTATTTGTAGAAATAGTTTCCGGATCATACGAAATCTTCTTCGAAAATACCGATGATGAAGTATAGTCCGCACTCGGGTTACGAACCCGACCAATGGACGCTACTACCACTCAAGCCCATCACGAATGAGCTCGAGCCCATCACGAATGGGCTATTACGATGACAGTTTGGGCTCACGATAGCCCAAACCCGAAGTTATTTATGGCCTTGATATAGGATATCTCTTATTTATGAGATATGTATCAAGCAACCGACCCATGCGGGATACGCTGAGGAGTGAGGAACACGAAACCAACTAGGGTTTCGTGTGTATATAAAGAGTCTCTCGACTCTCATTAAAGGTACGATCGACAAACCCTAACTCTTCAACTAAACCCTAAAACCGATTACTTACTCTCACGCCGGAGGATAATCGTGGGAGACAATCCCACGATAAGCCTAACGGTGTCTTTTTGTTTTCTTAGTGCGCAGGTCTCAAGCATTAAGATCTAATTGGTACGGAAACAAGGAACGCCCAACTTTTGTATCAACAAGTGGCGCCATCCGTGGGACCCTACACTAAGAACTCTACGAAGAACTAGAATGACGAAGCATGGAAACCCAAATCAGCGGACTCCGCAGACGAAGAAAACGCATGACGACCTACTGGGGAAGAAGCAGCAAACTGATTTAGCCGCTAAACCGCCCTCTGGAACAACCAGTGCGCCCAAAAGCCTAGGATCATACTCAGATCTGGCTTTTACTCCAGTAGAACCGATCACAAAGACTACCCATGCTACTACAACAACCACTAGCACGGTGGATCTACTGCGCACTCCTCTCACCATGCCGGAATTAAACTTCACTGAACCGCCAAATGCGCCCACCCGAAACAAGGGTCCTGATTTGGAAACAGACATTCTCGCGTTAGAAGGAGTCGCGCCTGAACTAGCGCCAAGTGATTTCGTGTCCCAAAACTACGAAACCTTGGTTGTGCTGATGCAAGAGGAAGCGAAAAAAGAGGTCAAGTCAGAGCCTGCAAGCCAGGCTCAACTTTGATCCTGAGAGTGAAGCATCCCCACCGCGCTACCGAAAGGAAAGGCGCGAGAAGGATAGCCGCCGACACCCTGTGTTTACTAGGATCGGAAGGAAAGTTGTGGGCGATGAAGCAGCCGACTTACAGTCTCTGGAGGAGCGTGAAGATGATGGACGGCGCACCAATGTCCACGCTAGACTTGGCAGTCGCAGAATCCAAGATAGACTTGGGCGGCGATGCTCCCCAAGAGAAAGCCCTTCAAGCTCGGATTCCGAGGATAGTCGGCGCAAGCGCCGCAAAAGGGTAAGCTCATCCTCAAGTGACTCCTCGGACAACGAGGACAAAGAAACAGGACACTGGAAGTCCAGGGGAAGATCCCGCGACTGGGAAGACGAAGATATGTCTCGCCCCTAGCGCCGCCAAAAGGTTGACGCATTCACTCGGCGCATCAGTGATTTTTCAGAAGATAAAAAAAGGCGCATGCCCGCTAATGTTAAGACTTATGATGGAACAGGTGATCCTGATGACCACCTAAAAATTTTCGAATCAGCAGCAACCATTGAAAATTGGCCACAACCTGTGTGGTGCCACATGTTTAACTCTACTTTAGTGGGGAATGCGCGAAACTGGTTCAGTAAGCTTCCACGTAGAAGCATCAATGGGTTTGAAGAGTTGCGAAAGGCGTTTCGTTTGAACTTTACTCAAAGGAAGAAGTGCGCCAAGAACCCTGTCGAGCTCGCTAGAGTAAAACAGCGCCAAGGGGAATCCACAAGCGCTTTTATGGAGTGCTATAAGGATGAATGCATACATGTCAAGGCATGCCCCGAAATACTAAAGATCTCAGGGTTTATGAACGGAATCAATAACCCAGACCTTATCAAAAAGTTAAATGATAGGGTTCCCCAAACCTTTGATGAACTCATGAAGCGCACGAGGTCCTTCATCCAAGGAGAAGCCGCCGCTGCGGATAGCAAGAAAGGCTACTCGAACCAGAGGTCACAAGAAGAGCCAAGGAGACAATCCAATGACCAGAGTGGCAATCGTAACAAAAGCTATCGCAGTCAAGGGGGCGGACGGGGGAAACGACAAGTACACCCCACTAACGAAAACTCCAAAGGAGATATTTGCGACGGAAGGCGCGAACTTTCCAAGACCCCCACCTATGCGCACCCCGAAGATCGGCGCGTAGGGAACGGATACTGCGAATATCATGGACAGAAGGGCCACACGACTAATGAGTGTGTTCAATTGCGCCAACTAATAGAGAAGCTTATAAAAGAAGGCAGATTGGACCATCTAGTTAAGAATATTAAGGATGGGAAAGATAAACAGAAACCTGGGGGCAAGAAAGAAGCGCCTAAGGACAAAGCTGACACAATCTTCATGATACAATCATGGCAGCGAAAGATTAGGCAAAAGGTCAGCCATAAATTTTCTCATGGAAGCGAAATCTCTTTTCCCACCTTGGCTGCGGACAATGCAGTGGCGGAACCACTCACCATTGAGATAAATGCGGGGGGTCACGATATCCACCGCATGTATGTTGATGGAGGGGCATCAGCGGATATAATGTATGAGCATTGTTTCAAGAGATTGCGCCCTGAGATACAAAGACAATTAAGCCCAGCCACGACGGCGTTGACTGGCTTCACAGGAGAAAAAATATGGCCTATGGGGCAACTGCGACTACTAGTCGCTGTTGTTAGTAAGGAACACTCCACGACAGCCTGGATGAATTTTATGGTGATCAGATCTCCTTCATCATACAATGGCATTATTGGAAGACCAGGAATTTCGGCAATACGTGCAGTACCATCCACAGCACATGGGATGCTCAAATTCCCGGTAGAGGGCGGCATTGTCACCATCTACAATAACGCTGCGCCACCAAGAGAGTGTAACACGATTACACGCGAGACGACGCACACCCCAGAACAGAGCGCAGCTAAAGTACCAAATCTGAAGGTCGCAATTCACCCTGAATATCCGGAGCAAGAGGTATCGATCGGAGGATCATTGTCTGACAAAGGTAGAGCGGCCGTGTGCGCGCTCTTACAAAGGAATCTGGATATCTTCGCATGGGAACCAAAGCACATGACTGGTGTGCCACGCTCGATTGCAGAACACAAGCTAAAAATCCGACAAGGATATTCCCTAGTAAGGCAGAAAAAGCGCGGCCAGGCCCCAGAGCGCGCAAAAGCCATTCTGGAAGAAGTACACAAACTTGTGGACGCTGGCATCATGCGAGAAGTCTATTACCATGATTGGCTCTCCAATCCAGTAATGGTCAAGAAGAGCGATGGTAGTTGGCGGATGTGTGTAGATTTCACTGACCTTAACAAAGCATGTCCACAAGACTGCTACCCACTACCAGAGATAGACTGGAAGGTGGAATCTTTGTGCGGATATCCCTTTAAATGTTTCTTAGATGCATACAAAGGGTACCACCAAATCCAAATGGCTAAGGAAGACGAGGAAAAAACAGCCTTCCACACAAGCCAAGGCGTCTTTTGTTATACAAAGATGCCTTTTGGCCTGAAGAATGCGGGCGCCACCTACCAGCGACTAGTAGATAATGCATTTGAAAAGCAAGTGGGCCGCAACCTAGAGGTCTATGTGGACGACCTTGTCATAAAAAGCCATACTGAAGATGAAGTGGTGCGCGATATTGAAGAAACATTTAGAACACTACGAAAGATCAACATGAAGTTGAATCCTAAGAAATGCACTTTTTGCGCTACAGAAGGCATGTTCCTAGGATATTTGATAGAACCAGATGGCATTAAGCCATGCCCAGAAAAAACAGAGGCTGTCATCCAACTTCCTTCACCGCGCACGTTGAAAGAAGTTCAGTCTCTAAATGGAAAGCTAGCCGGTTTGAACAGATTCCTATCCAAATCAGCGGATAAGTCTCTTCCTCTATTTAAAACACTCAAGAAGTGTACAAAAAAGGGAGACTTTCGTTGGACTACGGAAGTGGAAGAAGCCTTCACACAGCTTAAGCAACATATAGTAGCGCTTCCTAAACTAGTCGCACCCCAACTAGGGGAGGAGTTAATTGTCTACTTATCTGCGACTCATGGAGCGGTCAGCGCAGTGCTACTGACGGATAGGAACTCCGTACAAACACCAGTATATTTTGTAAGTAAAGCACTTAAGAAGACAGAGATTAACTACAGCCCAATGGAGAAGTTGGTCTTGGCGTTAGTATTCGCCGCCAAAAGACTGCGTAGATACTTTCAAGCGCACCCAATAACGGTGATCACAGACCAACCTATCAAACAAGTTATCTCTAAACCTGACGCATCGGGACGATTACAAAAATGGAGTGTGCTGCTAGGCAAGTATAATATCTCTTATAGACCACGCACTGCGGTTAAGGGGCAAATCCTAGCAGACTTCATCATCGAAAAACCAGACACCGATGCTGCACCTCCACCGAGCAAGGTAGAACTACAAGAGCCATGGGTCTTGTTCACAGACGGATCTTCGTGCATAGACGGGTCGGGCGCAGGCCTTATCCTCACTAATCCAGAAGGAATGGAATTCACTTACGCACTGTGCTTTGAATTCACAGCCACGAACAACGAGGCAGAATATGAAGCTCTAATCGCTGGATTACGCATTGCAACTCGAATGGGTGTACGCAACCTAGAAGCAAACGTAGATTCTCGACTAGTAGCCAACCATGTGTCGGGTGAATATGTGGCTAAAGAGGATAACATGGTTCAATACCTCGACAAGACCAAGTCACTAATCCAAGGATTTGACAGGTTTACCATTAAACAAGTTCCTAGAGGTGAAAACAAGAAAGCGGATGCGCTAAACAAAATCGCATCTACAAGCTTCGCGCACCTGTCAAAACAAGTATTGGTGGAGATCCTAAAGAACAAATCCATCTCGGAAATGGAGATATCTACGGTGATAGAAGAGCAGGATCCTACATGGATGACCCCTATCATCGAATTCATAAGTAAGGGCAAACTGCCCGAGGAGCAGAAGGACGCTCGACGGATACGGCGCACAGCGCAGAGGTTCGAACTTAGAGATGGTATCCTATATCAGCGCTCATTCCTACAACCATGGCTTCGGTGCGTTGGACCTCTTCAGGCAGATTACGTACTCCGAGAGATCCACGCCGGTTCATGCAGTATGCATTCAGGACCACGATCTGTCGTAGCGCGAGCCTTGCGGTCAGGATACTACTGGCCCACTATGCATCGCGATGCGCGTGATGTGATAAAGAAATGTAATGACTGCCAAGTTCATAGACCCATCCCGCGCAGACCACAGCAAGAGCTAACACCTATCACTTCTCCATGGCCATTCTATAAGTGGGGTATTGACATTGCGGGTCCCTTCCCTGTCGCAGCGGGAGGACTGAAATTCCTTATTGTTGCAATAGACTACTTCACTAAGTGGATTGAAGCAAAAGCAGTAGCGACAATCACAGGTAATCAAGTAAAACGCTTCGTTTGGGAAAATATTGTATGCCGCTTTGGATTACCTGGGGAGATTGTTTCGGACAACGGAAAACAATTCCGTGATAACCTGTTCAAAGACTGGTGCGCAGAGTTAAATATCACACAACACTTCGCGTCAGTTAAACACCCACAAACCAATGGTTTAGTTGAGCGCGCAAATCGTAGTCTAGGCGAAGGTATTAAAGCGCGCCTGGACAAGCACAAAAGAAGATGGGTGGACGAATTGTCGCATGTCTTATGGGCGCACCGCACGGCAATCAAAGTTAGCAATGGAGACACTCCTTTCTCTCTTGTCTATGGGACAGAAGCTGTCATACCAGCTGAAATTGGGATGCCAACTATTCAAACCGCGGAAGTTAATGTCGCAACCAATGACGACGAACGACGTATCGACTTGGACCTATTGGAGGAAAGGCGTGAACGCGCAGCTATACGCGAAGCAAAAGCCAAGTAAAAAATGAATGGATATTACGACGCCAAAGTTCGAAGCACCTCATTCAGACCAGGCGACTTTGTCTATCGCGCTAACGATGCAAGCCACGCAGAAGATACAGGTAAACTTGGACCGAAGTGGGAAGGACCCTATGAGGTCGTTGAAGCACTAGGTAAAGGCGCATACAAGCTGCGTGACATGGATGGCCGCGAGCTACAGCGCACATGGAATGTTTGCAATCTCAAGAGATGCTATCTTTAGGAAAGGTTACGACCTCACACACGAACACCTCCGCGCTTTAGTAAGTGCTTAATAAATATCAGTGTATTTACATTTTGTTTCATTTAGGAAAATGTCTTTCTTTTTTAAAAAACTTGCAAGTATTAATTCAAATGTCGCGGTTTCTAGCTAATTCCGCGACACATTTCACTTTATTGTTTACATGTTATTTGTCTCAATATTGTTGTTATTTTATTTTCTGCCTACATGGCGTGCATGCACTTATTAAAACCCACGATGGTAAAAGGATGAGTAAACCTACTAAACAACTCGTTGAGTAAGAGGGTTGCAAACCCATCAACATCGGATCACGCATCCTTGTTAAACACCTTACTCTCAAGACGTTGGAGTAAGTTCAATGTGTATCCCACGACGGATACACAAAAATGCACACTGTGCGCGTTTAACAACTTAGGAGCTAAGACACTTAACTCCTTGATATGATATTTGTAGTACGCTGCATAATCAACCAATAAACTTGTAAATTTTATGAACTTCATACACGATTATGGATTTTTTATGAATTTTCTTAAGTATGTACACAACAAGTTGCTATGTTAGACACAACGTAGACGTCTTTTACGCAAAGACAACATAACTAAGTACAAACATTATAAACTACAATCACATTTGACATAATATACGAACAATCGTACTTTTCAACATTTTATTGTAGACTACGAGTTCATACAAGATATAGACTCAACATGCACAATAAAATGTTAATCTATTACAAAAATTACCAAGACAAACTACGGGTGCGTCTAAGACCCGAGCTACCAACATGGTATGCAGTACCCCAGCTTCTTCAAGCTTCCTGAGGAGATCACTATCCTTAGGCGACACTGTTGGCACGCTAACAGGTACCCCATCAGATCTAGGTATGTGAGCAGCTCCAACACCACAAAGGATGGCCTTCCCCTTCACACCTTGTTTCTTTGCAAGTCTCATAGCATGCACCTCTAAGGATTCCTTCAGCGGGATTTCCTTTTCGAGGGCAAAAGGGTTAAGGATGTCATGAGGGCGGGCAAAGATAGGTACCTGCAACTACGACACATCCGGCTTGAGGAAGTAGTCAGGATGTGCCTCCGTACCCTTTGCTGTGTGCCTGGCCAAGGTCAGTCCCTCCATAATCACACTTATGGGATAATCTTGATCGCGCTCTAATCGGGCAATGTGAGGAAGATCAAGTAGCTTCATCTTCTCCATGGCAGCGACAAGCTCATCATAGGAGTTGGCATTGTAACCCGGTACTTGTGTAACAGGCACGGTCAACAAATTGCCCTTAGCAAGCTCTTCTATAGCCTGCGCCTGGCCACGTGCCAACGCGCGCTCAACAACTTCCCCAAATACCCCCTTCACCTCCTGCGACTCCAAAGTACCCATAGCAGCAAGGCGCAAACCATGGCTTATAAGCCACCTGCGCTCAGCAACTGATGATACCAGGTGAGGGTACAGCTCTTCGTCATATTCAATGCTCAGCTTGCGCAGCTTCGTTTCCTGTTTCTCCAGCGAATCCTGCACAGCCTTACGAAAGTCATCCAACTGGGAGATGTGCGTGTTCTTGCTCAGCTCCATATATTTCAACACCCAAAGGCAAGTGTTCTGGTATTTTGTGAACGCAGCACGCTCCTGACCTACTTCAGCAAGCAAAGACATCTTCTCTTCAGCGACCTTTCGAGCATAAGCATCTGTTGCCCTAACCTCGGCCTGCGCTGCCGCCAACTGAGCTTTCAGAGAAGCGATCTCTTCATCTTTCTGCACACTAAGGCTACTCTCACCCGCATACCTAGCCTTCAGCTGTGCAGCAGCTAAGCACAGCTCCTCAATCAACTGTTCTGTAGGAACATCCTCGGGAGCCTTTGTCCCAGATTCTTGGCACCCCTGCGCAAGATGATCAGCAGGCGAAGGACCCGCCTTGGGGGGCGATTCCCCAGCGCGCGCAGCAACCTCAACACTGCACGCAGATAACAGAACTACTTTATAGTATCATTACGGAATAAAGAAATGCAGATTTAAAGATACAAGCCTAATTACTTACTTGAGAGAAGGAATTTCAGTTGTATCCTTCTGCGACGCATTCTCCTCTGATGATGAGGGCTCACTAGAGATGAGATGGCGCCTTCTCTTGGATGTACTAGCGCCATCATCCCCAGCAACTGCCTTGCGCTTCACCCCTTGGCCAGCGCCCTCAGACTCACTCACAGAAACTCCCATGCTGTCTGACGAATCAGTCTGCGATAACTCTTCTATATTCATTTGTACCTCAGGAGTGGGAAAGATGCGAAGAGGAGTCGCCTCTAAAACAACGGGGGGTGTATCCTCAGATTCTTCCTGCACGATCTCCATCGTGCGCCCTGCAGTAGCCTGAAGAACTGGCTCCTCGCCATCTCTCAAAGGGCGCACCCCTACGGTCACTTGCTTCGGCTTCTCCAAGCGAACAACACTGAATAGATCCATCTCTGCGCAACAAACAACAAACAAACAAAAAATGGGTTAGACAAGCTACAAAGGGAAGAGCGCTTACAACTAATAAGCGAAGAGGAAGGAAGAGACAAGCACCCACCCCGGCTATTCTCGTCCAAAAAAGTAGGCACCTCCTCCGGACTACCGAAATAATTATGGCTGATGCCCATGTGCCCCAAAAACTCCTCCGGATACGCCTTGATCGGTATGCGATTAACATTAATCGTCTCCGCATCCTCTGCGCTATACGTTCCGGGGATGGGGCGCTCATCTCTCGGTAATGATTCTTGAGTATAGAACTAAAAAATCCATGGAAAAAATGCATTATCAACCCAAAAGAACTTTTCCCTCCAAACCCTCAGTGCGTCTAATTTCTCCGTATAGCACTGCAGTGACCCTGCGCGCTTGGAGAAAGATACCCACCCGTTTGACCACGACGTGTGGTAAAACGCGCGGAATAGATGAATTGTGGGTTCAATCGCCAACAGGCGACAATTTACCTCAAAATTGGTTATTTTCGCTGCACCTATACAATGCAGTTGTGAAATATGTAAGCGATAATGGTTTAAAATATCGCACAAAAATAGGGAAATG
The DNA here is from genome assembly GCA_021014915.2 of Artemisia tridentata subsp. tridentata. NCBI lineage: Eukaryota > Viridiplantae > Streptophyta > Magnoliopsida > Asterales > Asteraceae > Artemisia > Artemisia tridentata. Next base: position 26,278,974 of record CP139504.1, on the reverse strand, counting down.
GGCACACGCTGGTTCGCAAACTCGAAGAAGCGCGTATAAACCCCCACTTTCCCTTGCGGGAAGTTCGCTATTGACGCATTCGCCACCGGAACTTCCGGATGCAATGCGAGAGGGATGTAATAATCTGATGTGAACTGAAGAAGTTCGTCCGCAGATAAATCGGAATTAAAATCGGATAACTGAAGCACCATGGTTAGAATTTAAAGCGCACGCGCTATTACCTTAGCTTTCGTTGATTTTTGATTGCTTTTTGAAGGTTTAACAATGGTGGCAAATGACGGTTTTTACTGTGGTAGCCACAGTGACACGACGGCTAACCTTTATATAGGGTTACACATATTCGTGGATGGATGACACATGTATCCCACTTGCCCTAATCGTGTGGCTGGGAGGCAAAAAGGTAAAGCACTTTTTCACCCAACCCTCACGATTCTCGAAGGCGATACGGATGTACTTGGACTAGGTTAATTTGCTACTTTTGGCGGGAAACACTTGAAACTTCCCCGCTACGCATCGAGGAATATTTTCGCTACATTTGTTAGTCTAGCATCCGCAGTCGTTACACTACGCATACTAGACTGGGGGGACATGATGACGTATAGTCCGCACTCGGGTTACGAACCCGACCAATGGACGCTACTACCACTCAAGCCCATCACGAATGGGCTCGAGCCCATCACAAATGGGCTATTACGATGACGGTTTGGGCTCACGATGGCCCAAACCCGAAGTTATTTATGGCCTTGATATAGGATATCTCTTATTTATGAGATATGTATCAAGCAACCGACCCATGCGGGATACGCTGAGGAGTGAGGAACACGAAACCAACTAGGGTTTCGTGTGTATATAAAGAGTCTCTCAACTCTCATTAAAGGTACGATCGACAAACCCTAACTCTTCAACTAAACCCTAAAACCGATTACTTACTCTCACGCCGGAGGATAATCGTGGGAGACAATCCCACGATAAGCCTAACGGTGTCTTTTTGTTTTCTTAGTGCGCAGGTCTCAAGCATTAAGATCTAATTGGTACGGAAACAAGGAACGGCCAACTTTTGTATCAACAACCGAAGCGGGGTACTTACAACCGTGATTGAAATAGTCGTTACGCAAACGTTGTTCAGCAAGCTCACGTTCACGATAGATCGGATTACGTGACATGCGAGGTTGAGTTGCTGCTTGTTCCAACTGTTGCTGATATTCGTACGCGGCTATCATAAACTGAATGTCAGTTTCGTCATCTACATCTGGCCAATTGCTAAATTCTTCATGACTTTGATTCGGATCCATTGTGAATGAAAATGTTTTTTTTTTTTTTTTTTTTGTTAGAGATGAAGTATATAAATTTGAGTTTGAGTTGTAGAAGTGTGAAAAAAGATTGTGTGTTAATTGGTTATTTATAGTGGTGGAAAAAATGTTTTGAATATATATATATATATATATATATATATATATATATATATATATATATATATATATATATATATATATATATATATATATATATATTTTAAGAAACTAGCCGTTTTTTGTACTTTGGAGGGCCAAAGTTGTAAAATTTAATTTTGAAATCCAACAGATAGTTTTTGTACGATATTAGGGGTGAAAGTGTTTTTTTTTTTTTTTTTTTTTTTTTTTTTTTTTTTTTTAATAAAAAAAAAATACAAAACCACCCTTAACGCTGCGTTAAGGGTTTAACACACTCCCTTAACACAACGTTAACGCAGCATGGATGGAATGGTTAACGCACCTTAACGCCATCAAGGTGAAGGTTTAACGCAGGGGTGCGTTAACCATACCCTCTGCTCTTATTGTACTCTTATCAAGTTGGCATCAATCCAAAAAGCAAAGGCACCAAATTTATCGATGTTTGTTTACCAAAATCTTTGCGCCAATTTCTGAAACTTCGTTAAACTTTTTTATAAGATAGTACGATACAGAGTAATGAAATATAATTACTTTATTTATATACTAGACGAGTACTCGTGCATAGCAACGAGATTTTATAGCGGCAGAGTTTTAGTGATAAAAAAAAACTTATGGGTTATAAATAAAAAATAATAAAAGTTTGAGGATTTGAGGATTAAACATAATGTTTTGAAACCCAGTTCGATCCGGGTGGTTCAACCAATTGAACTGTTCCTGTCGAAAAACAATGTAGGGTATTCACAATGCAAGAAACACTTGTTTGAGGCCTTTAGATTTGGATCGAATGAAAGAAAACTTAGAGAGAGAAAGTGGGAACTTCTAGTGAGAGAAACACTATGTGTATTAGATTGAAATAATGAGAGTTCCAACCCTTCCCTTGCAAGGGAAGGGGTATTTATACTTACTACATATTATGCCCCTAGCGGGCTGTAGAGTGAGCTGACAGAGGGTAAAGACCCGACCCACTCCACAATACTAATAATAATAACTAAGCTACTAATAATATTACTGATAATCCTATGAGCTATGATGTACTAATAAGTACTCGGGGTGACCGAGTCTTCAGCTGAATATTCATATTCCTAACAATCTCCCCCTAAGGGAGGTCACCCCAGAAGTAATGTTCTGAATTTCAGCACTTCTTCCTTGGATCTTGACATCATAGCTCGTAGTCATTGAATCTTCAATGTCATAGATTGTTGTGCAAACATCCGTGATCTTCAGATGACTTCTCTTTTGTTTTGGATGAACTTTGAGTAATCTTTGAAAGTGTCATCCCACTTGATTCTTCAAGTCATCTTTCAGTAGTAAGACTCCATGTGATGAAATATACTTAGAGCCGACATGCTCACACGATATGGTGTCATGATCTTCAGCATCAGAGTTAGCAGAAGCTGTGTTGAAGGTCTTTTAGGTTGATCATGACTTCTTTGATGATGATGTGGTGTGAGCATGTGGTGATGGATTGGCATCTTTTCTGCAACCAGCTACCACAGCAACCAGCTACAGCATTCCACAGCTACAATCGCCAGAAGTTCCTGCATACGACAATTAGCAATAATTCGACCGGTACTTACAAGTTTGGACTTCGAGATAGTCAACAGCATATTGTGAAAACTCTCTCTAATCCTTACCAAGACCGTTCCTAATCAAAAACCCATAGAGGGCTTTTTAAGATTTTACCGTAGTAAATCAACGATTAGGTGAGTCGCTGGAGATCACTCCACGACTGTAGACCGGTTGAAACCGCCGTGACCACTAAGCGTAATCCATAAAGAATTACCGAAGTGACCTGCTTTCAGGGCTGCTTGATGTTGACCCTGGCAGGAATTTCCATTCAATCATTGAGAATTACATTTGTAAATTCCCTCATAAATGTTCTGGCAGATTGCTAAGATCTGCGTAGGACTCTTAAGTTTACAACTGGTGTCCTTAATGTTGGACAACCAGTGTATAAATAATTCGTGTCCCTATGAGATCTTATTATGCATCTCGTGGCTCTAGACTCTATAGTGCGTTTTGATTTAGTGAGCGGAGGCTGTAGAGGACTGCCACCTTTTCAATATCATCTAACTCGGAGTGAGAGAGACGATAGGAATGTATTGAACTCCGTGACAATTGAAACAAGAATCTTTTGAGGGACCTTGAGTGGCTAGGGAGGGTTTTGCAGCGTATCACTGGGTCCATGATACTTTGTCTTCAATGCCAGCAATCAACTAAGTGATTCTGACAGCATATGTATTGACCCGGTTTCTGCCTAAGTTGTAAGGAGGGCTATTTCTTTTCACCCTTTCTCTTTACAATTCTTTTTCATTCTTCAACCCCTTCAGTGCTTACCGAGACTTCATAACTAACACCTTGTTGGGTTTGTTCCAGTGTTAGCTCCATCTCAGTCGGCACTATTCCCTCATTCACTTTTCTCCTTTTTAATCATACCTAAGGACTTCTACACTAACTAGTGGATTGTCCCTGGGTAGATCCCTCCGGCTCTGGCGGGATCGTGGGAACTTGTACCTAACCTTACCATCCTTATAACTCCATTATATGAAATACAATGGTCGGTCTTTGGTGTTCTTCCACAATTGCCAAACCAAATCTTTGAAAAAAATCTCTCAAAGTGTTTATGATTTCGAAACACATTTTTGCAAACACTTGAGAGTTTTATATTTTTCAAATGCTCCCCCTCAACATGTGCTCGAGTGATAGTTTTATAAATTTGCACATGTTAGGTAGAGCTCGCACTTTTTGAATTGATCCACTTTTAGTGAACATGACCGATTCGAGACACGCTTACATCACTAGTTAGACTAGCTTGAAATTATTACCCGGCCTGGTCAAGTCCACAGAAAGTTTCTCAAAATGGTACACTCTACTCAGATACATCTTTTTCGAGACACGCTTACATCACTGGTTAGACCAGCTTGAAATTATTACCCGGCCAAGACATATCCTTTCGATTGATGGCAATTCAAGTTTCGTCAATTCATTGGTGAAGTCTGAGCCTTGCTCACGTGAGATGCCAAATCCTTTGTTTTGTTAAAACCATTTGCTCCCCCTCAATATGTGCATCGATATAAGAAAGATTTTCGCACATATGGAAGAGCTTGCGTTTATGACCAAAACATTTTGCTCCCCCTCAATATGTGCCTTGATATGCAAAATGGTTTAGCACATACGGGAGAGCTTACATTAACTTCCAAATCATCACATTTTATCAGAATTTCCTATTTAAATCACATTCTCTCCCCCGATCAAAAATTTCAAACCATTTGAGATTTGTGATCCCAAGTGATTTAAAGTAGTTTAGAAAATTTGGGAGAAAATGTGGTCAGGTATAAATGTATTCTGATTTTGAAGCATACTATGCTTCCCTTGAAACACCAAGAGAGTGTCACTGCTGATGTTGCACAAATTTGGCAAGGTGTCGGAAATTTGAACAAATATGCTCCCCCTCAATTAATGACCCGTTTTCCATTAAAAGAGCTGTAGTCATTCAATTGAGCGACGGGTATTTGTGAAAATTTAATTCAATTTACCACCTTGTGTAACATCAAGACTCTCTAGAAGAATCAAACAGCATAAAGATTCTGATGAAAAGAAGACTTCTCTTCTTATGCACGACAAGACGCACTGAAACGTACATCAAGTCAGGGAAACATGGATATAAAGTAATCCATGCCCAGGTGAACATCACCCGGTTGGAGGAACATCTGTCTTTTTGGCGACATGCTTTCCCCATTGTACAGCGCGGGTTGCAGTATGAAGTAACTGCAAGCCATTAAGACATGTTTTAACTGATTAGTATAACTTCTGCTCGAGCTTCATTTAAGAATCCGTGCCATTATTTAATGACATTTCTAGATCCGTAAATGTTATCGATAAACAGAAGACATGCCTAGGTAGGACTATTTTTGGTATTTTCTGATTTTTCGATTTTTTTATGGTTTTTATAGGTTTTATATTTTTGTATTTTTCTTTTTGATTTAAGATATATACAACTATGTACAAGGATATAAGAAGACAATCCTTTACTCCTCCTTTTCCTCCTGAAGACACTTGAGGGTTTCAGGAGTCATGCTTTTCATGCCAAGGCGTGGGAGAATAAACTGAAACCTTTCTCTTGGGAGGGCCTTGGTGAAGATGTCAGCTAACTGAAACTCTGTCCTCACGAAGTATAGTTCCACAATTCCTTTTTCCACCTGTTCCCTGATGAAGTGATGCCTGATGTCGATGTGTTTAGACCTGGAGTGCTGAACATTGTTACAACAAAGAGCAATGGCGCTTTTGTTGTCACAATATAGGGGAATTTTGTTGTATGAGAATCCATAGTCCGAAAGTTGTGATCGCATCCAAAGGATTTGTGCACAACAAGCAGACATTGCAATGTACTCAGCTTCAGTAGATGATATGGAAGTACTCATCTGCTTCTTAGAAGACCAACTAACCAACTTTTCCCCTAAAAACTGAGCTCCTCCTGAAGTACTTCGACGAGTGTCTTGACATCCCGCATGATCAGCATCCGCGTAAGCTGTTAACTCCATTGCAGTGTCCTTAGGATACCAGAGACCCATATGAACCGTGCCTTGAAGATATCGAAAGATCCTTTTCACTGCTTCAAAATGCTTCTTGGTAGGTCTGGATTGATACCGAGCACACATACACACAGCAAACAGAAGATCTGGTCTGCTAGCCGTGATGTACATCAAAGATCCAATCATGCTTCGATATTTCGTTATATCCACTGGAATCCCTGAAGGATCTTCATCCAGCTTCGTTCTATCAACCATGGGAGTGTCAACAGGTTCACTTGAATAAAATCCAAACTTTTTCAAGATCTCGTTGGCGTATTTGGATTGATTAATGAATATGCCACTGGGATTTTAAGAAACTTGTAATCCTAAGAAGAATGACATTTGTCCCATCATAGACATTTGGAACTTGGAATTCATCTCTTTTGAAAAACTATCACATTCACTAGGATCTGTTGAAGCAAAGATGATATCATCTACATAGATCTGAACTAGTAGTAGATGGTTTCTTGACTTCCTGGTGAATAGTGTAGGATCAACAACACCCTTGGAGAATCCGTTCTCTAGGAGGAACTTGGACAATGTATCGTACCATGCCCTTGGCGCCTGTTTTAACCCATAATGAGCCTTCTTCAAGCGGTAAACATGAGTAGGATGTTCAGTATCCACGAATCCTTCTGGTTGACTCACATAAACTTCTTCCTTTAAGTCACCATTCAAGAATGCCGTTTTGACATCCATCTGGTAGACTATCATATTTCAACTAGCAGCATTTGCCAGGAAGATTCTTATAGCTTCAATTCTAGCAACCGGAGCAAACGATTCTTCAAAATCAATGCCCTCTTCTTGTCTGAACCCTTTAGCAACTAGTCGTGCCTTGTTCTTTAGCACATCACCATACTCATCAAGCTTCACTTTGAAGATCCACTTTAAAGCAATGATCATTGCAAGCTCTGGAGGAGGCACTAATTCCCATACTTCAAGTCGATCAAATTCATGGATTTCATCCTGCATAGCCTGGAACCAGCAATCTTTAGTCATTGCTTCTTTGGCATCTTTTGGTTCGACTTTGGACAGTACGGAATTGAGGAAGCACCATAGTGCATCATTGGCTAGTTGATTACGTGTGGATACTGGACGTGAGGGATTGCCTATGATGTTGTCGATTGGATGATCACTGGTCCATTTCCTGAGATGGTCGTGAGGTTGAGGGTTATGAACAGACGTAGTAGTGCTGTGTCCTTCAAGTGAGGATGTGTCTGATGAATGTTCAGGAGCAAATATGTTTTCAAAAGGAACCTCTTCAACAGGAGCAAAAGGATTAACTTCCAATGAATTATTATCTGAAGATTCTTGTATTACTGGAGAAGTTTGAGCGTTTGATGACGAAGGCGATTGACTGGCAGCTGGAGCATTGTGACTGACTGATACTGAAGTTGTAGGGCCTTCTGAACCTTGTGGGGCTTGAACCTCAGCCATAGGAAGTACAGCAGGTTCACTTGGGATGGTTCCATTCGTTGGCTCAAAGTATTCATCAAACATAGGATCAAATAACTTCTTTAACTCCTCGCATGTAGGTGGCACATAAGAATCTGCAGGCGTGGAATTCTGTACAAGTCCTGAACTAATGGGTCCAGGAGACAAAAGGTTAAGATCGGGTCCAGAACTAATTTGTCCTGAAGCAGGTTGCTCACTCAGCTCATCAAACGTAACATGAATGGTTTCCATAATTTTACGGGTTCTCTTATTGTAGATTCGATACCCTTTACTGTCTGGTGCGTATCCAACAAAAATACCTACATCTGCTTTAGCTCTTAACTTTCCCAAGTCTTGACTATCGTTAGTTGGGTAGCAAAGTGCACCAAACACACGGAGAAAGGAAAGATCTGGTTTCTTGTTATGAATTAACTCGAAGGGAGTCTTCTCATGAACCAGATGAATTAGGGATCGGTTTTGAGTGTAACATGCTGTTGCAATAGCCTCTGCCCAGAGAAACATCGGTGTCTTTGAAAATATAAGCATAGTTCTTGCAGCCTCCACCAGAGTACGGTTCCTTCGTTCAACCACTCCATTCTGTTGAGGAGTGCGAGGGATACTTTTCTGATGCGTGATGCCAATACTTTCATAGAAATTACGGAGTTGTTGGTTAACAAACTCAGTACCATTATCAGTGCGGATGATTCTGACAGTTTTATCGAGCCTTACTTGTAGCTGTTTTATCAGTTTAATGATAACCTCTGGAGTTTCGTCCTTGGTTCTCAAAAACTTTACCCATGTGAACCGAGAATAATCATCTACTATCACCAGAACGTACTTCTTTCCATTTATGGTTTGTATTCTCATTGGACCGCACAAGTCCATGTGGAGGGTATGAAGAACTTCCAAGTTGGTGTTAATGGTTTTAGGCTTGTGGGTTTGTTTCGTGCTTTTACCCAGTTGACATGCAGAGCAGAGATGATCTTTCTCATATTTCAATCTGGGCATCCCTCTAACAAGATCTTTACGGGAAATATTATTTATGGTACTGAAGTTCAAGTGGTTCAAACGACGATGCCACAGCCATGATTTTGTTTTAGAGGCTTTAGAAAGCAAGCATATGGGAGAGGACTTCAACATTTCTTCAATCGATATGGTGTATAGATTGGTGCCCCGACTGCCCTTGAGGAGATCTATACCATCCAATTCTCTGACGAAACATGTATGCTTTCTGAAAGCCACTTCCAGATCTGAATCACAAAATTGACCCACAGAAAACAGATTGTGCCCTAGTCCTTCCACATAATATACCCTTGAGATTACACTGTCACCAAACACATAATCTCCATAACCCATAATAGCACCAAAGTGGTCGTTCCCAAATCTAACTGTCCTGATAAACTTTTTCACGAAGTTCTTGAGCCGCGAGCGATCCCCAGTCATATGTTTTGAGCAGCCTGAGTCCAAATACCACAGGACAATTTGTACGACCTGCATTTGAAACCAGACAACAATGGATAACTGAAAAATGTGGATCCCCAAGTGAAATTGGGGTCCGTTTGGTCAGCACACACATATTCTGGAACCACAGATTTCACAGATGCTACTGTCTTTACTGAGGAGACAGAACTAGAGGCAGGACAAGACCTAGATGGAAGGCATTGTGACTCTAAAGACAGGATTCTACCAGTTGGTCTCCATTCCTTATTCATCACAATTTTATGCATATTCATTTTAGGTAATGATCTCTGTTTTCCTAAATTGAATTTCCTTCCAGTGGGTCTCCATTCCTTAACTTTCACAATTTTATGCTTATTCATTTTAGGTAACGTGCACTGTTTTCCTAAATTGAATTTCCTTCCAGTGGGTCTCCATTGATAGCCTATGCTAGCAAATGTTTTTCCTGTTGCTTTCCAAACCTTTTTGCATGCTTCAGTTATACTACCATTCTTAACATGGGATGATGCAGAAGACATCAAGAAAGACACAACACATTCATCATGATTAGCAGAAATTAAACAATTGTCGCATGTTTTACAGATAGCATTAGAATTCGAATTAATTACAGTACTTTTGATACTAGAATCAACACGATTCATCCTACTCATTGCAAACTTATTGTTCCTAGGTTGGGCTTCTACATTCTTCAAGTGATCATTCTTAGCTGGCGCAGTCCTATCCTTTCTTGCATTTCCTCTAGACCTTGACCCGCTAGCTTGGGTGTCACTTTTTACTCCTGTAGAAGCATTGAAGGTAACATTAGTTTGTTTTTCTGTCACATGCCTTCCTGATAATGATGTGTTGGGTTCTGATGTTTTAGGTGGTAGATCAAAGGCTACATGCTTGTTCTCAACATTGGATGATGATGCAACAAATATGTCTCTATGGCAGCTAAACTTAGGAATTGAGCCTATGGCATATTCTAAGTTTTCCTGAATCCTTTTCGTGAGTTTGCATGCATAGACAACTGCCCTATCAAGTGGCTTATCAGTCCTATCCTCTTCAACTACCTCACGAAGTGTGTCAAGGCCCTCTCTAAGATGATCGAGATATGTTTGATGGGCAAAGCTGTTATTTCTAAGCTTAAACGGAATACGCCCAACATCAACATCATACTTTTTACTATCAGTAGCCTTTGGTGCATCACAATTACAAGTGGTGCATGGCATTTTACCTTTCACCTGAGCCTTAAGATTCTCAATTTCATTTGTCAAAGAGGTTATTTGATCATTGTGATTGCTTCTTGTAACTTTAATAGAATCATATAACTCTTTGAAATGTTGTTTAACCTTTGAATTTTCTTCTCGAAAACACTCATTTTCATAATGTAACTTATTTATGGTGTTTTGATATTGAAAATTCTGAGAATCTGAAGACGAAGGTTTATTGGTGCCATACACTTCACACTTGTTGGATTTCAATTGGGCAATTTGGGCCCTCAGCAGTCGAATCGTGTTCGTGTGAGCTTGAATTGTCTCATCTCGTTTGCTTAATTCAAAATAAGTATCAAATTCAGGAGCATCCAAGGATGTCTTGTCATTTGATATTTTATGTTTTTCATTTAAATGTTGATGTTTCAATTGCAAATTAAGATACTCAACTTCTAATTTTGAAAAACGTTTAACCATATTATCATGGTCATCATTTTGAATTTTTTTAAGCAATTTTAAATTCTCCCCCTCAAGCTCAACAACACGATTCTGGGTGACATTTAACGCAATAGCATACTCATTAAATTGACAAGCAGACAATGCAGAATCAGTGACAGTGTAAAATACATCTTGTGCAATACATTTAGCAATCAAGTTGTCGTTAGTAATGAGTATGTTTTTTCTTTCAATCTCTCGACTCTTAAGTTCTATTGCATATTCATTCACCTCATTTTCCATATCTTTAAACACTACTTTCATTTCTTTTATTTCGGCTTTAAGGGCAGTTTGCAACCCTTCAAAGTGTTCTTTAAGTAGTTTAAAGAATGGCATGACCTCAGTTAAGTAACACCTTTTAGCATGTTCAAAACACCTTTCCCCCTCAGTAATACCAGAGGATGTGATTCTCTTCTTGCATGTTTTATCGAAATCAGCAAACAGTTGCCAAAGCACATATAAGCTAATAAAGGTTTTACATTCAGTGGGAAGAGATAAAGGCACCAAATTCCTAGGTGTATTGGGAGGATACACCGTTATGGACGCAACTTTTCTAATGAGGGGTGTGTTGGCCTTAAGTTTTTCTACCTTAAGTCTTTCATTATCTTGTTTCCAGAAAATCTGTTCAGGTGTTAACTTCTTTTGAGGAGCAAACACAGTCAAACGATTTTCCTCACCATAGTCATGGGGTTTGATTATTATTCGTCTGACTGCGCACTCGGGATCCCTCATTTTCTCATTCATTCTTTCCTTTGTTCTCTCACTCATCTCCTCCTCATCTTTAGTGTAGAGAAGCTCAGGCGGGTCATGAATAGGCATAAGCATCACATTACCATCATATAGAGCTGGTTGAACTACTTTCATGTCCCTAAGGATGGTTGACTTGGGTTCACCTATCATGATTTTACTATGCTTATCACTCAACTTTCTGTGCTTATGAATCATTTGAGCAATTTGTATGGTTTGATTTTGTGTGTACAACTTATCTTCAAGCTTATTTTTTAATGTCTTGAGTCTAGAGAAATCATTTAAAAGTGTTGTTTCTTTTTGTTTGAATTCTTGCTTAAGTGTAGTTACACACTTTTGTGCTTCCTGATTCTGTTTGACAGACTGTTCTAGCTGACTTTTCAAAGAACTCAACTCTAATTTTAATGTTTCTTCTTTCACTCTAGACTCTTTAATAAGTGTACTCATTTTACCTTCTAATTTCTGCTCACGTTCATTAAGCTCAAACTTAGCACGCTGTTCGTACATAGCTACTTGTTCTTTATAGATGTTTAGTCTAGTGATCAAGTTATCATCAGGGACAGGCAATTGGTTCTCATGGTGCTCACATGCATTATCTATATTACACGCATTATCTAAGGCACATACATTACTTATAACACAAACATCATTATTGACAAAAGATTCACCATTTGGTACATCAGGCGAGTTGTTGTGATTCAAATACTGTTCATATGAAATAATATTGCTATTTTCCATGTCAACATTACTTGAGTCAGAAACATCTGCCTGATGTACTTCTTCGGGATTCTTTTGTCCCTCGACTATATTATATGTGTCATAAATTTTTAGTACCTCAAATATCACAGATGCATTAGAAGGGCCAGCTTGACAGGGAGATGAGACCAGGGAAGACAAGTTAGCCATGAAGATTGTTTGAGCCGTAGGTTCATCATCTACATCAGAGTCAAATGCATCACAGTCATCTGCCTTGAAGACGTTAGGATCATTAAGTGCTAGATCCTGAACAGGTTTCTCATCCACATCTTCATCAAAAGTATTTCCTCCATCTCCTACCAAGAACAATAACTCTTCCTCATCCAATACAGCTCCATTCTCCTGAGCTTGCATTAACAGCATCTTGTCTTTGAAGTAATCTGAGTTCTGTGGACGTTTAGGTTGATTGCAGTTTCTAGCAATGTGTCCAAGCCCCCCACAATTATAACACTTGATCTGTTTCCCTTGACCCTGATTGGCATTCCCTGCTCTATTCTGCACATAACCTCGACCCATGTTTCTACCAGCTCTCCCTTGCACATTCTGAACCACAATTTTCCCATCCTCCACCATTGCTAGATTGCGTGGGTTGGATGAATTCCTTAACTGATTGTTGGTCTGAGGGAGTGATGCTTGAAACTGTTGAACCAGTAATGAAACTTGATTGGTGAGGTTGTCAATCATTTTGTTGGTCTGAGAGTAGCCTGAGTCAAGTTGAGAGCTCATAGCAGGTACTTGTGAGTGAAGTTGATGATAGCTTGGGTTGGATGATGATTGGATTGTCGGTTGAACATTTGTCATGAACGCCAGTGGATCATTTGTAGTTGAAGGACTTAACTTTTCTCTCAGCACCCGATCATAGACAGCATGCTTCTCATGTTGTTGCAGGTAGGCATACAGCTGTTCATAGTTGGTATCCCTTAAACCTTTGTTGAGTTTGACAGCAGTAACAAATCTGTCCCATTCAGGAGTCATGTTGTTCACAAACTTTGAGTTTAGTTGGATATTGGGCATAGTCATTCTGATCATCCTCATATCATTCACCAACTTATGAAATCTCACATAGTAGTCTGTGACATTCTCTCCTGGGTTCATTTTGAAATGCTCGAACTCATCATACAGCTGTGACTCACGATCTTCCTTTGTGAGTTCTGACCCTGCTAACAACATTTTAACGTTGTCCCACACAGCTTTGGCTTCAGTGTTGAAATTGATGAGCTTGTATACATCCTTTGGAAGACCTTGAATGACTATGTTTGAGGCTCTAATGTCGGCATCATACCTCTTCTTTTCTTCTTCATTAAGATCATTGTAGTTTCTAGGTCTGTCTATGCCCCAAGTCACAGTCCCATCTTCACCAGTTGTAACAACATCTCTGGTGGTACCCATCTGATATGGTCCATCGTCAATTGACTTAAGAATGTTAACTCCATTATCTTTTCCCAAGCAGTAAAGTCTTATCCGTTGTGCCCAAGACTCATAATCCATCCTATCTAGCATAGGTGGACGAGTGTCAGATCCTGCTGCTTGAATATCTTCTGATGATGTGTTAGATGTGGTAGCCATAGTAACTACGGGATTTTACAGATCTTGTGATTTAACCGAGAAATCGAATCTTTCGCGGGAATTTCTAAAATCACCAAGACACAAACCGCCTAGACAAATAGCACTCTTGAGGATACAAACCGCCTAGACAAACCGCGTAGACACAAACCGAGTTCACACTGCAGAGACAAACCGCGTAGACACAAACCGAGTTCACACTGGAGAGACAAACCGCGTTGATACAAACCGAGTACACGCTGCAAAGACAAACCGCGTAGACACAAATCGAGTTCACGCTGGAGAGACAAACCGCGTTGATACAAACCGCATACACACCTCAGAGACAAACCGCGTAGACACAAACCGAGTTCACGCTGCAGATACAAACCGCGTAGACACAAACCGAGTTCACGCTGGAGATACAAACCGCGTTGACACAAACCGAGTTCACGCTGCTTATACAAACCGCGTAGACACAAACCGAGTTCACGCTGGAGATACAAACCGCGTTGACACAAACCGAGTCCACGCTGCAGAGACAAACCGCGTAGACACAAACCGCGTACGCACCTTAGAGACAAACCGCGTAGGCACAAACTTCCAAACACGTCGCTTTCAATGCTGTTTGTCCTTTTGCCTAAACTAGTAATAGGACAAGCCGCGTTATCGATGGGACACAAACCGCGTTCAAGAACACTACCAGATTACACAAACCGCATCCAAGAACACTTGAAAGAAAAACACTCGAATCACCCAACAACACCACACAAACCTTAAATCTGTGAATCCAAGCACTAAATACTACTCTTATACTATTCCTAAGCTAGAAAGTACAAGGTATAACAACTTCTAATCACTAAACAAAGCACAAAATGAAATATTAGTAACTTTACAAATCGAACACAAAAGCCTCAAAAACTAAACAAATCCGTGAATACCAACTCTCATGGACCTAACCATGGCTCTTGATACCAATTGTAGGGTATTCACAATGCAAGAAACACTTGTTTGAGGCCTTTAGATGGATCGAATGAAAGAAAACTTAGAGAGAGAAAGTGAGAACTTCTAGTGAGAGAAACACTATGTGTATTAGCTTGAAATAATGAGAGTTCCAACCCTTCCCTTGCAAGGGAAGGGGTATTTATACTTACTACATATTACGCCCTAGTGAGCTGATAGAGGGTAAAGACCCGACCCACTCCACAATACTAATAATAATAACTAAACTACTAATAATATTACTGATAATCCTACGAGCTATGATGATCTAATAAGTACTCGGGGTGACCGAGTCTTCAGCTGAATATTCATATTCCTAACACTGTCGAAAAACAATTTAAACCAGATCAACCCAACGGGTTGAGTCGAAAAAACAGGTCAAATTAAACCGGGTTAACCCGTCAGGTTTTGAAGCGTCCCGGGTCAACCTGGTGTTTTATGTGTATTACTACGTAATAGTTTTCTTTTGAAACATATGTTTTCAACATTTTATTTTTTAGTTTCAACATTTCCTTTTTTAGTTTTTTCAACATTTCACTTTCTTGACTTTTCACTTTTCACTTTTACCCTTTTTGATTTATAGTTGGGAGGTGATTTGCGTACTCTACTAGTTGATTGGCATACTCTAATTTAGTGTGTATTGCCAATTATATCCTTACATCACTTGTACTCATTTTCACCCTTATAAGGATATAAATGTCAAGACACACTAAATTGGAGCGTGTCAATCAACTTGTGGAGCGTACAAATCACCTCCCTTATATAATAGGCGTGCCCACAACGTCTTTTAAGAGGAAAAGTGTCATTTTATGAGAAAGGAAGTGTCGTTATGGGCTGCTTAGATGTACAAGCCGGTTTTTTGGCCAAACCGGATTGGATCGAATCAAAAAGTCAACAAACCGGTTTGACCCAAAACTGGTGTTGGGATTGAAAATGTCGAACCGGCACTAACCGTTCTATACCGGTTCAACAAACCGGGTTTTTTTAAGGCCGACAAAAGTGGTACTGGCAGGGTGCCTGGGACTCCTATGGATTTTTTCAATATAGTGTTAATTTAAAAAAAAACATCAATTTTTCTTAGATGCATATTAAATGCAACTGGTCAATCGAAATGTGTTTCTATATTATGGTTCCAAAAGATTTGTGCACTCAGTCATATTTGGTTCTGGTTTCATCTTACTATCTTATAATGCATTTAGGCCTTCTATAAATAGTACAGTAATACTTAAAATTCAGCAATACTATAAATAGTAATACTTAAAATTCAGCAATACAAGTAAAGAAGCTAAAAGTACAACATGTTTAAACATAATTTTCCAACATTAATTACATCAAAAACTTAAAATTCAGTAGTACATATTACAAAGCTATGTTTACAACTAATTAATGCACACATAAAACTAAAAACACACTACTCATTTAATACAATTAATACGCTATTAAAAACACCCATTCATCTAAATATACAACTTTTTAACCACAAAGTACAATATAATTAAGCTTCCACACATGAAAGCAAATAATAGTGACTACTATTAATAGAAATACTTAAAATTAAGCAATACAAGTTCTAAAGCTATAAGTACAATAATCAATACTACTTATAGAAACTTCCCTAATATTTACAACTAATGCATTGTACAAATTAATACATACAATTAATACACCCCATCACCAATATTTACAACTATCTAAGCTCAATGTACAAGTACAAGTAATTAAAACACATTTTCTAACATTTACAAGTTCTTAAGCTCAAAGTACAACTAATTAAAATAGAAATACTAACATTAAATACAATAAATAAATCATTATGTACATTAAATACAATTAATTAACGGGTCAATAAATACAATTAATGCAGTTATTAAAACACCCCTTACATAAGAAATACAACTTATCAAACATATTGTACAACCAACTTAAACACAATTCCTGCATTAAATGTCACTAATACAAATAATAAAGCACATTACACAAATACTCAAGCGTGAACGGGCAACGGGACAAATGGGCTCGAGCCCGAACGAGCACGGGCCAAACAGGCTCGAGCCCGAACGGACACGAGCCAACGGGCTCGAGCCCGAATGGGCACGAGCTAAACGAAATTCTTGATATCCGTAAATTTATTGTCAAAAAGAACATAATAAACTAAAATACATGATTCACCGGAAAATTTTATTTCAGAGTACCCGCAGCCGCAACGCGCGGGTACCCTGCTAGTTTCATCCTTGGTTATTGGTACTAGTATACTAGAGGTGCAAATCATTTTTTTAACTAGTCTGCTAGTCAACAAGCCTGGCAATAGTGGTACTAGTCTAAGAGCCTTGGGTGTGGTCTCGCCACTCGCTAGCCACTCTTACGTGGCAAAATCGTTGCCCTTCGTCGCCACACCATGGTGGTTTGCCATTGCTCGCCGTTGAAGACCTCCTCGTCTGCACGACGAGGCTTAATTTCTGACATTGTTACTGTTTGGTGGGACCCAAATTGATATAAACGATTATATTTTGAAAATAATAGCTGTTTGCACCTTTTTTTTAATGGTGTTTGTATTCGATTTGTGCAAAAGAGATATAAGGATGGATCGTATCATGTGTTTTGATGTGTATTTGGAGACATAAGGAAGGTGAGTGGTGACCGCGTATGAAATGAGATGAACAAAATTAGGGTAATGTTTAGGGCATTATTGTGTGTTGGGTTGGCTATCAAACTTAAGGGTGTTGGGCTGAGCAAATTGCATATCCGAAATATGGACTAAAAGTGGGCTTTTCAAAAATTAGTAGATATTTTGATGGGCTGGCCGAATTTTCTTATAAATTTTGTATCATTTTTTCTTTTCTTTTTTTTTTTCTTCGTAACTTTATTTTAAGTATCGTATGTATTTTAATATGTTGTATTGTATTTTTATTTTTAATGAAATGAATTTAGTTTATTTAAAAATTTGAATAAAAATAAATAAAGTTGTAAGTGGTGGGCCCCAAATGAGTAAATTGAAGTTAGTTGTAATAAGATGGGTTGTAAAGGGAGGTTTGTTAAAGTGATGTGGCACCCGTGGGCCTCAAATGAGGAGTTATGGTGTATCACCCCACCTAAAGCTCTAAAAGAGGTGCACGATCGTTTTTTTTAAGTAAACAAGCTTGGCAACAGTGGTACTAGTCTACTAGAGGTGCACAATAATTTTTTAAAGAGGAAATTCTCAAACTAGGCCAAAATTTTTTGCCTATTTCAAGAGGAAGCCATTTGCAACATCTATTTCTCATTTTGTCCAGTCGAGCACGCTCGACCCCATAAAACTAGCGACACGTGTCATTCCTTTTTTATTTTATTAATATATTTTAGGCCCACAATTGACATATAAATTTGTTTTATTTTAGTCCATTAACCAAACAAGCGTTTGCAAAGTTAATCCTTTTACTAACGGCCATTTTATTTTAGTCCATTAACCAAACAAGCGTTCGCAAAGTTAGTCCTTTTACTAACGGCTATTTTATTTTAGTCCATTAACCAAATAAGCGTTTGCAAAGTTAGTCCTTTTCATTTTTGGTCCTTGTGATTATTATTATTATTCAAAAAAATTCAAAAGAATTCATAAAAATTCCAAAAAACTCATAAAAATTCGTAAAAAATTATAAAATTTCAAAAAGTTTCGAAAAAATTTATAAAAAACCGAAAAAAATTTAAAAATTCGAAAAAACTTATAAAATTTTGAAAAATTTATAAAAATTCGAAATTTTTTTAGAAATTTGAAAAATTTATAAAGATTCGAAAAAGTTTTAAAAATTCAAAAAAACTTATAAAAATTTGAAAAGTTTATAAAAATTCGAAAAAATTTTAAAAATTCGAAAAAGTTTTAAAAATTCGAAAAATTTTTAAAAATTCGTAAAAGTTTTAAAAATTTGAAAAAACTTATAAAAATTCGAAAAAATTTTAAAAATTCGAAAAATTTTTAAAAATTCGAAAAAATTTTCGAAAAATTTTTAAAAATTTATAAAAATTTGAAAAAATTTATATAAATTCGAATATTTTAAAAAAATTTATAAAAATACGAAAATTTTTTAAAAATTCAAAAAATCAATAAAAATTCGAAAAAAACTATAAAAATTAGAAAAATTTATAAAAATTCAAAAAAAATTCGAATTAGAAAATTATTGAGCAGTTGAGCAGCGGTGGTCGAGCGCTCGACCACCGCTGCTCAACCGCTCGACCACCACTTTATAATTTTTTTTCGAACTCAGAAATTTTTTTTGAATTTTAATAAAAATTCGAAAAAAATTACAAAAATTCGAAAATTATTGAGCAGTTGAGCAGCGGTGGTCGAGCGCTCGACCACCAATTTATAATTTTTTTTGAATTCAGAAATTTTTTTGAATTTTTCAAATTTTTATATGTTTTTTCGAATTAATATGAATTTTTCGAATTTATATGAATTTTTCGAATTTTTTGAATTTTTTAAAAATTTTCGAATTTATATAAATTTTTTTGAATTTTTCGTAAATTTTTAAATTTTTTCTAATTTTTCAAATTTTTATAAATTTTTCGAATTTTTATAAGTTTTTTCGAATTAAAATTTTTTTTCGAAATATTTAAAAATTTTTTCGAAATTTTTTAAATTTTTCGAATTTTTCTAATTTTTAAAAAATTTTCGAATTTATTTAAATTTTTTCGAATTTTTCGAATTTTTATAAATTTTTTCTAATTTTTAAAAAAATTTCGAATTTTTATAATTTTTTTCAAATTTTTAAATTTTTTTCGAATTTTTATAAATTTTTTGAATTTTTATAAGTTTTTTTGAATTTTTAAAGTTTTTTCGTATTTTTAAAAAATTTTCGAATTTTTTTAAATTTTTTGAATTTATATAAATTTTGTCGAATTTTTATAAATTTTTTCTAATATTTAAAAAAATTTCGAATTTTTAAAGATTTTTAAAATTTTTTCGAATTTTTATAAGTTTTTTCAAATTTTTAAAACTTTTTCGAATTTTTAAAATTTTTTAGAATTTTAAAACTTTTTCGAATTTTTAAACTTTTTAAATTTTTATAAGTTTTTTCGAATTTTTAAAACTTTTTCGAATCTTTATAAATTTTTTGAATTTTTAAAAATTTTTCGAATTTTTATAAATTTTTCAAAATTTTATAAGTTTTTTCGAATTTTTAAATCTTTTTCGATTTTTTATAAATTTTTTCGAAACTTTTCGAAATTTTATAATTTTTTTCGAATTTTTATAAGTTTTTTGTAATTTTTATAAATTCTTTTGAATTTTTTTTGAATAATAATAATAATCACAAGGACCAAAAATGAAAAGGACTAACTTTGCAAACGCTTATTTGGTTAATGGACTAAAATAAAACAGCCGTTAGTAAAAGGACTAACTTTGCAAACGCTTGTTTGGTTAATGGACTAAAATAAAATGGCCGTTAGTAAAAGGACTAACTTTGCAAACGCTTGTTTGGTTAATGGACTAAAATAAAACAAATTTATATGTCAATTGTGGGCCTAAAATATATTAATAAAATAAAAAAGAAATGACACGTGTCGCTAGTTTTATGGGGTCGAGCAGTCGAGCACGCTTGACTGGACAAAATGAGAAATAGATGTTGCAAATGGCTTCCTCTTGAAATAGGCCAAAAATTTTGGCCTAGTTTGAGAATTTCCTCTTTTTTTTAAGGCTGGTCGCTGGTACAATACAGCAAGGGGGGTACAAGTTTTTTCTTTTTTAAACTTTTAATAGTAACAAATAACATTATACTAATAAAGTCAAATAACATTAAAGGAATTGTAGGTAATTCATATTGATTAAACCATCAATACCACGAGTACGCAGCGGATAGATCTATATTTAATGTTATAAATTAAAACAAATAATTAAAACACATAAAATACTAACCTCTAATCTATTGAAAAATAGATAAACCCCGAATCTTGATCTTGCACCACGAATCACCAAATAAACTATAATAAGTTGATCTCTATCAAATGCACACACTACACGTCAAACGAAGCACGTTAAGATGCTAGTGCTTGCTTCACGACAAACAAGGAATACAATTTGCTTGTTCTTGACTTGCTTGACACCAATTCAAGACAAAAGGTATACGTATGAAAAATATTTGCATACAATACGTATGACTTTTTTGCTTTCTTTTCTTTCTACACCAAGTGAAGAGTGTGGCAACGCATTATATACTAGTATCTAATGAAAGGTAATAGACAAAATAAAAATAGAAGGATTTTGTTGTCTATATGTTACCATTCATTCTTGCAGTATAACAGGACCGAAAACAAGGAAACACAATATTTCATATTTTTGTATTTATATTTGTTGTCGATATGTGTTTCTCTTGTCGTCAATATGGACCAACATGAAAACAAGAAAATCATTTCCATAAAATATTATTCTCATTTATTTCATGTCGTGTGATATAAATCAAAAGAAAAAAAAGAACACAACAATCATATTCAAGTTTGTTGTTGCCGTGTATTTTTTTTATATAACGTATATTAGTTAGTTATTGCGTCTAACGGTAAACTAACAATCGTTAAATAATTATTTCGTGAAACATATTATACATTAATAAATATATATATATATATATATATATATATATATATATATATATATATATATATATATATATATATATATATAATAATAATAATAATAATAATAATAATAATAATAATAATAATAATAAAATAAACGTGTTCTTCGTGTATACGTGTGTGCCCGATAGGCTCACGTAATTTCTAGCCATATAATTATTTATTTACGAGCGCATAACCAAGGAATAACATAAATTATACTAATAACGTCTCCGTCTTCGTCAATATTATTAAAGGAATACATTATATTTTCATTTTCTTATTTACTCTCATTTCATTTCGTAACTCGTTTCTTATTTCCGCTTGCATGTTCTGTTTAATATGCATCGGTGTAACCCTTCAGCATTTCTTTGAAGGCAATTGTAAAAGCTTGTTTGCACATAATCCTTTTCATACTTGAGCCAATCTTAGTGAGTGCATCAAAAGATGAGCCTACTTTGGTTTTGGTTTAAGTGTTTGTCTTTGTAGTCAAAGAAAATGTAAGTTTCTTCTTAGAGTGTTTCTTATTTAGTAGTATGGATCCAAAATGAGCTGAAGCATATATTTCAAATGTTTATACTTCAATATCAGACGCGGTTGATGTTGGAAAATTTAGTGCACTTGAGGGATCAATTCACACTTGGTAATGGGTCAGGAGGTATGGAGTGTATACCCATCAGGTCCCTGACTACCCTGACTCAAGTAGTGGTTAGGAGTAACTCATCAGAAGGTTTAATCCTTCACTGAGTTACTACTGCTAGTACTGTGTTAGTACTGCTGGAGCAGAGTTAATACTACTAGTACTAAGTTAGTACTGCTGGAGCAGAGTTAATACTAGTAGTACTTTGTTAGTACTGTTGAGTTAGTAATGCTGGTACTAAGTTAGTACTGCTGGTATAAGTATGTAACTACTTTGACCTATTCAAGTGGCAGTTAAAACTGCACTTATGACCACGTTTAATTGGTCATGTAACTACTATTTTTGCTATAATGGAGATAATTATGAGGCGATTAATGGGCCGATTAATCCTCATAATTCCATTTGACTAGCTGTGAGTACTTTCCTATATATAGGAAATCAATCAAGCATGAGAGACACATACAGAGAACATAAACACTTGAAAGCAAAAGGGTTATTGATTTGTGCCTAATTCAATAACAAACATTTGGTCTTATCCCAAGTAGATATTCGTGATACCCAGGCAATAGGGTCGAATAATTTACTTTGGAAAGTGATAACACGATTCCAAGTGATATCCGGTAACCTGCATTGATACGTAGTTAGGTCATTGATTATCTTCACCCTGTTCTGGGCCAACCACCACCAACAATCAAAGTAAACTATTTTGTGATAATCAATGGCTGCTGCTGCTATGAAACACATGGCTTCAAACTTTGCCAAGCTTGATAAGTTTGAAGGGGTGAACTTCAGCAGATGGCAGAAGAAGATGCACTTCTTGCTTTCAAGCATGAGTGTGGTGTATGTTCTGAGCACTCCTATTCCTGATGATGGTGATGATGCTACTGTGGAACAAATGAGGAAGAGGAGCAAATGGGAGAATGATGATTACATTTGCAGAGGTTTAATCCTCAATGGTATGTCTAATTCTCTCTTTGATATTTATCAAAATGTTGAATCTTCCAAAGAACTATGGGATTCCTTGGATGCCAAATATATGGCTGAGGATGCGTCAAGTAAGAAGTTTCTTGTAAGTAATTTCACAAATTACAAAATGACTTATTCAAGACCAGTTATGGAACAATACAATGAACTTCTTGGTATACTTGGAAGGTTTACACAACACAAAATGAACATGGATGAGGCTATTTCAGTCTCTTGTATCATTGACAAACTCCCTCCTTCTTGGAAAGATTTCAAGCATACCTTGAAACATAAAAAGGAAGAACTGACTCTTGTTCAGTTGGGCAGTCATCTGCGTATTGAGGAATCCCTCAGGGCACAGGATAATGACAAGCCAAAGAGTAGCAATGCTACTGGTGCATCTGTTGTCAATATGATGGAACATAACAACTCCACCAGGTACAATGACAACAAGGGCAAACGTAAACATCATGATAACACAAGGGCTGACCCTAATAAGAAGGCAACACCTACTTGTTGGAAATGTGGCAAAACTGGTCACATTAAAAGGGATTGCAAAGGTGTGTTAAGGTTGGTGGTAAAGCCAATGGTTCAGGCACTAGTGGTTCAGGGAGTGGTGGTTCTGCCAACTCACTTAAAGGTCAGAATATGTTTAATAAATCATTTCAGATTTATTATGTTACATATGTATCTGAATCTAACTATGTGCAGGATGATGATGTTGCGTGGTGGGTTGACTCAGGAGCAACTGTTCATGTGTGCAAAGATAGACGCTGGTTCAAGACTTACGAGTCACCGAATGATGGTTCTATTCTTCACATGGGAAATGAGTCAACAGCCCTGGTGCATGGTCGTGGTTGTGTAGATCTTAGTTCTAGTTCTGAAAAGATTATAACTTTGTTTAATGTTATTCATGTTCCTGATATAAGGAAGAACTTGGTTTCAAGTAGTGTTTTGAATAATCATGGTTTTAAACAAGTTATTGAATCTGATAAGTTTGTTTTGTCTAAACATGGTGTGTTTATTGGTTTTGGCTATTTGTGTAATCAAATGTTCAGGCTTAATAATGTCACTGATATTGTTAATTCAGCCTTTATGTCAACCTCTAAACTGAACGACTCTACCCTCTGGCATGCTAGACTTGGCCATGTACACTATAAAAGGATGCAAGATATGTCTAAGGATGGGTTAATCCCAGCATTTGACATGGACACTGAAAAGTGTAAGACTTGCATGTTGACCAAAATAACTAAGAAACCTTTTCAGGGTGTAAAACGTGAGACTGAGCTCTTGGAGCTAATACACAGTGACCTGTGTGGTTTGCATGCCACTCCCTCTTTGGGGAATAAGAAGTACTTTGTGACATTTATTGATGATGCTTCTAGGTTTTGTTATGTCTATCTGTTACATACTAAGGATGAAGCATTAGATGAATTCAAAGTATTTAAAACTGAAGTTGAATTACAACTTGGGTCCCTGATCAAAAGATTAAGGACTGATAGGGGAGGTGAGTACATGGATACTCTGTATTTTCAGTCTGTTGGTATAATCCATGAAACGACTGCTCCTTATACTCCTCAACAAAATGGTATCTCTGAAAGGAAAAACAGAGTGCTGAAGGAGATGGTTAATTCCATGTTGTCCTATTCAGGGCTGAGTCAAGGGTTCTGGGGTGAAGCTATATTAACAGCTTGCTATTTATTAAATAGGGTTCCCAACAAAAGGAATAAGGATACCCCTTATGAACTCTGAACTAAAAGAAAACCCAACCTGAGTTTTCTCAGGGTTTGGGGTTGTAGGGCTGTTGTAAGAATCCCTGATCCAAAGCAGAAAACTTTGGGTGAAAGAGGCATTGAATGCATCTTTGTTGGATATGCTGAGCATTCCAAAGCTTTTAGGTTCTATGTTATTGAACCTAATGAATATGTTTCAATTAACTCAATAATTGAATCAAGGGATGCTCTCTTTGATGTGAATAGATTCTCATCAGTCCCTAGACCAAGTCAGAGGATTCCAAATGGAACTAATGATATTGGTACATCAGAGGTCCCTGATGAAGTGCTATCAGAGGTCCCTGATGAGGTTGTGGTTCAACAACCTGAGCTCAGAAAGAGCAAAAGAATCAGGACTCCAAAGTCATTTGGACCTGAGTTTCAATTATACTTAATTGAAGGAATAAGGGATGAGGTCTCTGACCAACACTCCTATTGCTTTAATGTTGAGGATGACCCTAAAACATTTGATGAAGCAATGAAGTCCCAGGATGTTGCTTTCTGGAAAGAAGCAATAAATGATGAGATGGACTCCATCATGGGCAACAACACTTGGGTGTTGGCTGATCTACCACCTGGTTGCAAACCTTTGGGTTGCAAATGGATTTTCAAAAGGAAAATGAAGGTAGATGGAACTATTGAAAAGTTCAAGGCTAGACTAGTCATTCAGGGCTTTAAACAAAAGTCAGGGATAGACTATTTTGATACTTATGCCCCTGTGGCACGTATCAGTACCATAAGATTGCTGATTGCTTTGGCATCAATTCACAATCTGATTATTCATCAGGTGGATGTGAAGACAGCTTTCTTGAATGGTGAATTGGATGAGGAGGTTTATATGAACCAACCTCAGGGCTTCATCTTGCCTGGCAATGAAAACAAGGTTTGTAAACTGATTAAATCCCTATATGGACTGAAGCAGGCACCTAAGCAATGACATCAAAATTTTGATGAAATGGTTTTGTCTAGTGGTTATTTACTTAACCAGTCTGACAAATGTGTGTATAGCAAATTATATGAATCTGGTAAAGGAGTCATCATTTGTCTATATGTTGATGACATGCTGATCTTTGGCACTGACCAAAATCAGGTTGACCTGACAAAGGAATATTTGTCATCAAGGTTCTCCATGAAAGACATGGAGGAGGCTGATGTTATCCTTGGTATAAGGATCAAACATAAGAGTAAGGGAATTTCTATCACTCAGTCTCATTATATTGAGAAGGTACTGAGGAAATTCAACCACTCTGATTGTACTCCAGTGAGTACACCTATGGATACAACTGAGAAGCTGATGCCTAATACTGGCAAAGCTGTATCTCAACTTGAGTATTCTAGGGTGATTGGCTGCCTAATGTATGCCATGACTTGTACAAGACCTGATATTGCATTTGCAGTGGGAAAACTGAGCAGGTATACTAGTAATCCTAGTGCTCAGCACTGGCAAGCAATTCAGAGGGTACTGAAGTATTTGAAGAGAACTATGGATTATAGTCTCTCATATATACTGGTTATCCTTCAGTATTAGAAGGATACACTGATGCAAGTTGGATCAGTAACACTGAAGACAATTCGTCTACCAGTGGCTGGGTATTCCTACTTGGTGGAGGTGCAATTTCTTGGGCATCCAAGAAGCAAACTTGCATCATCAGCTCAACAATGGAATCTGAATTTATGGCTTTAGCAGCTACTGGTAAAGAGGCTGAATGGTTGAAAAACTTGCTTATTGAGATTCCATTGTGGCCTAAACCTATAGCACCTATTTCTATCCGTTGTGATAGTGCAACTACATTGGCAAAGGCTTATATCCAGATGTTCAATGGGAAATCTAGACACTTAGGGGTCAGGCATAGCATGATTCGTGAGCTTATCATGAATGGGGTGGAATCTATAGAGTTTGTTAGATCTCAAAAAAAATTAGCTGATCACTTGACGAAGGGTTTGGCTAGAGACTTGGTCATAATGTCTGCTAAAGGGATGGGTTTAAAGTCCAACTTAGTCGCTGAATGCTAAGACACCCAACTCCCTCCTGAGGAAACTTGGGAGCTGAGTTCAATGTGGAAAGTTGAACATTCGCCATTCGGTGTACTGGAGCACTTGTTTTACAATCATCCCAAGGTTGCGCTCGGAACCAGCTGGAAAGGAGGATGAAGTATCTACTTCTTAATTGTTAATTTCTTTGAAAGAGTGTGATAGGTGTGTTACACTTAGGGTGTTAATCCTGTATTATGTGTATGAGATACTTTGATTGGATATAACTAAGTATGCGGAATCTACTTAGTTATACTTAGAAGAATAATTGTATGTATATGAATGGAATAGTAAATTGTAAGTGTATGAACAATGAAAACTTTAGAATAACCAAAATGATTCAATATTATTATGATCAATAATACGAGTGATCTCCTATCACTAGGGTTTACAACCTTGAATCTCTATGAATAAGTCGTACTCATACATAAACTTTAACCTAGGATATCCTTTTATAGACCAAGGATTCCTGTACAAGATAACTATAACACTAATTATATAGGATATTCACTAAATCTTTTCTATACTTATCCTATTACAAGTTTACAAAACATAAGCAGTACAAAGTATTTGTACTGGCAGTTAGTACTGCTTGTGTTATCTTCCACCAGTTGAAACTACAAGCCTGGCAGTACTAACTGTTAGGTTTAATTCCCAACAATCCTCCCCTAAACTTATGATTTCTCTCCAAATCACTAAGTTTCTTCGAATTAAACATTAACACTGATGATGGGGGGATTCTTCCAAACATTACCAAGTTAATCTTTTAGTACTTGCTTTTCTTTGCTCTGCAAGATCAAACATTCTTCTGACTAACACTTCTGCCATCTCTGAATCAGCTTCAACTTCCAGTTTTGAATAAACTAAGGTAATCAACACAGCTGGTCTGAGAGGGTAGTCTTTTTCTACTAACATGTATATCTCCAAACCATCCTTAGTAGAAATTCTATGAACTCCACATGTATCAAATAGCTTCCAAGAAACATATTTGATCATAGCTTGAAATCTCCATATTGCTTCTCCTCCATCTGGTTCATAAATTCTCTTCAACTGTACCCATAGTTCCTTATCTTTGTCTTCAAGAGGATCTGAAATCTTGAATCTTTCCTGTACTAAACTCCATAACTGATTAAGATCTTCTCTATCAAATCCCTTGAGCAAATCTTCAAACAACTTGTATTTCTCAGTTATTCCTCCAACTCTTATAATTTTCCACCCTTTCATCCTTCCATCTGTGAATACTTCCCAGTCTATAATAGGATGTTTTGCTTGGAGTGGTTTAACATTTGTGGATTCAGGAACTATTACAATCATGTTCTTGAGCTGTTCATCTGTTAAACTTTCAGTTGCAGTCTTTTGTTTCTTTGATGTATCTGACTCTAACATTTCAGCTCTTCTTTTCTCTCCTTTAGGATCTTCAGAATCATATATGAACTCCTTTGGAACTGGCTTGTTAATTCTTGCATAAGCTTCATAATAAGCTTTTTCAATCTCTGCATCTGATCTCCCTTTGAAGTAACTCTGCTTCCAAAATGCTTGGTTCTTCAAATAACTCTTCATGAAACCTATTTGCTCTTTATAAGAAGGCATCTTCCTCTTATAACCTTTCTTCTGTCTATCCTTGATTTTCTGCATAAGATCATCTAAAGCCACTTTCTTATTCTTTGATAGAATGAAATTTGTAAGCATTTCTGACCTTGCTTCCACACTTAGACTTTCATCTGACACCAATTGAACTGCTTTTGCCTTCACAATGGGATCAATATCTATCAAATATTGTATCTGTTCAGCAAATGTTTCTTGAGCAATCTGAGCATCTGAAGCCATTCTTTCTTTTTCCAATATTTGAGTTTCCATCCATTCTGCTACTTCAGCTTCATACATCTTCTTTGCTACTTCTTCATCAAAATCTATTTGTGCTTGAGTCTTTGGCTTGATTTTCAACTGCTTTGGCTCATCATCTATAAGAATTCCCTTTCCTTTATCCTTAGCAGTTTGTACTGCTTCCTTTTCAACCTCAGCAGTTTGTACTGTTACTTCTAATCCAGCAGTACCTTGTTGTTCACCACTTTGCTCTCTCTGTTCACCCATATCCATATTTTCATTTCCATTACCAGAACCTTCTTTCTCATCCAAATTACCACTAGTACCTTCTTCAAATTCCAAAAATCCTCCCCTGACTTTGTGATTCAGCCTTTCTTGATTTCCTCCCCTGTTTGGGAGAATCATCACCATCATCTGAATGACCATCTGAATCATCATCTGAAGAACTAGTAGAAATCACCACCTTAGACCTTTTGGACTTCTTCAGTTTAGCTTCCAGTTTCTTTACTCTTAAGGTCAGATTGGTGTAGATGTTAGCAAAGTTCCTTTTGTGACTAGTAAGCTCTTCTTCTAGGCTTTCCACCTTTTCAGACAACTTGGTACAGAGAACCATCAATTCATTGAGTTTAATACTGCCCTCATCACTTGTAGCTGTGTTACCTGCTAGGAGAGGTGAATCAAGGGGCAAAGGTTCAGGTTCTCCCCTAGTTGGACTAGGAGGTACTGTTGAACCACCTAGATAATCCATTTGGCCTGGGATTACACTACCTGTGGCAAGTCTTGGAGGACTTGGCACATTAAGTGTTGCCATGGTAGGGGTCTTAGTTATGGTTACACTGGCCTGCATAGCAGTAGTGTAAGCCCCATCCATACTATCATCAAAGATAGACTCATCTGCTTCAAAGGTTGGAGTAGGAGGACTAGACTGAGCAATCATAGTGTCCTTTCTGATTCTTCTTCTATATGTTGTGGTGATTGGGGGTGTATAAGTTGTTTCAGGAACCTCAATGGATGTATGTTGGGGCTCAGTTGGGTTTACTGACCCTTCATCCTCAACATTTTGTATCATCTCAGGAAAGAGAGGTATCACTACCCCATTAAACAGTCTACTTGCCATAGCCATATTTTGAAAGAGTTTTTGTTGAAGGCAAGGTGTTGGAAAAGTTTCTTTATGTTTCTTAAGAAGATTCTTTTTCTTGTTCAAAAAGGTTTGGATAAACCTTGGATACATTAGAAACTTTGTTTTACTTTTCACATTATTGACCATACTCTCAAATATCATTTTTGAAAAATTAAAAACTCTGTTTGTTGACAAACATATGAGAGCAATAGCAATATTGCTACTGAATTGCTCCCATGATGTTCTTTTAGGACTCAAACAATGCAAGAGAGTATGTATTAAAAATCTCCATTGAGGGGAGAAACATCCTTTTTGAAAGATCAATTTATGGTTGGATGTATCATACCCCATTCTAGCAATTTCTTGCCATATTTCTGTGTTTGGCAAGTCATTGATTCCATCAGAATCTTCTAACTTAAGATGTCTCCTAATAGAAGATTCAGAAATAATGAAGGATATGCCATCCACTTTAGAGTGAATTTCTATGTCTCCATCTTCACTAGTTTTGACAATAGCAGTTTGCCAAAACTGTGTGATTTGAGAGACAAAAAGAGTAGGGGAAACAGTTAAAGCATACCTTATATGAGAGTTGTTGAGAAAATCCACAATCTCATAGAATTTTGGTCCATCCCCTTCCTCTGTTTTCTCAAGAAAAGCAACCTGGTTGTGCGTCTTGACAAAGTCCAAATTAGCCATAATATTCTCAGTAAAAGTTGATTTGACTGTGGTGAATAGTGAAAATTTAGGTTAGAAATTAGAAGATGAAAGTGAGATGAGATATTATTGAGAGAGTATTAGGGTTTCTATTTGACCGACTTAAAGAATAAGTTAACTTTTATTTTAGGATAAGATTATAATAGAATAAAAGTTAAAATATCTAGAAGATGATCCCTTAAAAACCGTAACTTAACCAGTAAAAATCGCAACTAACTTCCAACGGCTAGTTTCTAAACAAAAATTAATTACTGACACGTCAATTATAATGGCTAGTTCAGCAGTAGAAACTTTGCACTAGCAGTACTGATGCGTGGTTTTGCAACCTTACAACAGGTTTTACCTCTCGAGGGATCTCAAGAGGCTTACAACCCCACCAGGCAGTGTACCTGACCGATGTAGTATAGTGTAGTGGTAAGTACGGGGGATTGATCGTTCTCCACAGGGAATAGTGTTCGTTAGGTATGAAAAATTACTCTAATAGGTCTAAGGGTGAGAGAAGATTCTTTTTGTGTTTTTATAATTTTTATGAAAGCAAGTAAAATCTCGGGTTTGAAAGAGTGGGCGGAATTAGTTGCTAGTCAACTAACCCAAATTACTACGAATGCAAATAAAATAAAATAACAGAAAATGAAAAGGTTGGTGAAAACTTATGTGGAGGGAAATGTGTTTACTTAGATTTCCTTACTCCCTAACTATCTTTTACCGGTTGATTAGTGTGTATTAGTCGCGTGGATGACGGGTGTATTCCTTAATACCATTCGTGGGGTGGCGTACGTACTTCCCCAACTCTACAAGCTCCTACTTCACTCCTATGTCGAGCCGGCTAGGAAGCTCCTAACATGGGATCACTAGAATTCGCTTGTGCATTAAATACAACCATAAAAACCTTTAGTACGCATTGGTTCATGTTTCTTAAGACGTTCAAGCAAGTTACCGAATAGGAAGTTAGCCAGTTTTCTTAAGCCTAACATAGATGAACACTCATCCAATACAACTAACAACACACTAATAACCAACAATCAATAGCTAGGTTTCATTAGATCTAAGCAAACACAAGATAAATCTAGCCTAGCATGTTAAACAAAAGACAAGAACAAGATAGAATCAAACAACACATAGACATATTGAATGATTAATTGATAACTTATCTTCAATGTAACATGGAAGATCTCAAGGCAAAAAGCCTTGAAAGAGCTGCCAAATTCGTCCTAGGATTTTCACACACAAAGTTCCCCCATAAGTTCCACACTAATGACAAAGAATTGCAAAACTATATATAGATTTTTAGATCTGACGGCGTCACGTTATGGAGTGTGACGCCGTCACCTCGCCGCTTTTAGGGTTCCCGGATGACCTTCTTGACGCCGTCCCTCTTTAGCTCTCCAAAATCCGTTCTGGCCTATCAAGGCTTGACGCCCTCAGACTATGAACGTGACGCCGTCCCTCTTTAAATTATAACGTGACGACCTTGATCAAATTAAAGGGTGACGCCGTCAGAATTCCCATGCAATTTTCACTGGCTTATCATGAGTAAATTTCACATCCACCACTTTTGCCAAGCCATGACGCCGTCCAGGCATAATCCTGACGCCGTCAAAGGTAACTTCCAGCCGATTTTTGAGACTTTGTCGTTTTCTTCACTTATATGCTCCAAAAGCGTCCAAAATGCCTCCTTTTCCAGATTTCTTCTCAAAAGTACCTAAAATGACAAAAGGAACGATTTAGGGCAATATTTGATCAAATAAATACGATTTAGGGCTTAAATGACCCTTTAAAAGCGGTACACTTTTCGCTTCATCAAATACCCTTACACTTGAGATTTGCTTGTCCTCAAGCAAATGCGCTTTTATTCTAATCAAAATACAAGTTAGGGGTCATTTAATGCTAACATAAAAGTAATTACAACAAATATTCGTTCCACTTTAGTCATAATAAGCACGGAGATTATAAACTAGCACCTCACAAGTAGTGTTTAGATACTCACATCTCTCAAGTGTCATTAAAATAAATCTCATAAATGAAAACGGATAATATCTCTCACTACCTGTCATAGCAAATAGATTACCATAGGCTTGGGAAAGGATCGAAAACCTCCTCCACTAGGCGTAAGCACCTAAGATAAACTATCAAAGAGGGCTTTTAAATGGGTTATAACGTTAGGTGTAGGGAAAAGGAAAACACGGTTTTGTTGGATAAAGGATATTTTACTGGTGGCGAGTTAAAGATCTTGATCAATTACATGTACTATACAATGTTGCTAAGCCAAGACTCGAATCGATCTTAAGCTAAAAACAAAATAACAAAAACATAAAATAAACATAAAATGAAACGGGATGGTAGTCCGTATGTTTTTTTTCTACTTTTCTTTTTCTCATTTTTTTTTGTATTTTTTTCTTGATTTTTCATTTTTTTTTTTCATACACTCTTGCCCTACCATCCAAAATAATACATCATAGGGGCGTTGCATCCCCTTACACTTGAACTTTTACATAACTTTACAAATAACTATTCTAATGACTCGAATTAAGATAATTGAAAAACTTGGAGTACTTTTAAAACATTTAGCACATATGGGGGTAATAAATGATGTTCTTCCCCATTACTCCATTACACTAGTACTTTACCCATGAGTCCCAATCGTCCCAAAACAATATGTACAAGGATATGACTCGACTTAGCAACCATGTAATCAGCTAGATAATTAACTTGGGTTTAAACAAATGTTGTAACAATAATGCACTAAAAATGAGTGCATACAAGGTAGGCTAAGGCGATTTGGGTGTACATTTAAGTGGGGTGTAAACAAATTCTTCCTTTAAGTAAAATGCTTAAAGGTCGAAACGAAAAGATAGGCTCTGAGGGGTGTACTAGGGGTGTCGTGTACTAAAAATGAGTACAACGCAAAGGGTGTGGGAGAATTACTTGACCAATGTAGCCAATGTAATTATAACAAAAACACAGGTGTAAAACAATGGGTTAATCCTAATGCCTCTTATCATGTAGTAAATCTAACTACACGAATGTAGTCTCACTTGTGGCATCGGAATGGTCCTAACGCAAGTTCTAGAATCTAAGTGCTACCGGTACACACATCATAGCATAAATGCTTTTCCTACCAATTCTAGGGGCGAACCTCACATATTTGGGGGTGGAAAATTTTTTAGTGGTACGGTTTTTGTGCTAGTCATATAACTCCTATCCGTGAGACGCTCATTAAGATCAAAGTTTCACTCCTAAATGTTGTAAAAAATTTTAAATTTGGCACTAAAATTGCCCTAACAGGTATTTATCTAGTTTTATTACACATCTACTATTAAACAAATAAAAATCAAGCGTAATAGCATTCTCTAATCGTACTTTTACCCCCCCCCTTACACTTAAGATGAACATTGTCCCCAATGTTCAAATAATAAGATGTAAAAGCATAAAGTAAAAGAATGAAATCAAATACTCCCCTGATTCGCTCGGTGGATAATGAAGTAACACGGTTAGATCTTCTTCCAAAGAGAATGTAAAAGCTTCATGACTAATGCATCGCCAAAAGCTTGATCCAAAACATTTCCTTGTCCAAAATAACCTGTTAAACCTGAGAAAACAAACACGAAAACCTGCATAACATCGGCGGGATAAACTCTATATATAAGGATATAATGCTTGTGGGATGATAATTTTGCAGATTCCTGGAGATTATAAGTTAGAGATTTAATAAAAACTTTTTATGAAAACAAAACTTTCAAAAATTTTCAGAAAATTAAACCTGACGCCGTCAGGTTGTAACTCCTGACGCCGTCAGAAATGATCTGACAGAATTCTCATGTTACGTTTCCGGAAAAAATTTTGGAAAAACCTATACCTTACTTCCTGGAATTCCTGCAAAACATCATTATGACTCGATACAAGCATTTGACTCAAACAAATACTAATATGTATGTTAATTTATTATTATTACGATTCATGTTCATTTGTGTTCTAATAAACCGATTTAGATTTCCCTTACACTTATCTTTTGCAAAATACCTTTATATGTAGTTAAGACGAAGTTAAAAACAAGATAAAGCATTTTCACAAATTAGTTTTGAACATGAATCAATAATAATAAAAATTAAACACACATACGGAAACAAATAAATAAACACACAAAGCAAATAAAGCTTGGGTTGCCTCCCAAGAAGCGCTTGTTTTTGTTCGAGTCATGAGCCTGACTCTACCCTTATTTAATGGATAAAGGAGAGGTTTTCCCTACACTTAGGGTTAAGTGCGGGTGATAGTAGCGATACACACCGACTTGGTGGAAGTATGCCGCGTGAGGAAAGATTGGTGGATGAATTATATGCTCAAAGGGGTGTGCTCCTTTCATCATAACCTTACCTAGTTCACTTTGGTCAATGGGTGAGTTAAAGTGTTCTCCTAAAAAGGGATCATTTTCTAACAACTTCGAGAGACTCCTAATTGGGAATCCATCTTGACCCAATAGACCCGGTTTAAACCCATAATGTTTCTTGTGGTCAATCATGAATGGGTGATGTAGACATGTAAGGTCATTTTTCACTCCTATATTGTCTTCCTCACTACAAGGCTTAATGTCCACTACCTTAAACTTAAGACTACCCGGACTATATGTTTTGATGGGTGGATCGGGACCTAATTCAATTCCTAAATTTTCATCCAAGGATGGAAGATTAGGTAACGGTTTTGGTTGAGGCTCCGGCTCATCAAAACTAGGAACTTCCATAGGACTAAAAGAAAGGTTGTGATCACTAAAAGCATTCAAACCTATTTCTTCTAGTTGTGTTTGGTCCAAGGGCTCTACCTCTATTGGGGTTCCTATAGTCTCCTCAACTTCTTCCGGGTAAGTCACGGGCGGTGTGTGTGCCTCAAATGATGGTAGGACTTGTGGGGTACTTGGTGGGCTTATGTTACTTACCTCATCATTCCTTATGTCAAGATCACCTATATCCTCATCATGTGTTTTAGTAGGATCTAACCCTAACATTTTCCCAAGTATCTCAAGTGCTTCTCTAGGCATCTCAACTTCTATGTCCGAATCATAAGGATCATCCTCAATATTCTGACTGCTATATTCAAACTGCCTAAAAGATTCATCATGTGTTTCTTGAGATTCGACGTCATCAATCACAAAACCTAGGTCTTTTTTATTAATGTGATCATGTTCGGCTAAATCCTCCATCACATCAAGGTCACCTATGTGTTCATCCAGTATTATGGTAGTGCCTAACCATGACATGCAACTAGGTGGCTCAACTCTACCCACCTCATTCCTAAACAAACCTTCCGATTGATTTATCCAAATACCAAATAGGTCTAAGCTTGCATTTTTTGGGTCACATGTTCCACTTCTTTTTTGGGCGAGAATCTCAAAGATTTCCCATGCCTCTTCATCACCATAATCCCACATTTTCCCATCTTCCATATTTTCAATCTCCTGCTGGGTTTGGCGGTCGATACGAGTGTAAAAGATTTGAAGTGGAAACAATAAGTCAAGACCATGATGAAAGACCTTTTTTAATAAGTATTTGAAACGAGTCCATGTATCGGAAAAAGATTCACCATTATGTCGACGGAACATAAAGATGTCATTTTGGAGTGGAAGGGGTAGATTATGTAGTGGATTCACGTTCTCCATAATGGTGAACGGAAGAGTCAATGGAAATTTCTTTTACGAACAAAGACACAAAGAAAAAGATAGACTAAAGAAAATCCTAGAAAAAGAAAATAAAAATCTCACTAGAAGGGAATCTAGTGAGTAGACCTATAAAGTAAAAATTCAACCTAAACAATAACTATTCCCCGGCAGCGGCGCCAAAAACTTGATGCGTGGTTTTGCAACTGATGCGCGTGAGTGTCGTTGCATAGGTTTAGCAGTTTTAATGCCTACTCAAGTTTTAAATTTATATTTAGCCGACTTATCAATAACACACACACTTAACGAGCAGTGTACCCGGTCAGTATGAATATAATGGTAAGTAGAGTGTCGATCACTAAGAGTGGAACGTATTATCTCGTTATTCTAATCAGTATTTTAGTATCCTAACGCAAGGGGGTTTCAGCCTGAGAGACTGGCACGATTTGTTGCAATTAAATAATAAAATAAACCAATAGGCACGAATCAGCAAGTAGCACACACGTACACAGATAAATACTCGAGACAATAAGAGGGCTGTCCTTATGATTAAGTAGATTGTCACTTGTTTTATTGATAGCTTTATATGAAGTGTATGTAGTTAACCCTTTCTCGTTGGTCCTATTCTTATCGGCGAGTAAACCCTTAATGATTACTTATGTCTAAAAGTTATTCCTAAGTGATCAATTTAGTAAAAACCGTGGGAGCCACATTATGTCCCGCAGTCAAATGCCCGCAAGCCACTGATAAACACAGAGGTTATCAATGCACTAATAAGTAGTAACCAAAGACATCAACATATAAACTTTAATTGATGGGAAAGCAAGTATTAAAGGGAGTGCAATCTTTCGTTGTCACATTACACAAGCCACCAATCCTGATGAATTAAAGTTTGCTAACACAATAAAACAAAACTACTTAATGAATGAAACACATGCAGCACCTTCTTACAGCTCTTGTATCTTTGATTTGGGTGTGTCTTGTGCTGCCTCCTTGACTGAATTCGTCCTTCGGTTCTTCTGTTCGGACTTAGGTTAAAACTTTCGGAACTCCTTAATTCGTCTGGTCTACGGGGTATTTATAGTTTCTGTCTGAGGGAAGATGCGGCGCATCTACTAAGTAGATGCGGCGCATTGACTTAACTTCGCGTGGGGTCCAAGATTATAATATTCAGGAATATTCGTACACCGCCAGAAGATGCAGCGTAACTCCATGATTAGATGCGGCGCATGTCCTCTTGTATCTTGGATCGTATCTGGTGATATCTTGATAGAGATGCGGCGCATGTCATGAGTGAGATGCGGCGCATCTGGAGCAGATTAGTCTTGATCTTCTTCATTTCAGTAGACTCTTAACTTTATGCATGTTTTGCTCCATAATCAGTCCAAAATCGCTAAGTTTCACCAAATGCTTGTTTTTACCTGAGAATTACAAAAGTAAACGATTAAGTATCAATCCTCATACATAATATAGTAAAACAAGTCAAATTAATAGGATAAATGATAGTAATAAAATGTACTTATTTGAGTTCATCAAATATCCCCCCACTTGAACTTTACTTGTCCCCAAGTAAACCTTAGAATTTCTCTTATGAAAATGTATCCTAAAAGATGTTAGGATTTATTTTTATATTAAGCATGTATTCGTTTATTTCATAATCACACAACCAAACACTTAACGAATTAGAAGTATAATAAAATAAGTTGATAAAAGCAAATCTAATCGTTTAAACTGTCCAGTCGCGACGAATATTCTATCATAAGCTTGGCAAGTATACACATCTCCACCACTAAAGCTAAGGAATAACAAGTCTAAAGCGGTAAAAAGGGTTTTTAGGCTTAAGGGTTAATTATTCTCTTTCACTATCGATCTCAAATTCCAGAAAAGGCGACAAAATCACAAATACATGATCGAATCCACGAACACGATACTTGCAATTGCTCAAATCCTTAACTCGAATAGGCTAAAGATAGGTCCAAACTTCACCAATAATAATATATCAAAAAGGGCGACAAAATCATAAATACATAGCCGAATCCACGACTACGATACTTAAGATTGCTCAAATCCCTAATCTCAATAAATCAAAGGTTTGGTTGGATAAAGAATAATAAAGGGCATGGATAACATTTGGGATATAAATTGGTGTAAAATGAAAAATAAACAAAACAAATAAATTAAAATCCTAAGTGTGGTTAATCACTATCCCAACCATCCCATGAATAAGACTCATATCATCGAATAACTCACGCTTTAACACTTGAAACACACGCTTTAGGTAGACACAAATTATACTCAACAAGATCTTAATCAAAGAATAAACCTTAATTGGCGTTCCCATAACTGCCAATTCCCATTCAATCCATAGATATAGTACAACAAATAGTGGTGATATCGACCACTTACATAACTTTACATCGTTGGTTTAAAAGCAAACATCCAACTTTTCTTTCTTTCTTTTTCTTTTCTTATTTTTTCGATTTTTTTTTTTTTTTTTTTTTTTTTTTTTTTTTTTTTTTTTTAATCATAAACATAGATGTGTAAAATTTCACCACATCACTATAATGATAATTCTGGATTATTTTTCCATACTTTTCATACTTTCAGAAATAACGCTAATAGTGAAAGTAGTAAACACACGAAAAATAAACTCAAAGATATACAATATTTACTTTCACTCCAATTTCATTGTGCAATTTCCCGACCTAACCAAAGATAATGAATTACGCACGCGAACACAGGTAATGTAAGGAAACACACTTTGCCTATAGCAATTAACCAACCACGGATTCTAATCTACAGGGTAGGCTAAGGTGTAAGGGTGTAACGAAACATTTTAAACATAGGTGTAAGAAACGAAAGGAATGGCTCTGAGTGTTTTTCTAGTGGTATCTTACTCTAAAAATGAGAGTAACAAAAGGGTTTATACGGGGGTTAACTAACCAGTGTAGTTAGCTAATAACACATAACATATAAAGGCTATTTAGGTGTAATCCTAGAATTTTACCAATTTAGACAAGTCATTCCAATTATATAAATAATACTCATTATGGTGGTCTCGAATAGTATACAAGCCAAGTTCTAAAGTTTACAAGTCACCGGCACACTCATAGATTTGTGAATTTCGAAAAATCACAATTTTTGAAAATAACGTCATGTGTGCAGCTATGCAACTTAGATCTTAAACAAAAACATGCTAAAAAATTTTTAAGTTTGATATATTAAGCACATTTTAAGCATAATTTTTGAAAAAGTTTAGGACAAGTAAGTGTTAAGTGTTCTAATTCTCCAATCCCCCCACTTAAGTTAAACAACGTCCTCGTTGTTTGTATAAAAGGTTAAAAACTGGAAAATAAAAGAATTAGAACAGGAAAACTCCCCTGAGATTTGCTCGGTATGATCCTCCATTAGTATAAGAGCAAAAATCATCTTTCTTGTGGATGAGAACGTTAAAGCTTCATACTTGATGTATCCACAGGAAATCCAGGAAACTATAATACCACCAACACTTTAAAACACACCTAAGATAAGAAAGGTTCAAACTTGCATAATACATTAGTAGTTAGGAAAAATAAAACTTAAAAATAAAAACTGAAAATCATCAGGTCAGTCGATGTGCCGTATCTTATGGAAGAAGATACGCCGTATCGAGCCTGGAATTAATACGGATCAGAATAAAGATGCGCCGCATCCTTAACCAGGGATGCGCCGCATTAAAATAAACTGATAAATAGTTTTAAAGTCGAAAATAAAAATGCAGAAAAATAAAATAAGATATGACCATTGCAGGAGATGCGTCGCATCTCAGGATGGAGATGCGCCGTATCCTCATGCGGGCCTGACTGACTCGACACAAAAACAGAATAATAAAAAAATTTCCGGGTTGTCTCCCGGTAAGCACTTGTCTTTATTCCAGAGTCTTCAAGTTAGACTCACGTTCAGCTCTTTACTCCAATACTTCAGGTTCAAACTCCACCACCTCGTTCTCATTATCCTCAATTTTATTATCAAAGTATTTCTTCACACGTTGCCCGTTCACTTTGAATATATAACCATTTTTATCGCATATTTCAATAGTTCCATATGGATACACTTTCTTGACAACGAACGGTCCCGTCCATCTTGATTTAAGTTTACCAGGATACATCTTTAATCTGGAATTAAACAGTAGCACTTTCTCTCCAATAGTAAACGTTTTATCCCCACGTAACCTCGAGTCATGCCATCTTTTAGTTCTTTCTTTGTAGATCTTAGTATTTTTGTAGGCCTCATCTCTTAGTTCATAGAGTTCATTAAGTTCCATGAAACGGTTCTTCGTTGCAGCTTCCATATCCATATTACAGTTCGTCAAAGCCCAATATGCACTTTGTTCAACTTCGACCGGTAGGTGGCATGCTTTTCCGTATACAAGACGAAATGGAGTGCATCCCGTCGGTGTCTTAAAGGCTGTACGGAATGCCCATAAAGCATCATTTAACTTGTCAGACCACCCTTTAGGATTATACCCAGTCGTTTTTTCAAGAATTCTTTTTATAGCTCTATTGGTTACTTCAGTTTGACCATTTGATTGAGGATGGTATGCGGTGGAAACCCTATGATATACTCCATATTTTTGCAAGGCTTTTCCCAGATGGTGATTACAAAAGTGTGTTCCCCTATCACTAATCAATGCTTTAGGAATTCCAAATCTAGAGAACAAACTTTGCAAAAATTTAAGTACTACCTTGCTGTCGTTTGTTGGAGATGCTTGCGCTTCGACCCATTTTGATACGTAATCAACAGCAACTAAAATATATTTATTACCTTTAGATTCAGGAAACGGTCCCATGAAGTCTAATCCCCATATGTCGAAAACTTCACATACATGGATATAATTTTGCGGCATTTCGTTTCTTGATGTAATATTTCCGGATCGTTGACACGCATCACATCCTTTTATATAATCTTTCGCATCCTCCAACATAGTGGGCCAATAAAATCCCGCATCCAGGATCTTTCTTCTTGTGATGACTGGACCGTGATGTCCCCCTGTTGGCCCTGAATGGCAATGTGCCAATATTGCTGCGATGTCATCACCGTCTACGCATCTTCGTATAATATTGTCAGGACATAATTTAAAGGCATAAGGTTCATCCCAAATATACTCGTTAGCGCGAGTTATAAACCTTCTTTTCTCGTCGGATGTTAGCCCTTTTGGAATTTCATTTGCAACAATAAAGTTTATAAAGTCGGCATACCATGGTCCATTATTATTGCTCTTAATTCCTACCATCATAAGGTGTTCATCAGGAAAGTCATCAGCTATTTCCCTCTCGTCAAGCACCTCCATATCAGGGTTTTCAAGTCTAGATAAGTGGTCAGCAGCTAGATTCTCGGCACCCTTTTTATCTTTAATTTCAATATCGAATCCTTGGAGCAATAAAACCCACCTAATAAGCCTTGGCTTGGCATCCTGTTTATTGAACAAATACTTCAAAGCAGAATGGTCAGTGTAAACCATAGTTTTTGACAATATAAGATATGATCTAAATTTATCGAATGCAAAAACTACTGCTAAAAGTTCTTTTTCCGTGGTGGTGTAGTGTTCTTGGGCATTATTTAACTGTGTGTGTTTATGCGGTAAGAAGTTTAGATCCGGCGCATTCCCGTCGTATTTATAGGGCGAAGAGATGCGCCGTATCTATTTAATTTCGTTGACTAGTCAATATGTTCTAGTTGGCCAGAGATACGGCGCTTTGGATTTTTAGATCCGCCGTATCGCTATGTTAGTGAACGAAATTCAAATAAGGAACGTACCTTGGCCTCCGCAACACGATTCTCTATACATCCAATTGGGGTTAAACGGCATACCATATAAATAAATTCAAGATAAGAGCAATATGCATAAACGTTTTATTAATAACTGTAATCTTATTGTTTAGTGGATAAGGATTTATTCCGAGGTTAGGAACAAATATCGTTTTTAAGCGTGCAAAATTAAGATTACGATTTGAATCAGATGTATAATATGGATAATAAAACTGAGATCATAGTGTAGAGAACTTTCCTTTGAGCAGGTTGAATTAGCGTAGAGTTTACCTGGAATTCTATTTCAAGAATATAAGACGTTCAACGTTACCAGTACTGAGTTTTCCTCTACTCTTGTCGTCTTATGTTTGATCACTCCAGCTAGCGTCTCTTGGTTAGGTTCAGAATGTAATCTTTCTTGGTGATGCTCGAGTCATCATTTATCCTGAAAATAAACAACTTGCACACGAGAGTAGCTAACCGATCAAGGTAAATATCAAAAATCAACTATATTTATCAAATTATATTCGTTGTATTAACAAAAGTTAATGCGCCGTACTTTCGTTATGTTTCAAAATACAAGATTTTTGATTCAGAAGAATGCGCCGTATCGACAGAGATCGATACGCCGTATCTGTTTAATAATTCGCAAACTGTTTTTAATTAAAATAATAGATACGCCGTATCTGCTAAAGCAGATGCGTCGTATGGCGTTAACGTTTAGAAAAAATTTTTTTATCAAAAACAGATACGCCGTATCTGCTAAAGCAGATGCGTCGTATTACTTTATCGCTTAGAAAAAAAAAATTTCTTATTAAAAACAGATATGCCGTATCTTGGGGAAAAGATGCGTCGTATCGAATTAATTAAACGCGTTGTATTTTTAAAAATTAAACGCAATACGCCGTATCTGATAAATCAGATGCGCCGTATCTGATAAATCAGATGCGCCGTATCGTTTGATTTAGTACAGTACAACGATAGCAGAACAGAAAATACGAAAAATAAAAACAAAAAAAATTAAACACACAAACAAAAATAAACACACAAAAATAAAAGAAAACAATTAACACACAATACAACAAATATGCAAAATAGTACAATGATGCAATTAATCTAATAAAAAGAAAAACCTAATTAAAATACTAATCAAATTAACAGATAATAACAATTCACTCCCCGGCAGCGGCGCCAAAAACTTGATGCGTATGCGTGTCGTAGTATAGTTTTAGCAGTTTTAATGCCTACTCAAGTTTTAAATTTATATTTAGCCGACTTATCAATAACACACACACTTAACGAGCAGTGTACCCGGTCAGTATGAATATAATGGTAAGTAGAGTGTCGATCACTAAGAGTGGAACGTATTATCTCGTTATTCTAATCAGTATTTTAATATCCTAACGCAAGGGGGTTTCAGCCTGAGAGACTGGCACGATTTGTTTGCAATTAAATAATAAAATAAACCAATAGGCACGAATCAGCAAGTAGCACACACGTACACAGATAAATACTCGAGACAATAAGAGGGCTGTCCTTATGATTAAGTAGATTGTCACTTGTTTTATTGATAGCTTTATATGAAGTGTATGTAGTTAACCCTTTCTCGTTGGTCCTATTCTTATCGGTGAGTAAACCCTTAATGATTACTTATGTCTAAAAGTTATTCCTAAGTGATCAATTTAGTAATAACCGTGGGAGCCACATTATGTCCCGCAGTCAAATGCCCGCAAGCCACTAATAAACACAGAGGTTATCAATGCACTAATAAGTAGTAACCAAAGACATCAACATATAAACTTTAATTGATGGGAAAGCAAGTATTAAAGGGAGTGCAATCTTTCGTTGTCACATTACACAAGCCACCAATCCTGATGAATTAAAGTTTGCTAACACAATAAAACAAAACTACTTAATGAATGAAACACATGCAGCACCTTCTTACAGCTCTTGTATCTTTGATTTGGGTGTGTCTTGTGCTGCCTCCTTGACTGAATTCGTCCTTCGGTTCTTCTGTTCGGACTTAGGTTAAAACTTTCGGAACTCCTTAATTCGTCTGGTCTACGGGGTATTTATAGTTTCTGTCTGAGGGAAGATGCGGCGCATCTACTAAGTAGATGCGGCGCATTGACTTAACTTCGCGTGGGGTCCAAGATTATAATATTCAGGAATATTCGTACACCGCCAGAAGATGCGGCGTAACTCCATGATTAGATGCGGCGCATGTCCTCTTGTATCTTGGATCGTATCTGGTGATATCTTGATAGAGATGCGGCGCATGTCGAGAGTGAGATGCGGCGCATCTGGAGCAGAA
Organism: Artemisia tridentata subsp. tridentata; assembly: GCA_021014915.2. NCBI lineage: Eukaryota > Viridiplantae > Streptophyta > Magnoliopsida > Asterales > Asteraceae > Artemisia > Artemisia tridentata. The sequence continues at coordinate 26,234,958 of CP139504.1, read as the reverse complement.
TTGACTTGATCTTGTCCATTTCAGTAGACTCTTAACTTTATGCATGTTTTGCTCCATAATTAGTCCAAAATCGCTAAGTTTCACCAAATGCTTGTTTTTACCTGAGAATTACAAAAGTAAACGATTAAGTATCAATCCTCATACATAATATAGTAAAACAAGTCAAATTAATAGGATAAATGATAGTAATAAAATGTACTTATTTGAGTTCATCAGCAACCTTACAACAGGTTTTACCTCTCGAGGGATCTCAAGAGGCTTACAACCCCACCAGGCAGTGTACCTGACCGATGTAGTATAGTGTAGTGGTAAGTACGGGGGATTGATCGTTCTCCACAGGGAATAGTGTTCGTTAGGTATGAAAGACTACTCTAATAGGTCTAAGGGTTGAAGAAGATTCTTTTTGTATTTTTATAAATTTTATGAAAGCAAGTAAAATCTCGGGTTTGAAAGAGTGGGCGGAATTAGTTGCTAGTCAACTAACCCAAATAACTACAAATGCAAATAAAATAAAATAACTGAAAATGAAAATGTTGGTGAAAACTTATGTGTAGAGAAATGTGTTTACTTAGATTTCCTTACTCCCTAACTATCTTTTACCGGTTGATTAGTGTGTATTAGTCGCGTGGATGACGGGTGTATTCCTTAATACCATTCGTGGGGTGGCGTACGTACTTCCCCAACTCTACAAGCTCCTACTTCCCTCCTATGTCGAGCCGGCTAGGAAGCTCCTAACATGGGATCACTAGAATTCGCTTGTGCATTAAATACAACCATAAAAACCTTTAGTACGCATTGGTTCATGTTTCTTAAGACGTTCAAGCAAGTTACCGAATAGGAAGTTAGCCAGTTTTCTTAAGCCTAACATAGATGAACAATCATCCAATACAACTAACAACACACTAATAACCAACAATCAATAGCTAGGTTTCATTAGATCTAAGCAAACACAAGATAAATCTAGCCTAGCATGTTAAACAAAAGACAAGAACAAGATAGAATCAAACAACACATAGACATATTGAATGATTAATTGATAACTTATCTTCAATGTAACATGGAAGATCTCAAGGCAAAAAGCCTTGAAAGAGCTCCCAAATTCGTCCTAGGGTTTTCACACACAAAGTTCCCCCATAAGTTCCACACTAATGACAAAGAATTGCAAAACTATATATAGATTTTTAGATCTGACGGCGTCACGTTATGGAGTGTGACGCCGTCACCTCTCCGCTTTTAGGGTTCCCGGATGACCTTCTTGACGCCGTCCCTCTTTAGCTCTCCAAAATCCGTTCTGGCCTATCAAGGCTTGACGCCCTCAGACTATGAACGTGACGCCGTCCCTCTTTAAATTATAACGTGACGACCTTGATCAAATTAAAGGGTGACGCCGTCAGAATTCCCATGCAATTTTCACTGGCTTATCATGAGTAAATTTCACATCCACCACTTTTGCCAAGCCATGACGCCGTCCAGGCATAATCCTGACGCCGTCAAAGGTAACTTCCAGCCGATTTTTGAGACTTTGTCGTTTTCTTCACTTATATGCTCCAAAAGCGTCCAAAATGCCTCCTTTTCCAGATTTCTTCTCAAAAGTACCTAAAATGACAAAAGGAACGATTTAGGGCAATATTTGATCAAATAAATACGATTTAGGGCTTAAATAACCCCTTAAAAGCGGTACACTTTTCGCTTCATCAAGTACAAACTTTGCACTAGTAGTACAAACCTTTTATCAAAAAAATTCAAAGAACAGTATGAACTTATATGGATTTCAAAAACATTATAACACACATATAGTTTTTAGCAAACTATCAGCTATTAACGGATTTGTTGTGTCTTTACCAATAGCCGTTTGCTTTGGACTAGCCAACTCTTCACTGTTAGATATGGTGAGTTGATAACCATATAGTTTTTGGTAAACTATCAACCATGAACGGATTTGAGAAGTCTTTACCAGAAACCGTTTGCTCTGGACTAGTTGGTTCTTATGTGGGTTAGACATGGTGAACCAATAACCATTTGTTGTGTGCACAGATCACACACTTTGAATCTCCAAAGCATCTCACCATCCAAAGCATCAAATACTCAATTCACAAACTCTAATCAACCTGCAATTGTTAGTCCAACAATAGAAAACAAGGTGCAAAGCACTTGTCTCATAACAAAATAAGTATATGACTAACATTGCACACAAACAAGGAATTAATTTCCTTGGGGAACCCAAGCCATCACTGACTTAGGTTTTCCTCTTGCATCAATATAATTAAACCTTTTCAAAACAGTTGGTGCACCATTGGATTGAAGTGGTCTCCAAACCCATGATGCTGATGCGTTAATACCATTGCCCATTTTTCCCTTGGCAGTGTTTTTAAAACTACCAGTATTAACTGCTTGCCTAGCAGTATGAACTGCTGGGTTTGTAATTGCAACCTTAGGTTTCCAAATTTGATTCTTGATCACTGCATTATTATGAAATAGCCTTCTAGCAGTTGATGGTGCAGATTTGAAAAATATTTTTGCACTTTGAACTGCTTGTCTTGGGTAAAAAGTCTTATTTGGTCTGGTAATATGAATTTCTGGTCTAGTAGTACGAACTGCTCTTGGTTCAGACCTCAAAAGAACTGTTCTAGGTATCATTCTAGTATTGGAAAGGTAAGTTGTAAGTTTTTCTGAGGTCACCCTAGGACTTGAATACCTAGTGACCCTGTTGTTGCAATAAGCAGCAAGATGGTCAAAGCTACCACATGTGAAACAAGCTTTCCTATAAAAGGCAAAGTCATCACCTAGTTGGTGAGACTTGACGTTGTTCCAATTCCTTTGGTTACTTCTGGGCTTGTTTGTGGTTCTATACATTTCAGCATACCTAACTGCCTTCCTATCAGTATTAACCTTTGACTTAGGCCTAACAGTTGTATTCTTGACCACCTTAGGAACTTTTGGTTCCTCTACCTTAACACTATCAGGCTTAATCTTATCCTGATCACTCTCATCATCATCAGAAGTCCAATCCTCTATGGTTGGAGCATCTGAGTCCCTAGCAGATGACACCTTGTCATCAGAGAGTGATTTATCACTTGCACTTTCAAAACTTGCACTTACTTCTACAGGTTTCTCAACTACTTCCTTTTCTTTTGGTTTTGGTCCATATTCCATCTTAGGTAGTTGAAATTCCTCTAAACCAGTGTGTTCTAGGTCTATGCCTGGAGGTGTAGGTATTCCTCTATAAGGAGGTGGAACAGACTTATAACCTAGACCTGACTTAGCCTTGTTGAGAATTTGACATTCAATTATCTTACTTACACCCTTAGATGCATACTCTAATGTGTCTACACTCATTTGAATGTTTTCTTTATCCTTTTTAAGTCTATCAATCTCAGCTTTTAACACACTAATTTCAGCATCTCTAAAAAATATGTCCCTTTTAAGTACAACTACAGTTTCAGAAAAAGTGGACTCATTGCTTTTATAATGAACAATTTGCTCTTCTAAAATAGCTAAACCCCTTTTATGATTTGCCAAATTAAAATGGGTCTTGTTTAGCTCTATCCTCTGTTCATCATAATGTTTCCTAAGTGTTTCTAATTCTTTTAAAGCATTACATGATTTAGAACATTTAGAAACTTGTACCTCAGAATCTGAGAAAGCCATGAGAGCCATCTCTGTAGGTGCTGCTTCCTCTTCCTCCATGAAGCTCCAGTCAAACCCTAAGCTATCAATGGCCACCATTGCCTTTGAGCTTGAGTCTGTAACCTCCACTTCCCTGGTCTTGCTTCCAAAGCTTCTGTTCTTGCCATCTTGTTGTCTTGGCCTTCTGCATTCCCTTGAGAAGTAACCCATCTTATGGCAGTTACAACACTCAATCTTTGACTTGTCATATCCATCAACATCATTTCTGTTTATGATTATCTTCTTGCCTGTTCTCTTCAAAAATCTCTTAGCCCTCATGCTAAGAAGAGAGAGTTGCCACTTGATGTCCATCTCTTCAATATCATCATCATGGATTTCTTGAAGGTCTTCATGAGTCAACATGGTTCCATTGTGCTGAGTAGTCAGAAAAGCACAATAAATATTTTCATCCAAAAGTCCATTAGTACTGCTTGAAGTACTAGCAGTACCAATATTTGAACTAGCAGTACCAACTGCTCCAGCAACTTGCATTTCTTCCACTGGACTTGAGGTACTGGGAGTTGACACAAAGGCCAAATTCCCAGAGCTTGAGCTTGTTCCAGTAGACTTCTTCACATCATGCTCCACTATTTTGAAGTTGCTATATAGATCCATTAAGCTCATGGAATCTATATCAGGTTTGTTCTTCCACACAACAACATGCATACCCCATTCAGCTGGCAGACTTCTTAAGAATTTTGAGTTTAAGTCCTCCTGAGGTATCTCTATTCCAAGAATATAGCAAGATGACTCACTAGCTTCTGAAGCCTGTTGATGCGTGGGTTTTGCAACCTTACAACAGGTTTTACCTCTCGAGGGATCTCAAGAGGCTTACAACCCCACCAGGCAGTGTACCTGACCGATGTAGTATAGTGTAGTGGTAAGTACGGGGGATTGATCGTTCTCCACAGGGAATAGTGTTCGTTAGGTATGAAAAACTACTCTAATAGGTCTAAAGGTTGAGGAAGATTCTTTTTATGTTTTTATATTTTTTATAAAAGCAAGTAAAATCTCGGTTTTGAAAGAGTGGGCGGAATTAGTTGCTAGTCAACTAACCCAAATTACTACAAATGCAAATAAAATAAAATAACTAAAAATAAAATGTTGGTGAGAAACTTATGTGTAGAGAAATGTGTTTACTTAGATTTCCTTACTCCCTAACTATCTTTTACCGGTTAATTAGTGTGTATTAGTCGCGTGGATGACGGGTGTATTCCTTAATACCATTCGTGGGGTGGCGTACTTACTTCCCCAACTCTACAAGCTCCTACTTCACTCCTATGTCGAGCCGGCTAGGAAGCTCCTAACATGGGATCACTAGAACTCGCTTGTGCATTAAATACAACCATAAAAACCTTTAGTACGCATTTGGTTCATGTTTCTTAAGACGTTCAAGCAAGTTACCGAATAGGAAGTTAGCCAGTTTTCTTAAGCCTAACATAGATAAACAATCATCCAATACAACTAACAACACACTAATAACCAATAATCAATAGCTAGGTTTCATTAGATCTAAGCAAACACAAGATAAATTTAGCCTAACATGTTAATCAAAAGACAAGAATAAGATAAAATCAAACAACACATAGACATATTGAATGATTAATTGATAACTTATCTTCAATGTAACATGGAAGATCTCAAGGCAAAAAGCCTTGAAAAAGAAGCTAAATTCGTCCTAGGGTTTTCTCCCAAAATTCCACACACTAAGCTCTCCTTAATGACAAAAAATTAGAAAACTATATATAGACTTTTGGATCTGACGGCGTCACGTTATGGAGTGTGACGCCGTCACCTCGCCGCTTCTAGGGTTCCCGGATGACCTTCTTGACGCCGTCCCTCTTTAGCTCTTCCAAAATCCATTCTGGCTTATCAAGGCTTGACGCCGTCTAACCTTGAACGTGACGCCGTCCCTCTTTGATTTAAGCCGTGACGCCCTTGATCAAGTTAAAGCGTGACGCCGTCAGAATTTACATGCTATTTTCACTGGCTTATCATGAGTAAATTTCACGTCCACTTTTTCTTGCCAAGGCATGACGCCGTCTAGAGTAAATTGTGACGCCGTCAAAGGTAACTTTTAGCCGATTTTTGAGACTTTGCCGTTTTCTTCACTTTAATGCTCCAAAAACGTCCAAAATGCCTCCTTTTCCAGATTTCTCCTCAAAAGTACCTAAAATGACAAAAGGAACGATTTAGGGCGATATTTGATCAAATAAATACGATTTAGGGCTTAAATGACCCCTTAAAAGCGGTACACTTTTCGCCTCATCAAATACCCTTACACTTGAGATTTGCTTGTCCTCAAGCAAATGCGCTTTTATTCTAATCAAAATACAAGTTAGGGGTCATTTAATGCAAACATAAAAGTAATTACAACAAATAATCGTTCCACTTCAATCATAATAAGCACGGAGATTACATACTAGCACCTCACAAGTAGTGTTTAGATACTCACATCTCTCAAGTGTCATCAAAATAAATCTCATAAATGAAAACGGATAATATCTCTCACTACCTGTCATAGCAAATAGATTACCATAGGCTTGGGAAAGGATCGAAAACCTCCTCCACTAGGCGTAAGCACCTAAGATAAACTATCAAAGAGGGCTTTTAAATGGGTTATAACGTTAGGTGTAGGGAAAAGGAAAACACGGTTTTGTTGGATAAGGGATATTTTACTGGTGGCGAGTTAAAGATCTTGATCAATTACATGTACTATACAATGTTGCTAAGCCAAGACTAGACTCGATCTTAAGCTAGAAACGAAATAACAAAAACAAAAACAAACATAAAACAAACGTAAAATGAAACGGGATGGTAGTCCGTATGTTTTTTTCTTTTTTTTCATTTTCTCATTTTTTTTTTTTTTTATTTTTTTTTTTTTTTTTTTTTTTTTTTTTTGACATACACTCTTGCCCTACCATCCAAAATAATACATCATAGGGGCATTGCATTCCCCTTACACTTGAATTTTTACATAACTTTACAAATACTAATCTAACGACTCGAATTAAGATAATTGAAAAACTTGGAGTACTTTTAAAACATTTAGCACATATGGGGGTAATAAATGATGTTCTTCCCCATTACTCCATTACACTAGTACTTTACCCATGAGTCCCAATCGTCCCAAAACAATATGTACAAGGATATGACTCGACTTAGCAACCATGTAATCAACTAGATAATTAACTTGGGTTTAAACAAATGTTGTAACAATAATGCACTAAAAATGAGTGCATACAAGGTAGGCTAAGGCGATTTGGGTGTACATTTAAGTGGGGTGTAACAAATTCTTCCTTTAAGTAAAATGCTTAAAGGTCGAAACGAAAAGATAGGCTCTGAGGGGTGTACTAGGGGTATCGTGTACTAAAAATGAGTACAACGCAAAGGGTGTGGGAGAATTACTTGACCAATGTAGCCAATGTAATTATAACAAAAACACAGGTGTAAAACAATGGGTTAATCCTAATGCCTCTTATCACGTAGTAAATCTAACTACACGAATGTAGTCTCACTTGTGGCCTTGGAATGGTCCTAACGCAAGTTCTAGAATCTAAGTGCTACCGGTACACACATCATAGCAAAATGCTTTTCCTACCAATTCTAGGGGCGAACCTCACATATTTGGGGTGGAAAAATTTTTTAGTGGTACGGTTTTTGTGCTAGTCATATAACTCCTATCCGTGAGACGCTCATTAAGATCAAAGTTTCACTCCTACATGTTGTAAAAAATTTTAAATTTGGCACTAAAATTACCTTAACAAGTATTTATCTCAGTTTTATTACACATCTACTATTAAACAAACAAAAATCAAGCGCAATGGCATTCTCTAAAATCGTACTTTTACCCCCCCTTACACTTAAGATGAACATTGTCCCCAATGTTCAAATAACAAGATGTAAAAGTAAATAAGGTAAAAGAATGAAATCAAATACTCCCCTGATTCGCTCGGTGGATAATGAAATTACACGGTTAGATCTTCCTCCAAAGTAATGTAGAAGCTCCATGACTAATGCATCGCCACAAGCTTGATTCAAAACATTTCCTTGTCCAAAATAACCTGTTAAACCTGAGAAAACAAACACGAAAACCTGCATAACATCGGCGGGATAAAATCTATATATAAGGATATAATGCTTGTGGAATGATAACTTTGCAGATTCCTGGAGATTATAAGTTGGAGATTTTAGTAAAAACTTTTTATGAAAACAAAACTTTCAAAAATTTCTGAAAATTAAATCTGACGCCGTCAGGTTATAAACCTTGACGCCGTCAGAAATGTCCTGACAAAAATTTTCATTTTAAGTTTCCGGAAAATTTCTGAAAAAACCTTTACCTTACTTCCTGGAAATCCTGCAAAACATCATTATGACTCGATACAAGCATTTGACTCAAACAAATACGAATATGTATGCTATTTTATTATTATTACGATTCATGTTCATTTGTGTTCTAATAAACCGATTTAGATTTCCCTTACACTTATCTTTTGCAAAATACCTTTATATGTAGTTAAGACGAAGTTAAAAACAAAATAAAGCATTTTCACAAATTAGTTTTGAACATGAATCAATACTAATAAAAATTAAACACACATACGGAAACAAATAAAATCAAACAAACAAATAAATAAACACACAAAGCAAATAAAACAAATAAAGCTTGGGTTGCCTCCCAAGAAGCGCTTTTCTTTATTAACGAGTCTTGTAGCTAGACTCAAAGTCACGTACATTACGTGACTCCATCATCGGTCACGGTTCCTAGGCCATTCTCCTTCCCGGTTTTATATTCCGGTCCTAATTTCAAACAATCCTTGTAGAAACCGAATATCCTTTCCATAACATAGTCTACTCCTTTACTTCTATCCTCATCATTCCTATAGTAGACCGCTTGCTTGAGCTCCTTCTCAACATTTGACAAGTGTTGGAATTGTTCTATCTTATATGGCATTTGGTAGCTTACTTCATCGGTCTCATCCTTAAATCTAACTATCCCTAAGGAAGGTTCATAAGTCATTCTAGAGACCTCAACAAATGGTTTTCCAAAAACCACTTGAGTCAAGGATGCATCGACTATTGGGCGGATATCTTCTACAATTACAAAGTCGGTGACATAGGTGAAGTTTCCTACATAAACCGGTAATCCCTTAACTCTTCCCGTGAAGTTACTCATCCAACCCTTGTCAGGGAACATCCTATACCCAAGTTGATTCTTCATTATCAAGTTGTAGTGGGCTCTAGTCATGATGTTTATGGGCGATCTAAGGTCGATGTAAGCTTTCCACACATGTAGATGTCCAATGTTGCATGGTATGTTGAGATTAGAAGGGTCGCCTATTTCTATGATTGGTCTACCTAGGAAGTATGGTGTCTCGGGGTCATCGAATAAGTTTGTATGATATGCGCGCTCTTCCTTAGTGGGTAGCCTATTGAAGTAGTCCTCATCATCATCTACTTCTTCAATCACACTTGTCCTAACTTCCTTATCAACCTCGACTTTCCTATCCTCATCCTTAGGTTCACTATTATCCTTATTCCTATCAATTGGTTTAATAGTGACAATGTTGACAAAGTGGACGTGTTTGGATGAAGAGGGGTCTTTTACTTGGGGTCCGCTATTTGTGTTCCTAGCGTCCCTATGTGGAGGTGATAACACTTGGTTATGGAGAGCTTTCAACAAGTTGTCAATTTTAGTGGTCATCTCCGTTTGTTGTTGATTGAATTCGGTCTCGAATCTAGCTATCCGAGCTTCTTGAGATGCCATAAATTGGGAAATCAATCCTTCAAAGTTATCGGTACTACCATTGCCGGAAGGATTGTTGTTGAAAGTACGGTTCGAGTTGGAACCGCTTGATTGGAAACGATTAGGTGGGTTGGAAGAATTGGTTTGTTGTGCGTTTTGGTTTTGTTTCCACCTAAGGTTCGGGTGATTTTTCCATGAGGGGTTGTATGAATCACCGTAATGGTTTGGCTCAGGTTTGAAAGTGTACCACTTGTCTCCCGCTCCGTCGGTACGCGAGGATGCATAGTCCACAAAAGCTTGTTCGGGGAGTTCCATGCAATCACGAGTGTCGTGGGGACCACTACATAATTCACATGAAGAAGTGATTTTGTTCACTTGGCTTGAAGGTTTAGGAGCCTCGTAGGATTTCATGAGAAACTTGACTTGGTCTTCAAGTTCTATGATCCTACGGTCAGAAGTGCTTGAATTGTTCGAAGGCAAAGATATTGCCTTGACCGTTTTATTCAAATCACGGGGATCACTCCAACTTTCGTTGTCATAAAGAGCAAGATCCTCTAGGAGAGACCATGATTGTTTCGCACTTAGATCACGTAGCTTACCACCGGCCGCTTGGTCAATGGTTTGCCTCGTGTAGAGATTGATATGGTCATAGAAGATTTGGACTTGGAGTCAAAGTTCTATGCCATGGTGAGGGACTTTTTGGAGTAAGTCCTTGAATCGAGTCCATGCCTCGTAGAGAGTTTCGCCTTGACGTTGTTGGAACATCAAGATATCATTCCTTAGCTTGGTAGTTCTTCCCGGTGGGAAAAACTGAGCAAGGAAACGAGTGGTGAGATCATCCCAAGAGGTAATGGATCCTGCGGGTTGACGTTCTAGCCACTGAATAGCTTGGTCCCGCAAAGAGAATTGGAAGAGACGCAATCGGGTCGTCTCTCGAGTGGCAACATCAAGCTCTATAGAATCAACGATTTTGAGAAAGTCCTTGAGATGTTGATTAGGATCTTCAGAACGAAGTCCATGGAATGCGCATCCGCTTTGCACCAACCGGATGGTGTCGGATCGCAAGGGTGTGATATTGGCTCCTTGAGTGAGCTCAATGGGTGTTCGATAGCCATGGTGGCTAGGACGGGAATACTCTCCTAAAGTACGGGCTCTAGGAGGTGGTGGTGGTGGTTGTTGTGGTGGTGGGTTGTGGGGGTTAAGGATATTACCATCTTCCATGATGTCGGATGGTATGGTTACGAACAAAGACACGAAGAAAATAGATAGACTAAAGAAAATCTAGAAAAATAAAATAAAAATCTCACTAGAAAGGAATCTAGTGAGTAGACCTAATAGAAATAAAAATTCAACCTAAACAATAACTATTCCCCGGCAGCGGCGCCAAAAACTTGATGCGTGGGTTTTGCAACCTTACAACAGGTTTTACCTCTCGAGGGATCTCAAGAGGCTTACAACCCCACCAGGCAGTGTACCTGACCGATGTAGTATAGTGTAGTGGTAAGTACGGGGGATTGATCGTTCTCCACAGGGAATAGTGTTCGTTAGGTATGAAAAACTACTCTAATAGGTCTAAAGGTTGAGGAAGATTCTTTTTATGTTTTTATATTTTTTATAAAAGCAAGTAAAATCTCGGTTTTGAAAGAGTGGGCGGAATTAGTTGCTAGTCAACTAACCCAAATTACTACAAATGCAAATAAAATAAAATAACTAAAAATAAAATGTTGGTGAGAAACTTATGTGTAGAGAAATGTGTTTACTTAGATTTCCTTACTCCCTAACTATCTTTTACCGGTTAATTAGTGTGTATTAGTCGCGTGGATGACGGGTGTATTCCTTAATACCATTCGTGGGGTGGCGTACTTACTTCCCCAACTCTACAAGCTCCTACTTCACTCCTATGTCGAGCCGGCTAGGAAGCTCCTAACATGGGATCACTAGAACTCGCTTGTGCATTAAATACAACCATAAAAACCTTTAGTACGCATTTGGTTCATGTTTCTTAAGACGTTCAAGCAAGTTACCGAATAGGAAGTTAGCCAGTTTTCTTAAGCCTAACATAGATAAACAATCATCCAATACAACTAACAACACACTAATAACCAATAATCAATAGCTAGGTTTCATTAGATCTAAGCAAACACAAGATAAATTTAGCCTAACATGTTAATCAAAAGACAAGAATAAGATAAAATCAAACAACACATAGACATATTGAATGATTAATTGATAACTTATCTTCAATGTAACATGGAAGATCTCAAGGCAAAAAGCCTTGAAAAAGAAGCTAAATTCGTCCTAGGGTTTTCTCCCAAAATTCCACACACTAAGCTCTCCTTAATGACAAAAAATTAGAAAACTATATATAGACTTTTGGATCTGACGACGTCACGTTATGGAGTGTGACGCCGTCACCTCGCCGCTTCTAGGGTTCCCGGATGACCTTCTTGACGCCGTCCCTCTTTAGCTCTTCCAAAATCCATTCTGGCTTATCAAGGCTTGACGCCGTCTAACCTTGAACGTGACGCCGTCCCTCTTTGATTTAAGCCGTGACGCCCTTGATCAAGTTAAAGCGTGACGCCGTCAGAATTTACATGCTATTTTCACTGGCTTATCATGAGTAAATTTCACGTCCACTTTTTCTTGCCAAGGCATGACGCCGTCTAGAGTAAATTGTGACGCCGTCAAAGGTAACTTTTAGCCGATTTTTGAGACTTTGCCGTTTTCTTCACTTTAATGCTCCAAAAACGTCCAAAATGCCTCCTTTTCCAGATTTCTTCTCAAAAGTACCTAAAATGACAAAAGGAACGATTTAGGGCGATATTTGATCAAATAAATACGATTTAGGGCTTAAATGACCCCTTAAAAGCGGTACACTTTTCGCCTCATCACCTGTTGAACATGTGATCTAGTGACTCATTGCTTGTTGCTGAGAAGTTCTCAAATTATTGCTTGAGTAGAGTTTTCTGAGTCTTTTTGGTGGCATCATTCCCACTAAATCTTGCAACAATTGCCTCAAATAATGATTTGGCATCCTTGAACTTGCTAAAGTTCAAGAGTTGATCATTGGGTATTGTCATCATGAGCATACTCCTTGCCTTAATGTCATTCTTGTACTGGGCCTTCTCTTCAGCAGTAATAGGCTTTGTCTGCACTGTAGTCACAGATTTACCATCTTCAGTTGTTGTGGTAGAAGGTTTGAATGAATTCCCTTCTTCTATGATCTCCCAAAGTGCATAATCTTGCACTTGGAAGAATTGTTCAATTCTCAATCTCCACATATTGAATTCATTAGGCTTAAGCATAGGTAACTTTGCAGCAACATTGGTTGTGGTAGTCTCCATGTCCATCTTCTTTCTTGAAAACGTTCTTCTGGATCTTCTAATTCAAAGTATCAGAAACCTGTCTCTGATACCACTTGATAGGATCTGATGTGTTACACTTAGGGTGTTAATCCTGTATTATGTGTATGAGATACTTTGATTGGATATAACTAAGTATGCGGAATCTACTTAGTTATACTTAGAAGAATAATTGTATGTATATGAATGGAATAGTGAATTGTAAGTGTATGAACAATGAAGACTTTAGAATAACCAAAGCGATTCAATATTATTATGATCAATAATACGAGTGATCTCCTATCACTAGGGTTTACAACCTTGAATCTCTATGAATAAGTCGTACTCGTACATAAACTTTAACCTAGGATATCCTATTATAACCAAGGATTCCTGTACAAGATAACTATAACACTAATTATATAGGATATTCACTAAATCTTTTATATACTTATCCTATTACACGTTTACAAAACATAACCAGTACAAAGTATTTGTACTGGCAGTTAGTACTGCTTGTGTTATCTTCCACCAGTTGAAACCATAAGCCTGGCAGTACTAACTGTTAGGTTTAATTCCCAACAATGTGCTTGGCGGGAGCATGAATAAAGAGGAACCACTTATGCGAATGTTGAAGTTTTTCCGCTTCAGGGAGCTTAGGACTTTTGGCTTTTACAACATTTATGAATTGGATATGGACACATGGCTTGTAAAGTGTCAAGAGCGTTTAAGTGTTTGAAAACTAGTGTGTATTTTATCTTCAGGTATTCAAATGGGTTGAAGGGTTCAACTCTTAGAACACCCTGATTCTCGAATATTTGAACGTGTAATGTACTAAGATGTAAATTCAATCCTCAGGATATTTTTGTTTATGCACTTGTTTTGTTTAATGATTTATTTTCATGCAAATGAAGTGAACTAAATTTGGGGAGGATTATTGGAAAATTTAGTGCACTTGAGGGATCAGTTCACACCTGGTAATTGTTCAGAAGGTACGGAGTGTACACCCATCAGGTCCTTGACTACCCTGACTCAAATAGTGGTTAGGAGTAACTCATCAGAAGGTTTAATCCTTCACTGAGTTACTACTGCTAGTACTGTGTTAGTACTGCTGGAGCAGAGTTAATACTGCTAGTACTAAGTTAGTACTGCTGGAGCAGAGTTAATATTGCTAGTACTTTGTTAGTACTGCTGGTACTAAGTTAGTACTGCTAGTATAAGTATGTAACTACTTTGACCTATTCAAGTGGCAGTTAAAACTGCACTTATGACCACGTTTAATAGGTCATGTAACCACTATTTTTGCTATAATGGAGATAATTATGAGGTAATTAATGGGCTGATTAATCCTCATAATTTCATTTGACTAGCTGTGAGTACTTTCCTATATATAGGAAATCAATCAAGCATGAGAGACACATACAGAGAACATAAACACTTGAAAGCAAAAGGGTTATTGATTTGTGCCTAATTCAATAATAAACATTTGGTCTTATCCCAAGTAGATATTCGTGGTACCCAGGTAATAAGGTCAAATAGTTTACTTTGGAAAGTGATAACACGATTCCAAGTTATATCCGGTAACCTGCATTGGTACATAGTTAGGTCGTTGATTATCTTCACCTTGTTCTGGGCCAACCACCACCAACAGTTGAATGTCATGTAAAAATATGTCTGTTATGTTTCCTATATTCCTGTGTACTTGGAATGGGAAATAATTCTTAAGGGATTCGACGGGTGGTATAGATTCTATGAATGAAAGTTAATGAGGCATGAAAGATGAGCATATTATATTTGCTTATGCTATTATCATATTTAGTCTAAAGGAACTATTGTAGCTCATGGATGTGTAAGGTTTCCTTTTTAGTAGACTGAATCCTATGTTTTAAGCTAAAGAGTGCTTAAACATTGTTTCATAAGTCATATAGAATGGGATGTATAAATAGAATGGAATTGAGGTTGAATGAAAGTATTTAGATGGTTATGGGAAGATGCAAATAAGCTTTGAGGCTGCTGATATGGTTTGGTCATATGTCAAATGTTGTTTGGAATATGTCGGTTTTATGATACCTCCTTAAATTTTAGATTGGTAATGTTAGAAAAAGTGGCGTATGGTATAGTTTGTTTATTTGTTGAGGGTAACTTCTTATTAGGGGCCTGTCCTAATTGTAGTTGTTATCCTAGAAATGAAACTATATAGTTTTTGGTAGTAATAAAATTATCTTTTGAGTAAGCTCCAAATACATCCATGTAGTTTCCTCATTTTTATACCATAAATCTCTGTCAGAAAAGTTGGGATACATACATCTCTCCGTTGATATAAACACGACCGATAATGTTCTCTCACAAACGAAACACTAGGGCCTACTGAGGGACCTAATTTTCATTTTAATTGTGAGATAACATGACTGATCATGTTCATATCAAGTTGAGAGGATCTCAATCCATTCCTTTTACACTACTAAAAGTTGTTTCTATGGGTATGCACATTCATACATTGTGTTCAAGCTAGATCTAGCATGCTTTAAAAAGTTGTTCTTGCGCTTTATACAAGCATATAGATTTAGATTCTTATACCAATTTCAGTACAACATAAAAACATGTCTTAAAAAACTTAAATAAACTATAACACAATAAACTGCAGCACACCGAGATTAAAACTTCAAAAAGATGTTCATGTACTCTTCAGATGCAATATAGTTTTGATCCCATATGCATCAGCTCCTTTGCTCGGGTCTTCAGAAACAAGGTCCAAGAATGAAGAAGGGCCAAAATTCCTGAATGAATCTTTGCTTCGGATCTTTTTATGCCAATATATGGGTTGTAGTAGTCATAACTACTACAAGTAGTACCCTCGGTCCTACACACCATCCAACTATAGTGAACACTGACTGGATCAAACCAGCCAGCTGGATTAGTCTTTCGACTGCAACCTGGTGGAAAGAGCACCTTAGTGTCCTGAGAAAGTTTTTTGCGAAGACCTTCCATTGTTAAATCATGGATCTTCCCAAGGTTAACAAGCTCTCTCAACCCTATGGGTTGCTCATGGTCTATTAAAAGAGGGAATAATGCTATCAACCTCTCAGATTTCTCCTTTTAGTAATCATCCAGAGTTTTGCATATAGTTTCCAAGGACGACATGTAGAATAATGAAGTTGCTATCGTCCCAACTCCCAAATGGTTTATGAAAGGTAAGAACAAACTTGCACAATACTCTTCCATCGTTAAAGCTATTCCAAATAACTTCAACTACATATGTGCCATGCTTTCCTTCTTCGACGGCCTCTATGACAATATAGAAGTAATAAGCATGAAAGACTTTCATTTACTTACACTCCATAAATTCGAAGTGGTGGAGGTTGTTGTGTTCACCTTTCTTAACACGCATCTCATAGGCATTGTTTAAGGCATCAACAGCAAATTCACCAACAACACTAACAATCGGATGTTTAACTTCAACTGTTCTCGTTTCTTCATCAACAAGCTCAAGATTCTTTGCATCAAACTCTTTAAAGACCATATCCTCATACGCATTATAATGTTTCATCACATAGCTTATACTTGATGTAAGGGGAAATTGCGAAACAAAAGTACGGGTTTCGATCAACACAGGCGGATCAACATCTACCAAGTGGCTCGGGGCGGTCCAACTAACTTCACAACTCGTGGGAAAACTTAGTAGGGACTAGGGCTGTAAACGAACCGGACGAAAACGAACGGAGCCTTATTCATGTTCGTTCGTTTAATTTTAACCAGACAAATAAACGGACACGAACGCTTAAACGGACGGATTTTCTTGTTCATGTGCGTTTATTAAGAAAATGAGTTGTTCATGTTCTTTTATGTTCGTTCATTAAGATATTAAACGAACGCTAAACGAACATAAACGATCGAACATGAATGAACATAGACAAACAAATATAAAATTTATTAACTTATGCACAATATATTGTTTTATAAGTGTTGTTTTGTTTAAACAAGCCAATTTTAAAAATATACAATTAAAAGATATGATATACGAACATAAATAAATAAATGAACATAAATGAACGCATAATCGGACGTTCACGAACATAAATGAACGGACGCGACTTTTGTTCATGTTCGTTCATTTAACTAAACGAACGTAAAATATTGTTCATGTTCGTTCATTTAATAAATAAACGAACATAAACGAACTTTTTACCGAACGGTTCATGAAATGTTCACTGAACGTTCAGTTCGTTTACAACCCTAGTAGGGACACTAGAGGTTCGTCCACAATATCATCTCTAGGTATGTCATATACATTGCAATTTGGCTTAAAAATGATCCTACAACCCCTTTCCTCCCTTCACAGTATAAATATAACATTCTTTTTTTTTCTTTTTTCAAAACAACTATATAATTAAATAAATAAACAATTAGAATTTTATGTAATTCGGGCTATTTGGTTTTCGGTTATTCGGTTCGGTTTTTTATTTTACCAAAAGAAAAACATGTAGCCTAACTAATCAAATCGAACAACCGGATAACCGAACCAATAAACAATCCTAATTAAATCTTTTCAAAGCCCCTAATTCCCTATGTGACACTCTAATGTGCGATGCATTAATGGTAGATCTGTTTACGATAATTAGCATGGTATTCGCGCAAAGCAGCGGGTTTGAAGACAAATCTTGTTTAATGATTTGTTGATTTTCCATTTTTTGAAAATATTGTTTAACAATTTTCTATAATGCAATATATTATTATACAAATATTGTTGATTTTACATTTTATAGTTTGTGTTGTGAGATTATGAATAATAAATATGCAATCTATATATATATAATATATATATATATATATATATATATATATAAATAAAAGAAGCTTTATTTGAATTCTTGCCATGTCACTTAATTCATGCTGGCAATTAAAGCCACGTAA
Source organism: Artemisia tridentata subsp. tridentata (assembly GCA_021014915.2). Taxonomy (NCBI): domain Eukaryota; kingdom Viridiplantae; phylum Streptophyta; class Magnoliopsida; order Asterales; family Asteraceae; genus Artemisia; species Artemisia tridentata. The sequence continues at coordinate 26,217,294 of CP139504.1, read as the reverse complement.
TTTAAGTCACGTGTAAAATCCCATCTTCTATAACCTACGCATCTATCTCCGCCATTTAATAACAACGTAAAATAAGGCAGAGTAACCATCTCAATTTAAGGTAGACTTTCAACCCTCATTTAGTCACCCAATTTGAATCTCAAATTCAAACTTTTCTAATCTCAATTTTGTACAAGGTATGCTTATTTTATTAGTTGTTTCACGTCAATTAAATGCGTTGGATTTTATTTTTCAATTTTTTTAATTCACAATCAATATGAAACGAATTAGTTAATTGAGTAATCTGGGTGTGCATTAGAAAAAATAATCACTCAATTTGATTTATATATATATATATAGGATCCGGTTCCATTGAGAAGGTTTTTATTTTGAGAAGATTGAGAAATCTTCGTTTGAACAAAATGATTCATGTTTTTGATTTGATTCACAAGTAAAACATCATTTTATGGTGAATCGAATCTATAAATTACAAATTTGATTCACAAATCATTGTTAAAATCGTGTTATGATGATGATTCATTAAATTTGTACAGATGATTCAGTATTCTACATATATCGCAAAATCGAGAGATTTTTAACATTGATTCAAATTTTTTTTTACACATTTTGAATTTTAATCACATTAAAATGAGTTTTACGCTTGAAAAACATGAATCAAAGTTAAAAATCTATCGTTTTTGAAAACCTTCTCAATCTTCTCAAAATAAAAACCTTCTCAATCGATCCAGATTCTATATATATATATTATATATATATATATATATATATATATATATATATATATATATATATATATAATATATATATATATATATATATATATATATATTATATATATATATATATTTTATTTTTTTTTTGGGTTTTTTGTAGGTATTGATTTGTGGTTTTTTCATTCGTGGGTTTTTAAGACTCTATTGGGTTATGATTACTCAATTTTTAAGTTGGAATGAACAATGTAATGGAACAAGTTATTTACATTCCATTTGCAACATTTATACAATACTTCGAGAGTGCAATAATACAAACATAAGATTCTTTGACTTGATGTTTTGTAAGCAATTTGTAATCACCTATTTAAACTAACCTTATTTCTTTTCACAGATTGATTGAAAACTGTGGTTTGGAGGGAGATGCTCACTATTGTAACACCCCCAAAATATCGCAGCGGAATGATAGTGTCAATGGGGTGCTACTTCTCTATACAAAGCACAAGGTATAGAAAATGACCTCTAAATGAGACATTTTGAAAAGTTACCATTCAAATTATTTAAATCAGAGTTATTACAAGAGGTCCCAAAGTATAATAATACATAAGAGTTTTCAATATAGGTTGAATGGTAAATGATAAAAGCATAGACTCCAAAGCATGCAAATGACTCTACGATCCATGCATCCGTTATCGCCTTACTAACCTGAGATAATAATGCTAAAAAGTGTCAACACAATGGTTGGTGAGTTCATAGAGTTTATTGAAAATAAATTGAAATGGTTTTAAAGAATGTTTTCACATCAAAGGCACTGTAAATCCACTCAGTTGCAAATCCCGCCCATACAAAACTTGCAACCTGTGTGTTTACATCCCATTGCTAAAATATAGTATGAGTAGGAATGTTTTCACAGCAAAGGCATTGTAAATCCACTCAGTTGCAAATCCCGCCCATACAAAACTTGCAACCTGTGTGTTCACAACCCACTGCTAAAATATAGTATAAGTAAGACATGAGTGTATACGATATATGTAAGCACTTAATGTAAAGCATAACAGCAAACTGAACCTCATGACTAGAATAAATAAGTATCATAAGTAAACTGGATTATATTCACCCAAGGCCATGAATCTGGGACCAAGGGTGGGGGCGTCAGCCCGATAGTACTATCAATACCTCTCCAACGGCTCCATCCAGGAGTTAAACAGTTGCTAAGGAATAAAGCGTATAAGAATAAGTGTAACACATTAAGGCACATATCGTAACTACACTTCATGTCCAAAAGTATCATAAGTAAAGCGTAGCATAAGAGTATAAATATTTTGAGTATAAAACAAGTAGTTGAGCATGTATCTCCCCCAAAAATAATTCAAAACCTATAAAAGTAGGGGCTATGAAATTTACCTGAGTGGTTACAGTCTCACCTCCTTAACGGAATCTCGTCCCGAGATTCAGTCTGTGTTATCTGTTAAAAGATGCTAATGGATAGTGGATGTGTGATACTTAAAGAAATTAGGCAAAAACTTAGGCATCTGGGTAGAATATTACTTAACTAGGGAAAACGTACCCATTATTTGTTAGTTGCTTTCAAGGGACCCAAATAGTAGGCTCTACCACGAGGTGGACTAAGATGGACTCCAGGGTTTGGGTTATTTCCTTCAATGGCTAAAGCTAGATTTCCTTGCCTTTGTCCAGGTGCTCCATTCAACCTAGGACACGCATTCCTGAGATGATCCGGGCTGTTACATTCATAGCATGCCCTTTGGTTATTCCTTATGTTGCCGGCATTCCTTGGTGCTCTACACTGATCTGTAAAATGGCTGAACCGATTGCAGTTTGTACATTCACGGCAAGGCGCAGACTCCGGGTGATGATAAGCACATTTAGCACACTTAGGATGTGGACCTGCATATGCTCTTTGACCGGACCCAGTGGCCATAAAGGTTCTTGCCTTCTTGTTGTTGATCATGGGGACTATCTGCTTGTCTGACTCGTTTTCTCCCTTCCTTTTGTCACCGTTCCTTAAAACTCCATTCCTAACCATCTCATCTGTTAGAGTTCCAGCTCTCAGTATTGCGCTCTGAATTGTGGAAGGCTCGGTTGCTCTCACAGTTCCACGAATTTCAGGGACAAGACCGTAGATGTACCTCTCAATCCTCTTTGATTCAGGGGTAACCAGATGAGGAACTAATTTTGCAAATTCATGAAATCGATCCGTGTAGGCTGCATGACCAGCCCCTACCATAGAGTGATGATAAAGTTCATCTTCCAGCTTTTGCATCTCATTATCCGGACAATATTCTTCTTTCAGCAGTGCTTTAAAGTCGTCCCATGTCATGCTGATGAACTCAAATAAGTACATTTTATTATCATCATTTATCCTATTTATTTGACTTGTTTTATTATATTATATATGAGAATCGATACATTAATGTTTACTTTAGTGATTCTCAGGTAAAAACAAGCATTATGTGAAACTTGGCGATTTTGGACTAATTATGGAGCAAAACAAGCAAGATGTTAAAAGCCTACTGAAATCCAGAAGATCAAGCTCGTTCTACTCCAGATACGCCGCAATTTACTTCTAACATACGGCGTATCACTATCAAGATTTCACAAGTTACAATCCAAGACAGCTAAAGTACATGTGCCGCATACAAAGATCAAGATACGCCGCATCTGAAGATGGTGTACGAATATTCCTGAATATATTAATCTTGGACCCCACGCGAAGTTAAGTCAATGCGCCGCATCTAACAACTCTATGCGCCGCATCGACCCCTTAGACAGAAACTATAAATACCCCAAGGCCAGACGAATTTCGAGAGCTTAGACTTTGGAGTCTTGGACAGTGTGAAGAAATAACCCTAGAGCCGAATTCAGACGACCAAGCAGCACAAGACACACCTTAAACGAAGATACAAGAGCTGTAAGAAGGTCCTGCATGTATTCAATTCATTAAGTAGTTTTGTTTTATTGTATTAGTACACTTTAATTCATCAGGATTGATGGGCTTGTGTCATGTGACTACGGAAGATCATGCACTCCCCTTAATATTGCTTTCCCATTAATTAAAGTTTATATGTTGATGTCTTTGGTGACTTTTATTAGTGCATTGATAACCTCTGTGTCTAGCTGAGTCTTGCTTGGGTCGCCATGCCCCTTCCTCGCCTATCTATTCTAGCGTATACGAGACGTGGGCATCACAAATGCCCAATACTCTAGAAAAGGAGGATAGACATAAGTAATCATTAAGGGTTTACTCGCCGATAAGATTAGAGCCAACGAGAAAGGTTTAATTATATACACTTCATATAAAACTATCAATAAAACAAGTGACAAGCTACTTAATTATCAGGACAGGTCTTCTTATTGTCTCGAGTATCTATCTGTGTACGTGTGTGCTAATCGCTGATTCATGCTCATTAGTTTAGTTTTCTATTTAATCATAACCAAACCGTGCCAGTCTCTCAGGCTGAACCCCCTTGCGTTAGATTAGGTTGTATAGCTAACTTAGGATATTAAAATACTGATTAGAATAACTAGATAATACGTTCCACTCTTAGTGATCGACACTCTATTTACCATTATATTCATACTGACCGGGTACACTGCTCGTTAAGTGTGTGTGTTATTGATAAGTCGGCTAAATATAAATTTAAAACTTGAGTAGGCATTAATACTGCTAAACCGCAACGACACATCACGCGCATCAAGTTTTTGGCGCCGTTTCCGGGGAGTGAATTGTTATTATCTGTTAATTTGATTAGTATTTTAATTAGGTTTTTTTCTTTTAGATTCTAACCACTAACCCTGTTAAATATTAGATAGATTGCATTCATTGTATAATTTGCATATTTTCTGTTTTTGTTTGTTTTCTGTAATTTTTGTTTCTTTTTGTTTGATTTTATTTTTGTTTTTCTTTTCTGTATTTTTCTGCATTCTGCTATCGTTGTATTGTGCTAATACAAACGATACGGCGCATCTGTTTTCACAAATACGGCGTATTGCGTTTAATTTTTATAAAATACAACGCGTTTAATAAATTCGAGTACGACGCATCTTTCCCAAGATACGGCGTATTCTGTTTTTAGTAAGAAATTTTTCTAAACCCTAACGCCATACGACGCATCTGTTTTAACAGATACGGCGTATTTTCTATTTAAATTAAAAACAGTTTTTCGAATTTTTAAACCAAAGCGACGCATCGATTTTTATCGATACGGCGCATCTACTTAATCAAAAATCTTGTATTTTGAAACGTAACGAAAATATGGAGCATTAGCTTTTGTTAATACGACGCATTTTAATTTTAATAAATATAATCGATTTTTGATAATTTAAACTGGATACGGCGCATTCTAATTCATAAGCGGTGTATCTGTTTTCTGAATAAAAGTCTGATTAAATTATAACGTAATAAGATACGGCGTATCCAACTTTTTGGATACGGTGCATCGTTCGCAGATATCAGCCATTTTTATTCTTTATATTCGTTTCTACATTCATTAATTTCTCTTCTAGCAAACAGATCCTACTGACGATTTTGCCTATGATGACAGGTTTTGCTATGGAAGATATGTCAATGAACGGATATCTTGTTAAGGAACTTATGAAAGATAAGCACAATGAAAAGTCCCGCACCAAAAAGCCGTTGATTCTGGAAAGTGATGACGAGTGTGATAACTATTAAGTTAGCTTGAGCAAGTTCCCAGCATTAAGCATTACTAAAAGCTCAGAATTGGAAGAGGAACTCTTGCTTTCGGATTCATTCGAAAATTTCGATGCTATTACTTGCAACTTACCTACGATCGATGCTTTACTCAAATCCGTATCTCAAACCAACATGCCCGTCTACTCAGTGGAAGTTTATGAAGATGTCAACTTCAATGTACTCACGATTGATGCCGATTTATTTTCTTGGGAAACCCCTCTTGAAGCTACTTATATGGAATTCAAACGCTTATGCAATATTGAAGATGGGATATTCTCTTATGATTTATTAATAAGCTACACTGAAGATGAATTGTTACTCTTATGGCCTATCATTGAATCTAAAGGATTAACTTGGACGACTATCGAAGAAAAATATGGGAAATTCCAAATTGAATACATGAACTCAGCAAATGCAGTCAACAAATCGAGCAACAAAAGCTATGGTAGAGGAAATATCCAACCTTTACAAACTTCTTATATGCTTTATTCCGAACAGTATTGGGGATTAGATAAAAGCAATCTGGATGATGAAAGAATTTATGCTGAATCGGAGATACTGTTTCATAAAAAGTTGGTAAGGTTGATGGATATCTCTTTAGAAGAATGGCTTGAACTTAAATACGGTGATCCCAAATTTGCTCCTACGAATGAAGTCAAACGGATTGTGACTTCATGGTTGACACGAAGTTTTAAAGAATAATTTAATGAGTTCATGGAGATAAGGAGGAAAATGATTGGTAATACTAGCTTTGACGTTAACTACGATCCTAACAATGCTGATTTTTCAAATTAGTTAGCTAGTAAGTTCAATAACCATAAGATCATGGACCAAGCTACTAAAGATGTGTTATGGGTATATTGGATGAGAGGGGAAGATGAGGAAGTAGAAAGCAACAATGGATCATCACATGACGATTCAACGATCGAGGAAGGCATTGAAGAATTGTTCAACATAGACATTGATGTGTTCAATTATGAGACACCCTTGTGCAAACAATTCAAAGAATTTAATTACCTTCTTCAAATCGACGCTGATGTGCTAACTGGAGATCTACCAGGATTAAAAACTTATGATGAGTTCAAAAACACCTGGTACTACGAATGGAATGACCAGATACCATGGGTTTGGGATAAACCATGGGAATTTGGGCATATTAATCACACTTGTAAACCTTTCCGTTTCAAGGATGGAAGTAGTGAATGGCCAACTTGTGATTGGAAGAATGATGGAACCTGCAATGGGGGAAGTATAATTGGAATGAAACGAGTTGGAAACAATGTATACTTTGAAGACTATGATTGGTATGAAAAAGTTGAAGACTCCCCACGTAGAGCAGAGGCATTGCAAGAAAAAGGTAGGATCGAATACTTAAAAGAACTAAAGGGAGCATCAAATACTACTTTCTGGGAATGGGTGCATAGAAAATGTGATGATTACACAAGGCTTAATCAACGCTTACAATGGGAATTGAAAAGAAAGTGGGACGAGATTCAAGATTATTATCAATCCATTAACTTTGTTGATTATTATCCCTATGATAATAACGATGAGTCACGAGGAATATTAATTGATGAACTTGATGACTATTTGAATAAGGATCCTTATTTCAAGTTTGTTGATAAAGACGAAGAAGAATTCATCGAGAGAAAATGTCGACTACTTGGGATCACTTATAATAACCCACCCATGATAATTTCTGAAAAAAATTGAAGTCATCAAATACTCTTTGGGACCATATGAGGAATATGTTGCGACGAAGACCAAAGAATATATTAGATTAATTCGAACGGAAGAAAATGTTGCGGAAATATACGGTAACATCTTTCGGATGAAAGAAGAAGGATGGCACGTAACAAGAACAAAATAAGGAGCTGAACGTGAGTCTAACTTGAAGACTCTGGAATAAAGACAAGTGCTGACCGGGAGACAACCCGGAAGAATTTTTTTTTACTTTTCTGTTCTGTGTCGAGTCTGTCAGACCCGCAGAAGATGTGGCGCATCTCCATCATAAGATGAGACGCATCACTTGCACTGGTCATATCTTATTTTATTTTCTGCATTTTTACTTTTGACTTTAAAACTTTCTGTCAGTTTATTTAATGCGGCGCATCCCTGGTTAAGGATGCGACGCATCTTTTATTCTGATTCGTACTTATTCCAGGCTCGATACGGCGTATCTTTTTCCATAAGATACGGCGTATCGACTGACCTGATGATTTACAGTTTAATTTTTTAGGTTTTATTTTTACTAACTACTAATGTATTATGCAAGTTTGAACCTTCTTAACTCAGGTGTGTTAAAATCTAGATGGTATTATAGATTCCTGCATTTTTTTGTGGATACATCATCTATGAAGCTTAAACGTTATCATCCACAAGAAAGTTGATTTTTGCTCTTATACGAATAATGGAGGATCATACCGAGCAAATCTCAGGGGTGTTTTTCTGTTCTAATTCTTTTATTTTCCAGTTTTTAACATTTGACACAAACAACGAGGACGTTGTTTAACTTAAGTGGGGGGATTGGAGAATTAGAACACTTACTTGTCCTAAACTTTTTCAAAATATGCTTAAAATGCGCTTAATATATCAAAATTTAAAATTTTTTTAGCATGTTTTTGTTTAAAGTCTAAATTACATAACCGCACACATAACTCTATTCTTTCAAAAATATTAAAACTTTAGTGTGCTGGTGACTTGTAAACTTTAGAACTTGGCTTGTATACTATTCGAGACCACCATAATAAGTATTATCTATATAATTGGAGAACTTGTCTAAATTGGTAAATTTCTAGGATTACACCCAAATAGCCTTTATATGTTATGTGATATTAACTAACTACACTGGTTAGTTAACCCCCGTATAAACCCTTTGTTTACTCTCACTTTTAGAGTAAGATACCCCTAGAAAAACCCTCAGAGCCATTCCTTTCGTTTCTTACACCTTTGTTATAATGTTTCAATACACCCTTACACCTTAGCCTACCCTGTAGATTAAAATCCGTGGTTAATTGCTTTAGGCAAAGTGTGTTTCCTTACATTACATGTGTTCGCGTGCGTAATTCATTATCTTTGGTTAGGTCGGAAAATTGCACAATGCAATTGGTATGAAAGTAAATATTGTATAACTTTTAGTTTATTTTTCGTGTGTTTGCTACTTTCACTATTACAGTTATTTCTGAAAGTATGAAGAGTATGGAAAAATTATCCGGAAAAATAGTGATAGAAAAGTTGTGAAATTTTACACATTGATGTCAAAAAAAAAAAAAAAAAAAAAAAAAAAAAAAAAAAAAATTGAAAAAAAATAGAAAAGAAAAAGAAAAAAGAAAAGTTGGAAGTTTGCTTTAACCAACTTATGTAAAGTTTTGTATTAAGTGGGAGATATCACCACTATTTGTTGTTGTATATTATATTTATGGATTGAATGGGAGTTGGCCGTTATGGGAACGCCAACTAAGGTTATTCTTTGATTGAGATTTTGTTGAGTATAATTCGTGTCTACCTAAAGCGTGTGTTTCAAGTGTTAAAGCGTGAGTTATTCGATGATATGAGTCTTATTCATGGGATGGTTGGGAAAGTAATTTACCACACTTAGGATTTTAATTTATCTGTTTTGTTTATTTTTCATTTTACACCAATTTGTATTCCAAATATATTATCCATACCCTATATCATTCTTTATCCAAACCTTTGATTTATTGAGATTAGGGATTTGAGCAATCTTAAGTATCGTAGTCGTGGATTCGGCTATGTATTTATGATTTTGTCGCCCTTTTTGATATAATATTATTGGTGAAGATTACTTGGTCCTATCTTTAGCCCATTCGAGTTAAGGATTTGAGCAATTGCAAGTATCATGGTCGTGGATTCGCTCATGTATTTGTAATTTTGTCGCCTTTTCTGGAATGTGAGATCGATAGAGATTAAAAAGGATGATCAACCCTTAACCAACAAACCCTTTTTACCGCTTTAGACTTGTTACTCCTTGGCTTTAGTGGGGGAGATGCGTATACTTGCCAAGCCTATGATAGAATATTCGTCACAACTAAGCAACTAAACAATTTAGAATTGTTTTTCATTAAAAATTATTTTGGTTTCTACTTCGTTAAGTGTTTGGTTGTGTGATTATGAAAAAAAGAATACATGCTTAAATATAAAAATAAATCCTAATATCTTTTAGGATACATTTTCATTTGATTAATTCTAAAGTTTACTTGGGGACAAGTAAAGTTCAAGTGGGGGGATATTTGATGAACTCAAATAAGTACATTTTATTATCATCATTTATCCTATTTATTTGACTTGTTTTATTATATTATATATGAGAATCGATACATTAATGTTTACTTTAGTGATTCTTAGGTAAAAAACAAGCATTATGTGAAACTTGGCGATTTTGGACTAATTATGGAGCAAAACAAGCAAGATGTCAAAAGCCTACTGAAATCCAGAAGATCAAGCTCGTTCTACTCCAGATACGCCGCAATATACTTCTAACATACGGCGTATCACTATCAAGATTTCACAAGTTACAATCCAAGACAGCTAAAGTACATGCGCCGCATACAAAGATCAAGATACGCCGCATTTGAAGACGGTGTACGAATATTCCTGAATATATTAATCTTGGACCCCACGCAAAGTTAAGTCAATGCGCCGCATCTAACAACTCTATGCGCCGCATCGACCCCTCAGACAGAAACTATAAATACCCCAAGGCCAGACGAATTTCGAGAGCTTAGACTTTGGAGTCTTGGACAGTGTGAAGAAATAACCCTAGAGCCGAATTCAGACGACCAAGCAGCACAAGACACACCTTAAACGAAGATACAAGAGCTGTAAGAAGGTCCTGCATGTATTCAATTCATTAAGTAGTTTTGTTTTATTGTATTAGTACACTTTAATTCATCAGGATTGATGGGCTTGTGTCATGTGACTACGGAAGATCATGCACTCCCCTTAATATTGCTTTCCCATTAATTAAAGTTTATATGTTGATGTCTTTGGTGACTTTTATTAGTGCATTGATAACCTCTGTGTCTAGCTGAGTCTTGCTTGGGTCGCCATGCCCCTTCCTCGCCTATCTATTCTAGCGTATACGAGACGTGGGCATCACAAATGCCCAATACTCTAGAAAAGGAGGATAGACATAAGTAATCATTAAGGGTTTACTCGCCGATAAGATTAGAGCCAACGAGAAAGGTTTAATTATATACACTTCATATAAAACTATCAATAAAACAAGTGACAAGCTACTTAATTATCAGGACAGGTCTTCTTATTGTCTCGAGTATCTATCTGTGTACGTGTGTGCTAATCGCTTATTCGTGCTCATTAGTTTAGTTTTCTATTTAATCATAACCAAACTGTGCCAGTCTCTCAGGCTGAACCCCCTTGCGTTAGATTAGGTTGTATAGCTAACTTAGGATATTAAAATACTGATTAGAATAACTAGATAATACGTTCCACTCTTAGTGATCGACACTCTACTTACCATTATATTCATACTGACCGGGTACACTGCTCGTTAAGTGTGTGTGTTATTGATAAGTCGGCTAAATATAAATTTAAAACTTGAGTAGGCATTAATACTACTAAACCGCAACGACACATCACGCGCATCACATTCCTACAACTGCTTCTCTACCCCTGGCTTGAATCTGCGTGTTCCACCATGTTAATGCCTTTCCTAACAGCGAGCATGCAGCATACTTCACCTTCTGATGTGTTGCACAGCTACTAATGTCGATCACCGACTCCATCTTTTCAACCCATCGAGTATACTCCAATGCACCTCCCTTACCATCAAACTCTATTGGCTTGCATGCCGTAAACTCCTTATACGTGCATCCAATTGCGCGGGTGGTAGTCTCATTCACACCTACACCATTGGTATCGTCATTTCTGCTTCCGTGGTTTCCCGAGTTGTTGATGTGATTGCCGACTTGGGTGATAATGGTAGGTAGCAAGGTTTGAAGTTGTTGAGCTATGATGGCGGCAAAATCAGGGTTTCCACCATCGTTGTTGTCGTTGTTACTAATGCCACGGCCACCTCCTCGACCTCCACGTTCACTAGTCCTTCCACCTCTTAGTGTGGCATTTCCTCGGTTAGCGTTGCGAGCTGATCTCCTTGTTGCCATTGCCTCTCTGCAACGGAGGACATTTAGTGAACGTCAGAGATGAGGCGAAAGTCGTTTGAGTTATCGATTTATACTTAACGTTCTTACAAAATCCCGTCGCTAGCGGTTATCCTAAAGGGGTGCCAATGCCGATTAACGTACGCATGATTACATATGTCCACGTGTGTCGTGATGCACTTATAATTACGTTGGCCACCATAATTATACTTGCCTCCTTTCACACGTGTACATATCACCAAGCACACATATCTCGACATTACTTAAATGGCGAAAGAGTAGGGTGATTATCCTAAAAATATCCTTAAGAGAAATCCCACTTTTCAGCAAAATCATCAAATTTCTCTGCGGCTAAGTGATAACCTTTATTTAACTTAACCCCATGTCTCATCAAACAAGAACTGTCACAAGATTAAGTTAAATAACCAGTTATCACTGAGCTCCACACCTTTGATGACTCGACTAAATGATGAGGTTCCTCTTTCGGTGCAGATACTATAATATTTAACAGAGCGCACATAAATGGGAAAAGTTCTACGTATGCAAGGCGATAGAGATAAGAGTCTTAACGTATATAGTAGTTATAGTCTAGGCTCCTAAATGCAACCTAGTTCTCTATAACCAAGGCTCTGGTACCAATCTGTAACACCCTCAAAATATCGCAGCGGAACGATAGTGTCAATGGGGTGCTACTTCTCAATATAAAGCACAAGGTATAGAAAATGACCTCTAAATGAGACATTTTGAAAAGTTACCATTCAAATTATTTAAATCAGAGTTATTACATGAGGTCCCAAAGTATAATAATACATAAGAGTTTTCAATATAGGTTGAATGGTAAATGATAAAAGCATAGACTCCAAAGCATGCAAATGACTCTACGATCCATGCATCCGTTATCGCCTTACTAACCTGAGATAATCATGCTAAAAAGTGTCAACACAATGGTTGGTGAGTTCATAGAGTTTATTGAAAATAAATTGAAATGGTTTTAAAGAATGTTTTCACAGCAAAGGCACTGTAAATCCACTCAGTTGCAAATCCCGCCCATACAAAACTTGCAACCTGTGTGTTCACATCCCATTGCTAAAATATAGTATGAGTAGGAATGTTTTCACAGCAAAGGCATTGTAAATCCACTCAGTTGCAAATCCCGCCCATACAAAACTTGCAACCTGTGTGTTCACAACCCACTGCTAAAATATAGTATAAGTAAGACATGAGTGTATACGATATATGTAAGCACTTAATGTAAAGCATAACAGCAAACTGAACCTCATGACTAGAATAAATAAGTATCATAAGTAAACTGGATTATATTCACACAAGGCTATGAATCTGGGACCAAGGGTGGGGGCGTCAGCCCGATAGTACTATCAATACCTCTCCAACGGCTCCATCCAGGAGTTAAACAGTTGCTAAGGAATAAAGCGTATAAGAATAAGTGTAACACATTAAGGCACATATCGTAACTACACTTCATGTCCAAAAGTATCATAAGTAAAGCGTAGCATAAGAGTATAAATATTTTGAGTATAAAACAAGTAGTTGAGCATGTATCTCCCCCAAAAATAATTCAAAACCTATAAAAGTAGGGGCTATAAAACTCACCTGAGTAGTTTGAATGGAAAATAAATTAAATATAGTTGATAAACGTCTTTGGCACGCAACAATCACCAAAGAATATGTTATACGGTTGGTATGATCAAGAGAGGACTCGAATGAGATTTTTACGTAGGAATTTAGCACTCGAACAAAAGAAGGGTTGCCATTGGTTTTTATTGAGTGCTCTCGGTAAAATGGGTTTTTGAGAGAAAATGATGAGTTTTCATGTTTCTGTTTGTACGAGTACTATATATATATATATATATATATATATATATATATATATATATATATATATATATATATATATATATATATATATATATATATATATATAGAATTTGAGATCAAACGCCTGCATGGTAATTAAATGTTACACGTTCAACATTTTAGAGGTTTGTTAAATTTTATGGTACAAAGCCAGGTTATATATAGGATTTAGTTAAAGTATTGCATGGTTAATATGTTAACATATGAGTTAGTTGTTGTATTTTGTTATAGGCAAATTATACACGTTAACAAAGTCATATACAAAGTCATATAAATCTTATGGTTAAGCTTTCATGCACGTAAGCTTGCATGGAAAATAGTTCAAGTGGTATCATTTTAAGGCACATAATAATAGTTTAAGATATAGTTTAATCTCGATAATTACTAACGTTAAGCCCTTAATTCACAAAACTTAAAATTGGGTAACGTAAAAATATAATATTTATAAAAATATCAAAGTTTATTAATATACTCCAATTAATTATATTAGACGTGTGATAAATTTAACGGAGAGCGTATACGTTAATAAAATCTAATAGGTTTGAGTATTCGCATTACGTAAAGAATATAATGTAAAAATAAAAATAACAAAGTGACAATAGTTCATATAAAATATATAGACTTATTCTAATCTTGTGTTGGTCGTGAGTAAAAGTCATACGATTAACTTTTGTGATCGTTACTAAAAGTAATATAATTTAAATAAAACATAATAATAATTGGCAAACGTTTAGTTTAAATGTTTAATAATCGTACGTTAACGAATTAATGTAAAGTGGTAAATAAAAGTTGAAGAATGTTTATTTGAAATAAATATAAAGTATTTTTATTATAAAGTGAGTCACGTCAAATTAGTTTGTGGTTGTGATCAGATAAACTAGTAACATTTAATCTAAAAAAAAAATTAATCGTAGGAAATGAATAAGTATTAGATTAATATAGTGGAAATTTACGGGTGGTTACAAATGTGTTACTTATCTGACAACATTTTCAAGTTATTCTATTAGTATGACTTTTTAAACAACTTGCAAAAAGTGACTCTTAATGACATCCGTGACATAGGAAAGGTATAAGATGTATTTTTGCAAACATTTGATTGTCGGACTTTCTTTTATTTATCAAAGGGTAGAAAAAAAATTACTTTATGTGCTTCCAGGTTATGTCATGTGTTGTCGTAGCAACTGCTAGTCATAGATACTTGATTGTATTTCTTTATAATAACTTATGTGTTTTTGTCTGAGTTCGTTAAATGAATGGCCAATTTATCAGATTGCCATAGCAGCCATTGCAAGGAGAAGATAGTTGCTAAATGATGACGTGATCGTTGCATTGGCAGAGAGCTCATGGGAAATTCTCGATTTGTCGGATTTGGAAGTCTCTGATATTGCCTTGTCAAAGGTGATCGAGATTTGGAGAAATGTGAGAACCGTGGACATAAGGTACAAATGTGAAATAATGTTAGTAGTATTGTGGCTGCATATTTAATACTATAACTTGACAGTATATTTATTGCTTGTAATATGCAGTCGTTGCAGCAAAATCACGTCATTTGGTGTTTCGGAACTTGTGAAGCATTGTCTGTGTCTTGAAATATTGAGATGGGGGTACATTTCGTATATATTCCCTTTTCACCTTAAATCTTTTAGAAGTGGTATACATTGAAAGTTTGGACTTGAGTGCCACAAGATGAACAACCCAATATGTTGGGTTTGCTATACCTCATAACAGGCTATGAACGCAGTCTTGCAGAGGATGTCCAAGGAGTGAACACGCTGCGCGTAGCTCTATAAGCATCTTGAAACCAACATTAAATGATGTTGATGGGGATTCATGGGTTGAACTTGATGCCACAGAAATCGTACATGGAGCACAGTCGTTACGTTGGCTCGTATGGGTATGCATTCACATATATAATGATTCTTCACATGCTCTTTTTTTAGTGTTTATTAGAGGTTATGTTTTATATCCTGGGTCAACCTGGTTAAATCATAGAAATCAGCTAAAAGAAACTAAATGGGTGGAAAGTGTATTTTAACGCACAAAACCTCCTAAATCATTATTTTAAGAAATACTATTATTGAAGGATGCAACCCCTTTGGACAATAAGTGTTTCGGGCCATCCTATTTGACATGTACAAAAATGACCCAATGTGACCGGTTACCTGACCTGCCTACCTTTGGACAAAAAGTGTGATGGGTTACAAAAATTACCTACTGTGACCCGTTACCCGACCCTCCTGACTTTGATCATCAGTTACTTTTGCAATTTTCCCTTAATGACTTATGCTTTTGTTTTGAATTATTTACAGTTGTTTTTGCTTATCTTGCAGCCAAAAGTTGATAAAGATTCGTTGGAGACTCTATCAACAGAATTCCCGTGTATTATAGTGAATCCTAAACCATCACTCTTTGGCCACAAAGGGATTGATATCCCGACTTTAACAAACTCCTTGAAAATACTTATATAATAACAGGAACAAATGTCTGGAATACCTAACCACATGTTAGCTCTAAAAGTTGGTGCACTGGTTATGCTTCTTCGAAACATTGATCAAACTGTTGGGTTATGCAATGGGACAAGATTAAGGATTCTAAAACTTGGTGAACATGTTATTGAGGGACAAATAATAATAGGAACAAATGTTGGTCACACTACTATCATCCCACGGTTGAAACTCAGTACCTCAGACAAGAGGCTTCCATTGAAGATCAGTCGATGTCAATTTCCATTAGCCGTATGTTTTGACATGGTCACCTTTATGTCGCTGTGTCTAGAGTCAAAAGTCAGGAATGTTGGTTTTGATATATGACAAGATGGTAAAGTTTCAAACAATACTTTGAACGTTGTTTACCATGAAGTGGTACAAAAGATTTGATCCGCCGTACAACTAAATAGCTATTTCTATTTCAGCCCTCTTATACAAACTATGTTTCACATTATCCATTTTTTATTTCTTGGTTAATTGTTCTTTGTTATTTTTCACAAAATAAACGTTCTCTTACTTTTTTTTTATGAGATTGCACAATATTGTTTGACAATAAATATTTGTTAGCTTTTTACTTTATATTTTATAACTTTTTATAAGCCACCACCCGTGATTTATCACGGGTTTATAGGCTAGTATTATTATATGCAAATATGCAAATATAGTGAGTTTTTTTTTTTTTTTTTTTTTTTTAAGAACGACAACTATTTATCTCACAAAATATACACCACAATCTATCTCACACGTCATAAGCAGGACTTGAACCCATAACTATTTAGTTAGAGAGTTTGTCACACAACATAAAGTACCATTAGGATACAAGTTTTTTAATAGTTCAAGTAATCTTTGATTGTCCTTTTAGCATGATAATGTTTTGACTTCCGAGTATTGATAATTTTAATACTTAAATAAAAGTTGTTAGATGTTCTCCAAGCTGTTTAATTTAATAAAAGGATAATTACTAATATGCCCCAGTTGCCCAGGTGCGTTGCTTATCTGCCCCGCTCACAGAAAGTTCCGATACTAGACCAGGGCAACTCGTCCGACCAACCACTGGATGACACGTGTCCGACCAAAATATCTAGTGTATTTTGGGCAATTTTGTAATTTCTTGATCTAAACTGGTTTTTTTGTCATTTTACATGTTATTCACTGTTTACCTCTTTATACTAACTCCTCCAATTCAACCACTGTAACTCCCTCCTCACCCCAATCCCTCCATAGCTGAAACACCATCACCACCGAATCCCCACCATCACCGTAACCCTCCACCGCCGCCGTTGTAACACCCCGTGACCAAAAACAATCAAAAACGTGAAAATTTTAAAACTTTTTGACTTCCTACGCGGAAACGCTTGAACTATGACTCATACATGAACAAAAGACTTTAAATATCGATAATACCATAAGTAGTCTACTCAGACTAAAAGTAGTCTACACATACCAAAAGTAGTCTACACCAACTAAAAGTAGTCTACACCAACTGAAAGTAGTCTACACCAACTGAAAGTAGTCTACACATGACTCAAAGAGACCAAAGTAGTCTACACAAGACCAAAGTAGTCTACACATGACACAAAACTGACCTGCTGTTACTCTTTCGAAATCTGACAGAAATCAGTACACATTCAGACCTTGAGACTATTTTTAAATAAAAGTAGACTCAATTACCTTCGAAACGATAGGTCATACGACCCATTTCGACTTACGGATTAAAAGATATGATTTTCCGAAAACTGCCAAAAATCTGGAAAAACTACCCAAAAACTGCAGTCCGAAAAAGTGCAATTTTTTTCGCTATCTCCGCTTGAAAACCCGGCCTCCCGAACTCGAAACTTAACCAAACTTTTCAGATTTATTTGGTATATGAATGGGCTCATTTTCATGTAAAAACATTCACCGTTAGACCCTTCGGTATAGTACTTTTTTTAAAAATGGACGGGTTATGCATTAAACCCATTTTGACCCGTTGACACCCCAAATCACTTAAACCACTTCATTGACTCACCATACTCAACTAACCTCTATATTTTAACATACCAAAACTGTCTCAACCATCCATGACCCGTTCCAATCCCAAAATGGGTAGAAACTGGCTTATGCCAAACACTCTCTTAAACTAACTTGCAAAACACACTTTTCATGCAAAACACACAACTACCACATATCCTCTTGGACTCATACATTACTTAACATTTTTAATACATTGAAAGAGTGTTGGTACTACGTCATGACCCATAACTTCCCAAAATGGGTTGATTTGGCTAAATGCCAAACACCCTTCTAAATATCACCATAACCACATAACATGAGGACTTCTTGACATTTACATGATCTTGACCTACGACCCAACTTTAACAATGATCATAAACGACGAAAAGACCGTTAAATAACAAAATGACCATTTGAAATGAAATATACCCAAAACACGAAAAGACACGTCGGGGGCTTCCAACTTCAACACGCTTGGTCCAAAAGATTACGGTCTTCTAGTTACCTTCTACAACTACGCTAATACTTCCTTCCAAGGCTACGACTAGGCTAATTCCTTACCTTTACTTCCACCGCTAAAACCTACAAAAATGTCATTAACTTCAAACGTAAGCGAAACGCTTAGTAAGGATATAAGATATAACTATCATTACATTACCATGGAGCATAACATAATATTTTACTCACCTTGATCAAGCAAGTAAATACATAACATTATCATTACTAGCATTGGATCCAAGCTACATTCATTCACAAGCTCCATAACAAGAACACATTACACAACATTACATTAGCATAATAACGTTAAACAAGTTAATCCTATATACTTACCTTGATTTCCTAATAGCTCGCTACTTGGTCTTGATGAGGCTCTACAAATCCTTCCTATCACAAGGTTAACTACAATTAGTGACTAATAAACTAGGAAGATCATCATTTTACCACTTTTTACCATAATCATCAAAACCCACCATATGAACCCTAATTTTCACAATTGGGGAAAGTTACTTACAAGATGAAGAGATTACAATTAAAGCTTCTCTAAGGCTTCTTGATCAATTCTTGATGATGGATTCAAGCTCAATTTCCAATTTTGATCTTCCCTCCTATTTCTCCTCTAAAGGTCGACACATATGATGAACACACTCTAATTTTCCAGACTTTTCTAAAGAGTAGATATTTATTGGGAGTTAGTTGCAACTTTGGTCTTTTGGCATTTATGGTCCTTCTAGTTCTATTCTTCTTATTTTGGCCACCCATTAGTTATTACTTAACTTACAATACAAAATCTATATTTACCTAGCAATATATTTACATAAATGGTACCTTATCGGGGTACGGGTGTAACAATTCTCCCCTCCTTAAAATGAGAGTTCGTCCTCGAACTCTGCTCGTGAAATAAATGGGGATACTTCGTCCTCATCTTTACTTCCGGCTCCCATAATGTCTCCAATACACTTCCACTAGCGGAATTTCTTTGTTTCTAAGTTGTCTTGCTTCTTTCCTAATATTGCTTAAGGTAACCACACTTGTTTCGCCTGCCAATTACTTTCTTAAGTATGACACGTGAAAGGTATTGCGAATACCTTTCATTTCTCCGAGAATTTCCAACACTTATGCTACTTCACCTACTCGCCCCAAGATTTTGGAATGGTCCTATAAACCGTGAACTTAATTTCTCTTTATTTTTGCACCTGAAACGCCTTTCTTACAGGGAAACTTTTAACATAACTAAGTCACCTACCTCAATTTCGATTGGTCTTCTTCAGCTATCGGCTTAACTTTTCCGTCTATCTTGTGCCGCCTAAGTTTTACTAGAATCCTTTCAATGTTTTTCCGTGGTCGCTAATACTACGTCTGTGCTTGCCAGTTCCCTTCTTCCGACTTCTTCCCAAACACGGGTGTTCTACACCTCCTACCATAAGCATTTCCTAGAGTGGCATATTTATACTCGCGTGATAGCTATTTAACTAGAGGCAATGATCGTCCCAAAATTCACTTACAACCGGACATCGTCAATGTTTTTCTTTTCAAGTCTCATATCTATTACGTGAGCCACAAGGTATAACAACCGTGTGATAATATCTCCTAGCCTCTATCGTGAAACATAACCCCAATTCACCCTTCCTTTTATCACAATAACAAATCATCCCACTACTGCTAAGATTTACAACCCGAATGATCTTATGGCTACAAGGATGGCCACATTATATTTGTCGAACCAATACATTTCAATGATATTATCAACTATCCTAATATTATAGGAATAAGTCAACCCTAAAGGCACTATCATCAATATCTATCCCTAAGCTTCGATATACATTGGATACAATAACGATTTTACTATCGGCTATTTCGACTTCTAGAGGTATCGGAAGTTTAGCTAGTGGGGAGGTTAGTTGCTGCTATAATCATAAGACACGAAGGAAAGACTAGCACCCGAATCATACAAAACCTGAGCGGGTACGGAATTTACAAGATGAATACCTGAAGTAATATCGGACTCCAACCTAGCTTCTTCAACACTCATTTGATAAACTCGAGCCATTGGTTTCGGAACTTCCATTTTCTCATTCTTGACAGTTCTCAAAGGCTTTGCTTCAATCGCCTTCGATTTCGGGCAATCCCTCAACCTATGCCCTATCTCGTTACACCCATAGCATACTATCATCGGCTTGGTACAATCTTTACTTTTATGGTCAAGAGCTCCACACCTGTAACAACCCGGCGTATTACGCCTACACTCTCCAACATGAAACTTATTACATTCCGGACAAGCCACCTTATTCTTGGTTTCCACATCTTCCTTGCCATGATCAAACTTGGCTTTCTTTCCATCACGATCCCCAAACTCTTGCTTCCTTTTTATTTCCTTAGCTTCCTTCTCCTTCCTCCTCAATAAGTCCGCTTCCCTCACACGTGCTCTACTCAAAAGGTCCTCCAAAGTAGTACATTTGAATGGAGAGATCACATCACGAATATCATCCTTAAGCATCCTTTGGAACTTGTCCACCTTAAGCTTGTCATTCCCAAGATATTCGGGACAATAAGGAATCATGTCATTAAACATCCTCCACAACTCATTTACCGTCTCGTTAGTTTGAGTGAGAGATTGGAATTTCTCTCGAATTTTGTCCACCTCTTCCGCCGGAGCATACTCGGCACTAAATAACTCCTTGAATTCTCTCCATGTACAAGTTTCTACCCAAGGTTCACCTTTCTCACATATCTTTCCTTCCCACCAAGTTTTAGCACTATCACGAAGAAAGTTAGTAGCGTAAATAACCTTCTTCCTTTCTTCACAACCACTTGTACGAAAAGCGCCTTCCACCGCCGTAATCCATCTATTACTAACAATGGGATCAAGAACACCGGTAAATTGTGGCACATCACAAGCCGTGAAATCCCGGTAAGTAGCTTTGTCGCTCCTAGGTTCTTTCGCTACTCCACATTCTTTCTTAAACTCCTTAAACTCTTCCTTCATTAGCTCCTTAAGATTTTGCGTTGTTTGTTGGACATAGTAGGGCATTGCTTTCTTAATAGCCTTACCCACTCTTTTTGCCATCATAAGGTCTAGGGCTTTCATTTCTTCCCCCGTGAAACCTCTAAAGCTAGGTCCTCCGGAACTGGAGGAAAATGAGTTTTCATTCTCCTTATCATTATCACCCACATCTTTTGCCGAAGACTCGGCATGCTTGGAAGCCGTGGATTTTGCAACTTCTTTTTGGTGAGGAGTTTCCATTTCTTCTTACTGAAAATTAGCAATTCATAATATCAAGCACAACCATATACTTAGTCGATGCATGAATGACATTTTATCTTTATACTAACACCCTAGCTTGTCACCCATGTATGATCTAAATGATTTCAACTTCACATATGTTCCATATTTTTATCACTACGGTGGCCAGGCGTAGTCATAAAAATATCCAACATATGGGTCCTTAAAATCACCCAAACGATACACAAATAACAAACACTAGCTCTAAACGCATCTACACAAGGTCTAAGTCTAGGAAATCCTAAGGTGAAATCCTAAATCTCTTAGACCGAAGCTCTGATACCAAGTTGTAACACCCCGTGACCAAAAACAATCAAAAACGTGAAAATTTTAAAACTTTTTGACTTCCTACGCGGAAACGCTTGAACTATGACTCATACATGAACAAAAGACTTTAAATATCGATAATACCATAAGTAGTCTACTCAGACTAAAAGTAGTCTACACATATCAAAAGTAGTCTACACCAACTAAAAGTAGTCTACACCAACTGAAAGTAGTCTACACCAACTGAAAGTAGTCTACACATGACTCAAAGAGACCAAAGTAGTCTACACAAGACCAAAGTAGTCTACACATGACACAAGACTGACCTGCTGTTACTCTTTCGAAATCTGACAGAAATCAGTACACATTCAGACCTTGAGACTATTTTTAAATAAAAGTAGACTCAATTACCTTCGAAACGATAGGTCATACGACCCATTTCGACTTACGGATTAAAAGATATGATTTTCCGAAAACTGCCAAAAATCTGGAAAAACTACCCAAAAACTGCAGTCCGAAAAAGTGCAATTTTTTTCGCTATCTCCGCTTGAAAACCCGGCCTCCCGAACTCGAAACTTAACCAAACTTTTCAGATTTATTTGGTATATGAATGGGCTCATTTTCATGTAAAAACATTCACTGTTAGACCCTTCGGTATAGTACTTTTTTTAAAAATGGACGGGTTATGCATTAAACCCATTTTGACCCGTTGACACCCCAAATCACTTAAACCACTTCATTGACTCACCATACTCAACTAACCTCTATATTTTAACATACCAAAACTGTCTCAACCATCCATGACCCGTTCCAATCCCAAAATGGGTAGAAACTGGCTTATGCCAAACACTCTCTTAAACTAACTTGCAAAACACACTTTTCATGCAAAACACACAACTACCACATATCCTCTTGGACTCATACATTACTTAACATTTTTAATACATTGAAAGAGTGTTGGTACTACGTCATGACCCATAACTTCCCAAAATGGGTTGATTTGGCTAAATGCCAAACACCCTTCTAAATATCACCATAACCACATAACATGAGGACTTCTTGACATTTACATGATCTTGACCTACGACCCAACTTTAACAATGATCATAAACGACGAAAAGACCGTTAAATAACAAAATGACCATTTGAAATGAAATATACCCAAAACACGAAAAGACACGTCGGGGGCTTCCAACTTCAACACGCTTGGTCCAAAAGATTACGGTCTTCTAGTTACCTTCTACAACTACGCTAATACTTCCTTCCAAGGCTACGACTAGGCTAATTCCTTACCTTTACTTCCACCGCTAAAACCTACAAAAATGTCATTAACTTCAAACGTAAGCGAAACGCTTAGTAAGGATATAAGATATAACTATCATTACATTACCATGGAGCATAACATAATATTTTACTCACCTTGATCAAGCAAGTAAATACATAACATTATCATTACTAGCATTGGATCCAAGCTACATTCATTCACAAGGTCCATAACAAGAACACATTACACAACATTACATTAGCATAATAACGTTAAACAAGTTAATCCTATATACTTACCTTGATTTCCTAATAGCTCGCTACTTGGTCTTGATGAGGCTCTACAAATCCTTCCTATCACAAGGTTAACTACAATTAGTGACTAATAAACTAGGAAGATCATCATTTTACCACTTTTTACCATAATCATCAAAACCCACCATATGAACCCTAATTTTCACAATTGGGGAAAGTTACTTACAAGATGAAGAGATTACAATTAAAGCTTCTCTAAGGCTTCTTGATCAATTCTTGATGATGGATTCAAGCTCAATTTCCAATTTTGATCTTCCCTCCTATTTCTCCTCTAAAGGTCGACACATATGATGAACACACTCTAATTTTCCAGACTTTTCTAAAGAGTAGATATTTATTGGGAGTTAGTTGCAACTTTGGTCTTTTGGCATTTATGGTCCTTCTAGTTCTATTCTTCTTATTTTGGCCACCCATTAGTTATTACTTAACTTACAATACAAAATCTATATTTACCTAGCAATATATTTACATAAATGGTACCTTATCGGGGTACGGGTGTAACCGTAACCCTCCACCGCCGCCGTAACCCTCCACAACAGCGATGTACGCGGTTAGGATAACAGCTCCCTGTGTTAGGATAACACATCAAAAACCTAATTCTTCTTCTTCTTCAGGTATTTTTATTCTAATTAATTAATTAATTCAATTATGATTCGATTTGATTTTAATTTCACACGAGTTTAATTTTTCTTTGTTAGATCTGGTCAAATTAATATTTCATGTTTAATTTTTTGATGTTGGATTATTTTTATAGAGACTATACTTGACGATGGTGTGGGCCAGAATGTCGAGTTAGAATTTGAAAGGGGTGGCGTACCTTTGACTATTCAATTGGTGGTGAGTAGCTGGTGTTTAGCATCCTGTGATGTGTGTGGTGTATAGTAACTGTGGGACTAGTTTCTAGTAATTAAAACCCTCCCTTAGTTCATGGTTAGCTCAAATGTTAAAAATAAAAATTAAAAAAAAATAAAAAATTTTAAAAAAAATGCAACTAACAGATTGGTCATTTATATTTGCAAGGCTCACCCTGTTCTCCATGTGTTTTCTTCAGGTTGAGGATTTACACTCTATAACTCCAACCTACTTCTTGGAAGTTGGTGGTGCGGTATCACACCCTCTCTTCTATCAACAGGTTTTTTTTATCACTTCCGAGTAGTTTAGTATTCTTTCTGATACCGTATCGGCGTATCCTAAAGTTTGATCAAGGATGTTGAATGATACTTAGTGTTTGGTGTTAATTTAATGAATGCTGCTTTTGCTGATATGTTAACTATTTGAACGTAAATCTTCTCAACAGGCTAGGAATTTCCATTTTCCCTGTGGTCTTGTGTACGTATCAAAACCTGGGTAAGCTGTCTGATAAAATGCCATCTCCTAACTCGTGATTTATCTTCTTAGTTCCACCATCACATTTATATCACATGTGTGGAAAACTAGAAGGGGGGTTGAATAGTTTTACGTCTTTTTAATTTTATTATGAAAACTTAGTTTCCTTTTAAAACCTTAGATTTGTGTTTATATGAAAAATGATACTTGAACAATATTATTAATTATATGTGTATCCTTTTAGATTTGTTATAAAAGTTTTCTTTTTATGAATGGAGTTTTAAATTGATCTTTATGTGAAATCAACTTCTAATTAATACTAACAGTTATATATGCCTATATGTATGAAAGTAATGACGATATAAAGAAATAAGTAAGAGATGGAAAGATCAAACCGAGACACGAGGGATTTATAGTGGTTCGGCTACAAGGACACCTTCCTTGTCCTACTCCACTCTCCCGAGCACACCTTGCTCGAGAGTTTTCTTCACTACTTCAACAAGCTCCCTTATGGCGAAGAAAACCTTTCACAACTTTCGCTTACACCGGTTTAACGACACAAAGCTAAATGTCGAGTTCTAATCGTAGCTAGAACCAATCTCACGACTTCAATCACAACTTGTACACAACTTATTCACGACTTCTTCACGACAGCTTCACGACTTCGACACAACGGCTTCACGACTTCTAAGCTACGGCTTCACGACTTCTACACAACGACTTCACACCTTTTAAGCTATGGCTTCACGACTTTTACACAATGACTTCACACCTTCTAAGCTATGGCTTCACGACTTTTACACAACGAATTCACAACTTCCAAGCTATGGCTTCACGACTTCTACATGACGACTTCACAACTTCCAAGTTATGGCTTTACGACTTCTACATGACGACTTCACAACTTCTAAGCTACGGCTTCACGACTTCTACATGATGACTTCACAACTTCTAAGCTACGGCTTCATGACTTCTACACCATGACTTCACAACTTCTAAGCAACGGATTCACGACATCTACACCACGGCTTCACAACTTCTACACCACGGCTTTACAACTTCTACACCACGGCTTTACAACTTCTACATGACTTCTTTACACCACAACTACTTATACACCTTCTTCACTACTCACACACTATACATATCTAGTCACTTATGTTTACACCTTATATACACACTTTACACAAAAGAATGAATGATTTACAAAGTATACTAAACAAACAACTTGAGTAACAAGATGATACTAAGTTGTAATACTTCTAGTCTTGATTGATAGAAGTATTCTTCTTTTGCACTTGGATGGTGGAAGCTTGGATCACTTGGAAACCAATGCTTAAGATTATATGATCAAAGGGTTTTTGAAGATATGAAATGAGATCTACAACAGAAAGTTTTTAGTGCAAAAGGTGAGAAAAAAATCCAGGGGAAGGCTGGTATTTATAGGCAGAAAACTGGACAGCTGGAAGGCTACTGGAGCGTGGCCGGCCCCCTTAAATAGGGGGGCGGTCCCCTTAAAATTAAGGGGGCCGCCCTCCCTAGCCGTTGCCCAGTTTTGTCTTTTTGTGGGGAAGGTTTTTCTGGAACATTTTTACTGATTTTGGTTAAAAATTTGAATTCATAAATTTATAATGAATTAAACTTTTTTATTTATTACCAAAAATGTTTTTCTAAAAGATATAAAATGTTTTTGACATTTTATAAAAAATCTAGTGTTTAAGAAAATGTTCCTTTGATCATATAATGCATTAAGCACTTGTTTATTCATACCTTAAGTGATTAAGTTGTAGAAGTGAATATTTACAACTAAATACTTGTTTATTTGATAAGTTTATGTTTAATGAGTTTACATTTTGTGATTATCAAAACATAGAGATATGAATAAGTATGAATAATGTTTTTAGGCATTACT
Source organism: Artemisia tridentata subsp. tridentata (assembly GCA_021014915.2). Classification (NCBI taxonomy): domain Eukaryota; kingdom Viridiplantae; phylum Streptophyta; class Magnoliopsida; order Asterales; family Asteraceae; genus Artemisia; species Artemisia tridentata. The sequence goes on along the minus strand of CP139504.1, from coordinate 26,190,513 downwards.
TATGTCAACAATCTCCCCCTTTTTGATGATTACAAAACTAAAACTCATTAAATCCAAAAAGTTATTTTTGGACAAGTATTTAGTGAGTTTATATTCACTTCTCCCCCTTTTTGTAGAATCAAAAAGGTTATGCCGACAAGTTTTTGAGACAAAATTTGTCGGGACGAGAACTCCCCCTTGATGTGTGCTCCCCCTCGTTTGAGGGCACCAAGGAATCGATATATGGAATACTTGCAAGAAAAATATTAGAAGCACAATCATATATATAGCAAAAATAAGCATGCATATAAAGACATTCATTTAAAAATGTTGTGTATAAATACACAACCATCCAAGATTATATTCAATCCTACATTAGCTAGTAAGTAATGCAATCTACATAATCATTCTAGGAGTACATGATCTTCCATGGGGCTTGCACACAAAATGGTTTGAAAAATTATTTTTGATTAAGCATTGCATATGCTTAATTTGGTGAGAATGGAGGTGGTGGTGGTGTAGTGGGTGAAAATGGTGGAGGTTGAGGTGGAGGTTAGTTGTTAAGCATGTGTTCAAGGGATGAAAACATGTAGTGTATCTCATCTCTAAGACCAAAGATGATGGTTCGGTTGTGGATGCAACAAAGGCAATTGTCTCCATGGGCTTCAAGTAAAGCCCAAGGGATGGGAAAGCATGGTGGTGGTATTGGTGATGATGAGAAATGAGCATCAAGATGTGTTATTAGTGATATGGAAATGACAAGTTGGGTGAATGGAGATTCTTGAGCAGGAGGTGGAGTTGATGCTCTTGATGGTGGTGATGATAGGTGTGAGTTGATGTAGTTATTGATGGATGAAGTGGAAGGTATGGATGAAGATGATGTGCCATGAGTGGAGGTTGTTTTTGATGGTGCATTTGGTGCACTTGGGGATGAACATTGAGGTGGTGGTGATGGAGTTTTGGTGTCTTCTTGGGTTAAGTCAATGAAGAGTTGTTTTGGTGGTATGATGAGAATTTTGTGTTTCTTGGATGTCTTAGAGATGGATGATTTTGGTGATAGCATGGTGAATGAAAATGGGTGTTTGATGGAGGTGATGGTTGATTTAGGTAAGGTTTGGAGGTTTTGTGGTAAAATTCCAATACCAGTTCGTCCTTTAAGAGAAATGGTAGCTGGGGCTAGATAAAAGGGGTCACAAGATGCAAAAGAAAACAGTAAATTTTACTGCCCAGATGGCCGGTCCCCTTAATTGTAGGTCGGCCCCCTTAAAATTAAGGGGACTGCCTAGGGAATTAAGGGGGCCGCCCATCTGGTGTTTTCCCAGGCGACAAAATTTGAAAAATTTCCAGAAAAGGGTCATTTTTAGGGTGTTTTTGCAGCAAGCTCCATTTGAATCATGTACATCAAGAATGATTAAATAGTGGCATAAACATGTTAAATACGCATGCATACATTTAAAACATATTATGGAATAAGCATGTTATTAATCATCAAGCATGTATATATATCATGATATCAAGTATACAAGCAATAAGCATAACAATCATATATTAAAGACAAGAAATAAAGCATTCATTAGTTAAAAAAAAATATGTTAAAAACATAATTATTGATACAACACATATTTTGCTTATAGCATACAATAAGTAGAAAATTTTAAATTGCCTAAGAGATCCATTTGACTTGCTTGAGACATGAAAAACTTGAATTATTTTGGATGGATGATGGTAAAGAGGGGGTAAAAATGTTGGATTAATGGGGTTGTAAGTTTGGGTGTATGGATGTTGGAGAGAGTGTTGATGGAGGAATTGGAGGTGGAGAGCTTGGACTTGACCATGTTGAATGAGGGTTTTGATGTTGTTCAAGTGGTGGTGTTGGATTAGATCTAGTGAGAAGATACTCAATCCAAGTGAGACGCTCATTTAAGGCGATGGTTTGATTTTGGAGAAAGATGCAACAAGGACAATTGTTGACATGTTTCTCAATTTGACTCAAGTGATGTGGTGATGATGGTAATGATGGTGAGATGGATGGTGATGGGTCTAAGTTGCTTTGAGCAAGGTGCAAAGCAAGGAGAGCATTAAGCTCATGGGCTTCCTTGAGTTCTTCAATGAACTTCAAGTGTTGAGTAGAAGGTGATGATGATGGAGAGTGGTTGTTATTTGGTGGAGGTGGTGGTGACACTCTTGGTTGTGGAGACATTTGTGAACTTGGGTAATCATGAGTGGATGAGGGTGGACATATGGATGAAGTGGGTGTTCCAAGAGTGGTGAGTGTTTTGAATGATGCATTGGTGGGTTGAGTGTGAATGATATTAGGATTGTTGTTTTAGGATTGATCATTGGGAAATGAAGGTGTAGGGATGGATGATTGGTTATGTGTTTGAACAACATCACTTGTTGGGTTATGGCAAGTTTCAAGCTTCCTTCTCCAAATTGGTCTCACCGAGATTTTAGCAACTCTTGAGGGTTTTGACTTTGGGTAGTTGGAGGATGACATGTTTGAGTGGATGATATGAATGAGCATTTATGATGAGGAAGTGCATTTATAGTGTAGGAATGATGTGGTTTAGGAAGGTAAATTTTGGTGGGTGATTTATGACAAAATGTGTTTGTGAATTTTGGGAAGTATAGGGTAAAATGGGTTGGAAATTGAAAAAGAAAATAGTAATCCGTCACTCCAGATGGCCGGTCCCCTTAATTTTAAGGGGGCCGCCTGGATATTTAAGGGGGCCGCCCATCTGCTGACTTCCAGATTACTGGAAATGGGTTTTTGGCATAAATTTGTAGAAAAGGTTGTGTTTTTGGGTTTAGTTTCAAGCAAGTCCAACTTCTTTTGAGGCAATTTAGGATTTAATAACTTATGTATGCTAAGCATATTCATTAGACATTATTATCTAGCATGCAAACAACTCATTTAGCATATAACGTATATATGTTAGACAAAAAAACACTACATAGAACCAAGTAATTCATAGTATCATATTTAGGAAGATTAATAAGCTAGTTAAATAATCCTAATGAATATCTATGTGCATGGGAATGTGGAGTTGTGATAGCATGGACTTCTAGACTTGTACCAAGTGAGGTCTTAGTGAATAAATTATGGTTATTTTCAAATTTAGTTCACTTATAAATGTCACATACATAAATATAGATGACAGATATGAGATCACCATGCATGATTTAAAGAAATGTTTTTGGCATTATTCAACAATGTTTGAAAGTAGGTTTTATGTGGATGTGAAAAATATATTAATGAAATAGTTTTGGCTTTATTTCAAAATGTTTTTATGAGGAAAGAAAACATATTTTTCCAATCTTTGGTTTTTGATAAACACGTAATTATGGACACAAGTTTGAAAGAAAGGTAGGATGGTGAAACATGTTTAATAGAAATGTGTCATAATCTTTTGAAAAATCATTTTTCCAAAATGTGAAGTTTTTGCAAATTTAAAAAACAAGTCCCATTAATTATAGGTTTAAAAATAATGGTTTATAAAAGATCTCATGCTCAAGGGTATTGGTTAAGTCTATTGTCACATGCTACCTCTTTCTACATATCCTATGGCATTTAAGCATGTATTATGACTAAATACAAAAATACATCATATCAGAGTAGTTAGAGAAAAACAAAAGCTATTATAATGACAATGCATTCAACAACTAAACAAATAATTACGAAGGCATGCAGTCAAATCACATAGGAGCAAGTAAACATCTAGAAATTTTATATATGCAAGATGACATAAATCTAGGAATGAAAAGCTCTAGTGAAAAGCAAAGTTCATAACAGTAAACTATCGTTAGGTATATTTAGGAAGAATAATGTAATCAAGTTGGAGAATGAGTATGAGACTATTACTAGTGGTGCTCAATTCAGGCTAAACACGACCATTTTTACGGGTTACACACACCCAACTTCTCACATAGAAGCAATTCAACCGTCAGGTCAAATTGAATTTCTAGTCAATAGATTCTCCAGTAGTCATTCTTTTACTAGAAGAAATTAATTTCCTAAATTTACCTATCGAAGAATACCAAATATGAAGTTTGCTTGATTCACTAATATTTAGGGGGGCTAACTAAAGGGTTTCTAGTTCATTAAGCCACAGAACGAATATAACTAAAGTGTAAAGGCAAAGCAACCTATCAAACTAAGCATATCCTAAGGCATTAATAAGATTATATGCATGAAGTAATTACTTATGAAATTTAAAGAGAGAACTTACCTCACGTCCTAGCTTTTCTTCGTAATGTCTCAGATGATGATCGATGTGTGAATGATAGGTGAGTCGGATGATGATCTCCTCCTTCGTCTGTGTCACTCCATGATTTTGGATTGAGTTCACTTTGGAGTTGATTCATGTAGTCTTCGTCGTTAATACCTTCATTAACAACATTTGAACTAGTAGCACATGTATCTATTTTATCTAAATGTTTATCTATTAAATTTTCTAAGATAACTAATTCATGTACAAGATCAAAATCCTCATCTTTGGCTTGACATTTTTCTTGATGAAAGTTTAAGAGATTTTTCCAAATATCATTTGCCGTTTTACAGAAAGATATTCTTTCATATTCAACTTTCGGCAAGGTTTTGTAAATAATTATTTTAGCTTCATTATTTTTGTTATTCTTTGTTTTTAAATAATCATTTTGAATTTCAAGATCCGTTTTTGTTTGACTTTCAAAATCCGTTTTTGTTGATTGAAAATCACCAATCGAAATGACATGCCAAAGATCTAGATCAATTGATTTCACATAATTTTCAAATTTATTTTTCCATTCAAGAAAAGTATAGTTTTCAAATAGCGGTGGTTTTTGCATAAATTCCCCTTCTAAATATTTTTCGAATTCCATAGATCGATTCAAGTTTTAAAATACAGTATATTTTAAAAATCTTGTTTAACCTGTCTCTGATACCAATTGTGGAAAACTAGAAGGGGGGGTTGAATAGTTTTACGTCTTTTTAATTTTATTATGAAAACTTTGTTTCCTTTTAAAACCTTAGATTTGAGTTTATATGAAAAATGATACTTGAACAATATTATTAATTATATGTGTATCCTTTTAGATTTGTTATAAAAATTTTCTTTTTATGAATGGAGTTTTAAATTGATCTTTATGTGAAATCAACTTCTAATTAATACTAACAGTTATATATGCCTATATGTATGAAAGTAATGACGATATAAAGAAATAAGTAAGAGATGGAAAGATCAAACCGAGACACGAGGGATTTATAGTGGTTCGGCTACAAGGACACCTTCCTTGTCCTACTCCACTCCCCGAGCACACCTTGCTCGAGAGTTTTCTTCACTACTTCAACAAGCTCCCTTATGGCGGAGAAAACCTTTCACAACTTTCGCTTACACCGATTTAACGACACAAAGCTAAATGTCGAGTTCTAATCGTAGCTAGAACCAATCTCACGACTTCAATCACAACTTGTACACGACTTATTCACGACTTCTTCACGACAGCTTCACGACTTCGACACAACGGCTTCACGACTTCTAAGCTACGGCTTCACGACTTCTACACAACGACTTCACACCTTTTAAGCTATGGCTTCACGACTTTTACACAATGACTTCACACCTTCTAAGCTATGGCTTCACGACTTTTACACAACGAATTCACAACTTCCAAGCTATGGCTTCACGACTTCTACATGACGACTTCACAACTTCCAAGTTATGGCTTCACGACTTCTACATGACGACTTCACAACTTCTAAGCTACGGCTTCACGACTTCTACATGATGACTTCACAACTTCTAAGCTACGGCTTCATGACTTCTACACCACGACTTCACAACTTCTAAGCAACGGATTCACGACATCTACACCACGGCTTCACAACTTCTACACCACGGCTTTACAACTTCTACACCACGGCTTTACAACTTCTACATGACTTCTTTACACCACAACTACTTATACACCTTCTTCACTACTCACACACTATACATATCTAGTCACTTATGTTTACACCTTATATACACACTTTACACAAAAGAATGAATGATTTACAAGGTATACTTAACAAACAACTTAAGTAACAAGATGATACTAAGTTGTAATACTTCTAGTCTTGATTGATAAAAGTATTCTTCTTTTGCACTTGGATGGTGGAAGCTTGGATCACTTGGAAACCAATGCTTAAGATTATATGATCAAAGGGTTTTTGAAGATATGAAATGAGATCTACAACAGAAAGTTTTTAGTGCAAAAGGTGAGAAAAAAATCCAGGGGAAGGCTGGTATTTATAGGCAGAAAACTGGACAGCTGGAAGGCTACTGGAGCGTAGCCGGCCCCCTTAAATACGGGGGCGGTCCCCTTAAAATTAAGGGGGCCGCCTTGTATAATTAAGAGGGCCGCCCTCCCTAGCCGTTGCCCAGTTTTGTCTTTTTGTGGGGATATTTCTACATTTCACTAGAAATAATTGCCAAGACTAAAATTACACATAATACATGCACCCTGAAACCTATATTGCCTAAGTTTACTTTATTGCCATAAAGTCCCTCGATCATGAGCCATTAATCACTGCGGTGAGCGCGAATATAGTGAACAGCTTCGAAACCTGTTAGAGGCTGACGACCTATCCCACTAAATACTTGGACGGAATGCCTACATGGTTAGTCGTATTTAGTCGCGATGCACTATATTTGAGAAAAATAGGAATTGGCAAGTCACCTATTAACATGAGGGCTATAAACACCCATCAGTAACCCTGGTGGGGCACCGCCGTTTTACGGTACTCTGTTAACGTTTTGCGTGTCATGAGGCTTAGGGCAATATAACTTTATGAATATATGAATGTTTCATATATATCCTAGGATACAGCTGTATTTAGAAAACCAACACTTTACACGGATAGATTTCAGACTCTAAGTTACTCTTCCCACTATGTGATATGATTTTTGAATCCGTACTTGAACTTTAATTGCTATCGTATGTGATTCAAATGAGAACTCTACACAAGACAACCCAAAATGCTTGGCATATCGTTACATTTAAAAGTTGACTCAACATTCTATTTCGAGCATATAACAACGTAGCTCAGCTTCATTTATAACATGAAACTTATGATTTCGGAGATCATACATGATTCGCTTGTGGATTTTTATACAACACAACTTATTATTCATTTCATGAAGAATTATTATTTACTTCGACAATCACTATACACCTTTTAAATTCATTGAAAGAAAGTTATTTCCTATCAAACTCCACGAACTCACCAACCATTGTGTTGACATTTTAAGCATGTTTATCTCAGGTAATTAACGGAGCAGGACAAGACACGGAGCGGGCATCTCATACTCTGATAAATAAACTGGTGTGAAATCAAATATGTCATTCTTTCCAAACTATCACACTGTTGTGAAAATTTCAAATCAGATATCTTCTTTTTATACCAAAACTATTATTTCGAATGACATATAACTTTTAAAACGCCTACTCTGGACCGTTTTTCTGAAATTTTAACTCGATCCTCACCGTAACACCCTAATTATTTTTCCGCTGCCACTAAACAAATTAGGGGGTGTTACACCTGTAGTTGGGAGAACTCAAGAAACTGGTTGAAGAAGGTAGAACTGGTTTATCTAAAGCTGGTCCAAAAACCATCAGAAGAGCACACGCGAGAAGCTCAAGAGTTTTCAGTGGATTACTAGAAGAACGAGAAATTCAAGCAAGATAGATTGGCAACAATGGATTAGAGAGCCTTCAAAATGCAGGTTACAAAATAATGTTCAAGTATAAATGAGCTTAGTCAATTGATCAAATTCAGTGTGCAGGCTACAGCAGTAGTCTATGGGTGATAGAAAAAATGCAGGCTACTCTCACTTACACACTAATGACAGTTTGTGGCGTAGCTATGTGTTTATTGAGTTTGTTGTATTTTACTAGTAATATTTATATTTTGAGGCTGATAATGTTCACTACTTGTGTATGACACTGGAGATTTTGTATTATTGGCTTGAATGATATAGCTGCTGTGAAGATTTTTAGCCATTCTCAAGTGATTAAAGTATTAAATCTTATTTTGGCAATCTACTTCAAAAACTTTAGTATCATATACCATACAATTTTATTACAAGTATTAAATCTTAGTATTTTGGCAATCTACATCATGTCTTAAGAAGTTTAGTTCAAGGTGCTTTGACGGCTAGTAACTTTTACACCTCATAGTTGACACAAGCATCAAGCTCCATTGATACTCAAAAATTATGATTAGCGAACATAGGCCCTTTATACTCGACTACCCCTCTAACTTTGCCAAACCACAAATACAGTTTCTACAATTTCCTGGAAAGGTATTAGCCAAAACTGGACGATATAGATACTACTTCTCGATATGATTTTTCTGCTGCTAGCGTTATTTGATACTACTACTTTCGAGTTTTACTACTGCGCGAGTTCTTTTTTTCTGCTGCTAGTATCAAATTACTACTGTTCGTGGTCTAGGATAATGCTGCTCGTTCTAGTTTATACATAAGTTACTCAAAAAATACACAAGTTGCCCAAAAAAATACACAAGTGGCCCAAAAAATACACAAGTGTCCTCCAGTTGCCCAAAAAAATACACAAGTTGCCCAAAACTGGACCATGTATTTTTTGGGCAACTTGTGTATTTTTTGGGCAACTTGTGTTTTGTTTTTTGGGCAACTTGTGTATAAACTAGAACGAGAAGCATTATCCTAGGCCACGAACAGTAGTAATTTGAAGCTAGCAGCAGAAACTAAGAACTACTTTTTTGGCAACTTTTGTATTTTTTGGGCAACTTTTGTTTTTTTTTTTTGGGCAACTGGGGATATAGACATAAAAATACACAAGTTGCCTAAAAAAATACAAAAGTTGCTCAAAAAATATACAAGTTGCCTAAAAAAATACAAAAGTTGCCCAAAAAATACACAAGTTGCCCAAAAAATAGTCAGAAAATGACACTTGTCACTTGCAGAAAAGTGACGCTTGGCAGTTGCCAAAAATCCCTATTAAAAATGTATAGCAGCAGTATCTTACAACGAGCAGCAGGAAAATCACAAAGGGCAGCAGTAGTGTCTCATATGTCGAGCAGTAGAATCAAAGAACTCGCAAGCAGTAGTAAAAATACCCGAGCAGCAGTACTAAATTCTCAGCAGTAGGAACTCTGAGTAGTAGCAGCATGATGCTAAGGTTAGCAGCAGAATGACATACCCTCGACCAGATCACATACTCTCAACCACCGAACCTTCTAACTCCAACAGTCAATTCGCATGCTCAACCTTACGAACCAGACTCGGTTTCCATAATCATAAACAACATCAGTACACTTACATCCAAATCAGTAATCACAGTAGCCATAGGTAACTTTAGTGACAATTTTTCCAAGTCCATGGGTCATAAGCAGCAAAATGGGTCATGTTAGATTATATATTTTTAAGCATGGGTCAAATTTGACCCATTTGAGACCGGTTGAATTTTGCTATTTGTTTGCTTTTACCTGTTAATGAAGACACGGCATAACACGAATCAACCCATTTATAAACAAATCCAACAATTAAACTATCAATAGAAGAAAGAAACTACTAATGGACAAGCTAAGAATAAGAATAACTACGTCGTTTTAGTTGTATCTGAATGATTGAAATGGATGATTCAGAACCATATATTGAACAAAAACAATACAAGCTGCTGGCTGACGAAAATATGAAGAAAACAAAAGCATCTTTATTATCAAGTTTTCTATTACACAAGATCAAATGAGAATGAATGATGATTTACACTACACAACCCGTAACACAGAAATGGAACAGTAGGATTTTTATTTTTATTTTTCCTTTTTCGAGTAACAAATGGAAAATCTTACAACTATAAGTTCTTATATCCATGGCTCACTGAAAATTTGAAAACTGATATCTACTTCTTTTTGGTTCTGATCAGGAATTCTTCTTAGCATTATTGACTGCGTTGTCGATGTAGGTAGCAAACGGTCCATGATCAGGAACCGTAACCGGGTCATGAGGGGTTTCTGGAACTTGTTCATTGTTAACAACTCTTGGGTGCAGCAGTGCATACCCTCGCCCAAATCCTCTACAACTAGGTGGCCCCACCAAAACTGATCCATTAACACTTTGCTGTTGTTGTTGGTGCAGTGCATATGCTCGCCCAAATCCTTTACATGGGGGTGCACATTTACTGATTTTGTAAACACATAATAACCTATAGAACGCAGTCCCAAAAATCTTAAGTCAGGTAGAAACATGATATTTCACTAATCATAATAGCTTAAAATAACAATTTCATGGAGTCTAAACCCAATAGTCTTAACATATTTGACTTGCTTAAGAAATTAAAATTTATAAAGATAGAAGTGGTCAACAACCAATTCTCCACATTTTAACAATAAAAACAATCAAATACTTAGACACACTAATGAAAATCACCAGCTATTTCCGATATTTTCTCAAACACAATCATTATTCACTATTTTCATTGGTTATTCAACCGAAAAAAAAGGTGGAGATTTTATTATTTATGTCTTAATGATACCATTATTTTCTGAAAACTAGTCGTTAACGACAGACCTAAGGGCTGCTGTTAGCATTAGTCAAAATAAACTAGCTAAAAGGGAAGATACCGGTATCTGCAAACGGATCCAAGTCACCATCTTTACATGGGGGTGGTTGATTCGAGTTTAACCCATTTATTGTGACAGGTTTACAATTATCTTCACTAGCACCACCACCACCACAGCTGAGGGATATCCAATCATTATCACCATTCAGACCGTTCGACCCAGCTGGCTGATTTCTTGACTCCGCCTGCTCAGCCATTTCTGATGGTCTTGTGGGAAGAAAGAGCTGAAGTGATGGATCATCGTGTCCGAAAGCTAACGGGTTATCAACCAACCCATCATTAATGTCAAGATTAGATTGGTAGAGTGAAGAATCATGAACTGGTGGTGCAGAATGCATTCCAATCTCATCTGCCAACAATGTGAAATCATCCATGGATGTGGGACCACCAAGTCCATGATGAACATTCTCATCTGAACCAAATAACTGAAAGGTAGGCCCCATCTGACTTGTAGAGGGTAAAGACCAAAAGGGTACCCCAAAATCATCATCATTATTATTAAAAAGACCTAAACATGAACTCCCGCCATCAATTAAGGCAGGATCTTCAGTGTGTGGAAAAGTAGAAAACGCAGCTCTGTCACCGACATCTTCAAAACCATTTTTACTATAGACAGGTTCAGATGACATTAGATTTTCAGTCTCGGCTTCTGAATCACTAAGAACAATAATGTCAGCATCCGCAACCGTTGGATTCATGTTTGGTGAAAGTGAACCAAAATCAGCTCCATTGGTGGTAGAATGGCCAAAATGCCCGCCACCATTCTGATTAATACTAGGATCTTCCCCATCTTTACCACTGCCAGTAGCACTGCTGCTCATAGGAATTTCATTATTCCCATTATTCACAAACTTTTCCGGTTTGCTGACTTCCCAAATTCCGTTGCTGTTTTTCTTTATTCCGAGTTTTAAACCTGTGTTATGACCTTCAGCACCACCTTCCTGTTTGACCTGCTTTGGTGCTTCCAGCTTGGGTTTCGACTCCACTTCCACTGGAACACAGAGAGTACCATCGGGTTTGTGTCACTCTCCAAGTTCACCTAAACTTTTTTGGCCTTTTTCTGCTTTCACGCGCCAAGAACCATCTGGTTTCACCTCAATCTCTGTTACATCCTCTCCACAGTTCCGCATCTTTGTGAGAATTTTATTGGCGAAAAATTACAATAGAACGAATCAGCATATCCTCAACGAATCAAAATAATCAAAAATGAAAACACTTACAATACCTTTGTTGTGATACGAGTAAAATATGGATCAATAATGACATTCTCTAATGCGTAATTCTTGAGACAGATAGGGCATTGCCACTGCAGGTAACCCAAGAAAAGATATTAAATAAAGGGAAGTAAATGGCACAAAAAAGCATATTGTTGTGTATAATGCTTGCCTTTCGAGACCGTTGGTTCATTTGCACAAATACTTCAAGATCAAAACAGCCCATGTGAGCACAAGGCTTGAATCTTCCAGCAATTTTCATTCTTGAACCACTCATCTGTAGCATAAAACACAAAGCTTATGTATACAGCAACAAAAATAGATCAGCTACAAATGTGTTGAATGTTAGGAAAATGTGTTACTTACAGGACACCGAAGATTGACCGGTATAGAATCAGACACGACCTCCAGATCGCTGTCACTGTCTGCATTTTCTGTAGCAGGCCCACCACCGACGCAGCGACAAACACGTGCAACAGCATCTTCAAATCTCTCACCATCAGATTCTTTGGGAATGACGTTAAGAATCTTTTGGGGTTATCATGCAACAATCAATATTCGAATAGCCATTATTATTTAGGAAGGTGAGTAACATCCTTTTCTTTTCATAATTTTGAAGATACATGATTCAAATCACTCAATAAAAAGTCAATCATTACAACAAAAGTCTCACCTGTTGAAATGTGCGCCGTCTCGCTATTCTGACGCCCAAACAGAACACACGAGCATCACAGCCTGCCAATGAAATTTTTATTACTTCCATCACGGGTGCATGGCGTGATCTGAAATCAAAAAAGAGAGAACTAAGATCACTCCTCAGAAAATATCATTAATTAAAGAAATAACTTCTGAAACCATAAGTTTTTTAATCAGAATGCCAACCACATAAAGATTCAGTTTTTATTTAATTGAACAGCATAAAAATAGAAGACATACAATCACGCATAATCCAGCATCAAAAAATTAAACATGAAATATTAATTTGACCAGATCTAATACAAAGAAAAATTAAACTCGTGTGAAATTAAAATCAAATCGAATCATAATTGAATTAATTAATTAATTAGAATAAAAATACCTGAAGAAGAAGAATTAGGTTTTTGATGTGTTATCCTAACACAGGGAGCTGTTATCCTAACCGCGTACATCGCTGTTGTGGAGGGTTACGGCGGCGGTGGAGGGTTACGACGATGGTGGGGATTCGGTGGTGATGGTGTTTCGGCTATGGAGGGATTGGGGTGAGGAGGGAGTTACAGTGGTTGAATTGGAGGAGTTAGTATAAAGAGGTAAATAGTGAATAATATGTAAAATGACAAAAAAATCAGTTTAGATAAAGAAATTACAAAATTGCCTAAAATACACTAGATATTTTGGTCGGACACATGTCATCCAGTGGTTGGTCGGACGAGTTGCCCTGGTCTAGTATCGGAACTTTCTGTGAGCGGGGCAGATAAGCAACGCACCTGGGCAACTGGGCATATTAGTAATTATCCCTTTATTAAATGATGCATTCATTAGTTTTGAATGCATAATGTAAAATATAATTAAAAATATTTTGAGTAAATATGATATTTTGGTGTTGAAGCCTGTTAAATATGAAAGTAAATTTCACACACAATGATATTTTCATAAATTAAAAAAGAGTAAATTGCAAAAATCGTCCCTAAAGTTTGGCCAAATTGCATGTTTTGTCCCTGAAGTTAGGAAAGTGCAAGAATCGTCCCTGTGGGAAACTTTTTGGGCAAATTTCGTCCCTGGCCTCAGAAAATGACTAAAATACCCCTGTCCTTTTATTTTTTTTAATTCTTTTTAATTCCTTTTCAGGTTTTAACACAAATGGTCCCTGTGTTGCACAAGGCTTTACAAATTTAGTCCTTTTGTTAGACAAATAGTTATTCTTACACAAAATCGTCCTTGTGTTGCGCAAGGCTTTACAAACTTAGTCCTTTTGTCAGACAAATAGTTGTTCTTACACAAAATCGTCCTTGCGTTGCTCAAGGCTTACACAAATGATCCTTGAGTCCGTTTTTCTTCCGTTTTCATACGTTTTCGTCCGTTTTTCTTACGTTTTTGTCCATTTTTCTTACGTTTTTTACGTTTTCGCCCGCTATTCTTACTTTTTTCCGTTTTCATACGTTTTTGTCCGTTTTTCTTACGTTTTTTTTCCGTTTTTGTCCGTTTTTCTTACATTTTTTTCCTTTTTTTTTTCCCTTTTTTTTTTTTTTTTTTTTTTTTTCCGTTTTTGTCCCTTTTTTTTTTTTTTTTTTCTTTCTTCCGTTTTTTGTCCGTTTTTCTTACGTTTTGTCCGTTTTTCTTTATGTTTTTTTTTTTCCGTTTTCGTCCGTTTTTCTTTACGTTTTTGTCCGTTTTTCTTACGTTTTTTCCGTTTTGTCCGTTTTTTCCGTTTTTCTTAGGTTTTTTTTTTTTTTTTTTTCCTTTTTTTTTCCGTTTTTGTCCGTTTTTCGTTTTTTTACGTTTTTTTTTCCGTTTTCGTCCATTTTTTGTCCGTTTTTCTTACGTTTTTTTCGTTTTCGTCCGTTATTCTTACGTTTTTTCCCGTTTTTCATTTACGTTTTCGTCCGTTTATTCTTACGTTTTTTTTTTTCCGTTTTCATACGTTTTTGTCCGTTTTTACTTACGTTTTTTTTTTTTTTCCGTTTTTTGTCCGTTTTTTCTTACGTTTTTGTCCGTTTTTCTTACGTTTTTTCCGTTTTTCTTACGTTTTTGTCCGTTTTTCTTACGTTTTGTCCGTTTTTTGTACGTTTTTTGTCCGAAATTTTTAAAAAAATAAAAAAAAATTCAAAAAAAATTTTGTCCGAATATTTAAAAAAAATAAAAAAATTCAAATTTTTTTTTTGTCTTAATTTAAAGAGAAAAAAAAATTTTGTCTGAATTTAAAAAAAAATTAAAAATAAATAAAAAATTCAAATTTTTTAATTATTTTTTTAAATATTCGGACAAAAAAGAAAAATTAGGATAAAAACGTAAAAAACGCAAGAAATACGAAAAAAAACGTAAGAAAAACAGACAAAAACGTAAGAAAAACGGACGAAAACGGAAAAAAAACGTAAAAAAAAAACGGACAAAACGTAAGAAAAACGGACAAAAACTAAAAAAACGTAAGAAAAACGGAAAAAAAAAACGTAAGAAAAACGGACAAAACGTAAGAAAAACGGACAAAAACGTAAGAAAAACGAACGAAAACGAAAAAAACGTAAGAAAAATGGACAAAACGTAAGAAAAACGGACAAAAACGGAAAAAAAGGGACAAAAACGGAAAAAACGTAAGAAAAACGGACGAAAACGAAAAAAACGTAAGAAAAATGGACAAAACGTAAGAAAAACGGACAAAAACGGAAAAAAAAATGGACAAAAACGGAAAAAAAGTAAGAAAAAGGGAAAAAAAACGGAAGAAAAACGGACAAAAACGTAAGAAAAACGGACAAAAACGGAAAAAAAAAACGTAAGAAAAACGGACAAGACGTAAGAAAAACGGACAAAAACGTAAGAAAAACGAACAAAAACGGAAAAAACGTAAGAAAAACGGACAAAAACGTATGAAAACGGAAAAAACGTAAGAATAACGGACGAAAACGTAAAAAACGTAAGAAAAACGGACAAAAACGTAAGAAAAACGGACAAAAACGGAAAAAACGTAAGAAAAACGGACAAAAACGTATGAAAACGGAAAAAACGTAAGAATAACGGACGAAAACGTAAAAAACGTAAGAAAAACGGACAAAAACGTAAGAAAAACTGACGAAAACGTATGAAAACGGAAGAAAAACGGACTCAAGGACCATTTGTGTAAGCCTTGCGCAACACAAGGACGATTTTGTGTAAGAATAACTATTTGTCTAACAAAAGGATTAAGTTTGTAAAGCCTTGCGCAACACAAGGACGATTTTGTGTAAGAATAACTATTTGTCTAACAAAAGGACTAAATTTGTAAAGCCTTGCGCAACACAGGGACCATTTGTGTTAAAACCTGAAAAGGAATTAAAAAGAATTTAAAAAAATAAAAGGACAGGGGTATTTTAGTCATTTTCTGAGGCCAGGGACGAAATTTGCCCAAAAAGTTTCCCACATGGACGATTCTTGCACTTTCCTAACTTCAGGGACGAAACATGCAATTTGGCCAAACTTTAGGGACGATTTTTGCAATTTACTCATTAAAAAATTAGAGTAGAAAAATATAAAAAAATGATCGACCACAGTGGGAGTCGAACCCACGACCTTTTGATCCGAAGTCAAACGCGCTAATCCACTGCGCTATGCGGTCATTTGTGATTCCTTTTCGGTGAATTTAGACTTAATATATTCTATAAATATGTGACGCTTCATACATTTCTGCAGTACCTCAAATATCAATGGCAATTATTGTATAAACTAACTAATGTTATACACAGTGGCGAAGCTTGCCAACTTTTAGTGGGGGGTCGGGATCTAATATACCGAAATTTCACAATTAAAATGGGGGGTCGAAACCTAATATACCGAAATTTTTGTACACGAAAACTATATACCCCCTATATCGCAAAAAAAATTTCGGGGGGTCGGGCGCGCCCCCCCCCTATAAAGCTTCGCCCCTGGCAATTATTGTATAAACTAACTAATGTTATACAATAATTGCACGCTATGTTATTCCATGTTTTATGAAAAGTCCAAATTTGTATCACTTTGCTGCAAAGCCTTTGCAACACAAAGCTCCGTTTGACAAAGTCTTTGCAACACAAAGCTCCTTGCGATATAGTTATATCCACAAACTATACTGATATCATATCTTCTTCTTTTCTCGTTAACCATGATTTCCGACATTTTGACAGACTAATTTCATGAGATTTGAGCCCACCGCTACGAGATTTGATATCATATCGTTACAAAAAATAATAATGGATATTCTTCAAAACTACGAAATGAAAAGTTTGTGCTAGTGATTTTGTATATATTTTGCCCAATGACTTATATATTCAACTGGGCTGGATTCATCTGATCCACCACCACTTGCTATATGTGTATGATAAGTTGATAACACAACATTTTCAAATAAGATCATATCATGGCTTAAACATTATAATTTCAAAAACTTGAGAGGATACTTACAAATGAAACTGTTTCGAGATATTTACACTAACTTCCTTCTAACAATAATAATGATTCCTTAAGTTGTGGATGAGGTTTGCCAAACTCGAGCTTTCATGTAACAATCCCTCATAACCGAAAGTAATGAACTAGTCGATACCTTAAAGTCCACTAGAAAAGTATAGTAAAGCTGTAAAAGTGTATTGATAGCCCTCATAAGAGGCTCAAACACTCATATCATAACCACGAAATTTCCATGCATGCTTTTTTCAATTGTCGACAGGAACGGAACATAAAACTTTTAAAGATCAAACCAATTTATAACTGACAACCATTTATACGTGTCCTGGTAAAGTGTTTGTGCGGATCTTAACTAAAATGCGAAAGGTATCAATTGATTTTTTTGCTTTTTGCAAACACGTTAATATTATCAAAAGAAAAAGAAAAGCTTTGACTAGTTTACGTATATTTGAACTTTTGAAGATAAGCTTAGATACCGTAAATTAGTTGATTAAAATGTTAGAAAGAGCGGCTAAAAGAACACTTTGACAAAGAGATTTTACCCTAAGAGCACACGCTCGGTGGTCTTTAACTTGCCAAACGCACCCTTGAATGATCAATGGCGTGCCAAACATGATACCAGGCAACACGCCATTTTTGTTCCAAAGGGGATTCAGCCATTTGAATGGCTCATGCCAATCGTGTATCTTTTTTTTCTTTTTGATTGTGTCTAAGTATTTATTATTAGAGTAAACTCCAAAATACATCCCTGTGGTTTACCCAATTTCGCACCATACATCCAAAAAAAAATGTTTGCAAAATATACATCCGTCCGTTAATAAAAGTCAAACACAATACATCCCTCCGTTAAAATAAGGACAAACGGCGCAAACCATTTCCCCGTTATCTCCTAACGAGATAGAAAATGTTTACACCGTTAGTCCTCTGGGTTAACTCTATTTGCACCGTTAGTCCTTTTTTACGTTTTCGTCTGTTTTTTTACGTTTTCGTCCTTTTTTTACGTTTTCTTCCGTTTTCATCCGCTTATTTACGTTTTCGTCCGCTTATTTACGTTTTCGTCCATTTTTTAACGTTTTTGTCCATTTTTTTACGTTTTCGTCCTTTTTTTACGTTTTCGTCCATTTTTTTTCGTTTTTGTCCCTTTTTTTATGTTTTCCTCTGTTATTTTTTTCGTATTTGTCTATTTTTTTACGTTTTCGTCCGTTTTTTTTACGTTTTAGTCCATTTTTTTACGTTTTTGTCCTTTCTTTTTTTACGTTTTCGTCGCTTTTTTTACGTTTTCGTCCGTTTTTTTACATTTTCGTCTGTTTCTTTCGTTTTTGCCCTTTTTTTACGTTTTCGTCCATTTTTTTTCTTTTTTGTCCATTTTTTTACGTTTTCGTCCTTTTTTTTACGTTTTGTCCTTTTTTTTTACGTTTTCGTCATTTTTTTACGTTTTTGTCCGCTTTTTTATGTTGTCCCTTTTTTACGTTTTCGTCCGCTTATTTACGTTTTCGTATGCTTTTTTACATTTTTTTTACTTTTTTTAGTTTAAGTTTAAGTCCCTTTTTTCCGATTTTAGTTTAAGTTTAAGTCCGCTTAAACTAAAAAAAGTAAAAAAAAAGGGTTAAAAAAATGGACGAAAACGTAAAAAATAAGACGAAAACGTAAAAAATCGGACGAAAACGTAAAAAAAGGGAAAAAAAGGAAAAAAAAAACCTGACGAAAACGTAAAAAAAACGGACGAAAACGTAAATAAGCGGACGAAAACGTAAAAAAGCCGACGAAAACGTAAAAAAAGGGACAAAAACGAAAAAAAACGGACGAAAACGTAAAAAAATGGACAAAAACGAAAAAAAACGGACGAAAACGTAAAAAAAGGGACAAAAACGTAAAAACGGACGAAAACGTAAAAAAACGGACGAAAACGTAAAAAAACGGACGAAAACGTAAAAAAAAGGGACAAAAACGTAAAAAAATGGACGAAAACGTAAATAAGCGGACGAAAACGGACGAAAACGTAAAAAAAAAGGACGAAAACGTAAAAAAACGGACGAAAACGTAAAAAATGACTAACGGTGCAAATAGAGTTAACCCAGAGGACTAACGGTGTAAACATTTTCTATCTCGTTAAGAGATAACGGAGAAATGGTTTGCGCCGTTTGTCCTTATTTTAACGGAGGGATGTATTGTGTTTGACTTTTACTAACGGAGGGATGTATATTTTGCCAAAAAAAATTTTGGATGTATGGTGCGAAATTGGGTAAACCACAAGGATGTATTTTGGAGTTTACTCTAAGTTTATTAAGACATGTTTATATGCTGTACTGAAATTGGTCTAAGAATCTACATCTATATGCTTCTATAGAGCGCAAGAACAACTTTTTTAAGCACGGCAAATCTAGCTTGAACACAATGTATGCATGTAGTGTAAAAAGAATGGATTGAGATCCTCTCAACTTGATATGAACATGATCAGTCATGTTATCTCACAATCTAAAGGAAAACTAGGTCCTCAGTAGGCCCTCCTGTTTTGTTTGTGAGAGAACATTATCGGTTCTAAAAAGAATAGTTGTTTTCAAAAGCTACTGCTTAATACAACGAAAACTTATGGGTACGTACCGTCTAAATGGGTGCATAGCCCTCAGATTGCAAACTTAAACTCCCAACTATGCCACTTCTGCAGTCTTTAATGGTTTTCTTCTTGTTGGGAAACTAGCAAGTGTCAGTGTAGATACACTTTGTGATTTAGTTAGAAGTTTACTCATTAAAATTGTTGTTAATTGGGAAAATAAAGGAATAAATTCTAAATTCTATTAACTATTTTTTTTTTTTTTTTTTTTTTTCATTTTTGTGGATAGTAGTGTTTACTTTTTACATACACTTGATTTTAGTTGAAAAGTTAAAAATCCTCAAGCATGGACATTATATGTCTTTGTTACAAAGGATCCACAAAATAGTACTTTTTTTTTTTTTATATTTTTCATGTTTTAGATTTTAATAATAATGATAATTGTGCTGAAAGTTACAAAATGCTACATTGCTACTAACTCTATGATTTACCCTCTAAGAATCAAATATTACAATTACTTCCCTCAACTTTCATATAATTCTCAAAACCCCTCCCTCAAGACTCTTCCTGTCGTGATGCACCTTTTTTCCTCCTCCTAACTTTCTTCACAGCAACTGCTGCATTTTCATTTTCACTTTCATTCTTGTGAACCTTTTCCGCAGTTTCCGAAGAGCTCATCAAAGTTCTTAATCGCAAAATTTCGCCTTTGGCAGCTGCTAACTCTTTCTCGAGTTTACTTCCTTTCTTATCCAAACTCTCACGTTCATTCCCGAGTTTCACAATGATACTATGAGCATCCTCCATGTTTTCTCGAGCTTCTTGAATTGCTTGTTTCTGTTCTTCAAGGGATTTGTACAACAGTTCTTTTTCGTCTTCAAGATTGGCTATCTTGGTTTTTGTGAGTTCCAATTCCCGGGATAGAATCGTGGTGTTTTGGTTCATCTCATCGAGCGCTTTTCTTGCTTCTTCTAAATCAGTTTCCAGTGACTTTCTTGACTCTTTGTCCTCCAAAATCTCAGCTTTTAAAGAGTCAACTTCTTTAGTCAAAGAAAGGACACTCTTTTTCTCTTCTTTAAGGTCGTAAATTGTATTATCGAGCTTTTTATATGTCTTGACAAGTTCTTCACTCAAACTATCACGATTTTCTGATATTTCTTGAATTTCAACCGACACCCTTTTCAGTTCTTCCTTTGTTTTTTCATAATCATCTTTAGTTGACCCGAGCTCGACGGTCAACATTTCAACAGTTTGTCTCAATCGATTGATGTTGTTCTGTAATGCTTCTTTCGCTTCAGAATACTCGGTTTGAAGTCTCGAAATATCTGCCTCGAGGTTCTTGCAAGTGTTATCAGAAACCTCTAGACGTCCTGCGATCTCAGCAGCCTGGTCTCTTGTGTCCTGTAACGTTTTCTGTATGACTTGAAGCTCTTCTTCAAGACTATTGACTTTATCCACTTCAAAAGCCAATGTCTTTTTCAAATAATCTCTTTCATTGGTCAACTCTTTGACTAATACTTTGTGTTTATCCAGTTCAGTTAAAGTGGACTCAAGTTTTTCTTTGATGTCATCGAGTTTCTTTCCACTTTCTTCCAGAAGCTTAGCGTCGGATTCTGCTTGCTTTTCCGAAACTAGCTTTGATTCGGCGTATTCCTCCCTTAACGATTCCAATTCTTTGATAAAGGCGCTTTTATCCTCACATAAAGAAAGAATTTCCTCATTCAGATCATCAATCCTTGAACTTTTCGATTCTAATTCTTTCTCAAGTTTAAGAATTTCTTGTTTCAGACCCTCAATCTCTGACTTTGACCTGGTCAACTCAGCCAGCAATTCCTCATACATAGAGCTCAGTTTCTTGAACTCGGATTCTTTAGTAGCAAGGGCTGAACCAACATTTGCAAGATTGTCTTCTTTATCTTTGATCTCGTTGTTAAGCAAGTTTATACGTTCTTGCATGACTTCAATGGAAAATAGTTTATCTTTTAACTGCATTTTAAGCTCTTCTTTCTCGTCTGAAGCTTTTTTTAGGTTAACTGTAAGACGATCGATCTGGTTTTCAAGATCTTGGACGTTTTTCTTCTCTTTTTTAAGCTCTTGTCCTAACCCATTTACCGTGTTGTTTGCTGAACTTAATTGGGTTAATAAAGATTGCTTTTCTTGGTTCACTTTTTTTATTTGCTCGTTTCTTTCTTCCTTTTCGTTCTGTAGCTTTGACTCGAAGCTTTTCTGCATAGAAACAATTGCTGATTCCTTTTCCACCAGTTTAGTTGTCATCTGCGTAATTATACGGGAATTTGTAAGTTTAGAGTTTAATGCAGGTTTGTTTGGACGTGCATTTTCTAAGTGATTATTGCGACTTCAAATGGCAAGTATCAGTTTACTCATACACCCAAACAGACCCTACACTAGACTTCATTACAAAAGCTATTGCGGAAACATTGGACTTAATTATGTATCAAAATCCATGTCAAGACTCGTATAATCTACAACAAAGTATGCACTTTCTTAAGCGAAAGACTGACTTTTGCTGCATGAAGCGTTACAGAAAACACTAACAAGTACAATGCTCTTCTCGTGGGTAATTTTCATGCCATAAAAGCATGGATTCTCATTCATTATAGATATGTAAAAAGTTATTTTTGGCAGTTTGGTAGTATAAGGTTGTGTAAATCAGAAAACGACAAGAGAATTGAAAGCTTACAGATTCAATTGTTGCAAGGTTGGCAGACTTTTCCTTCTGAGCCAACGCATAGAAAGCACCAAGCACACCTGAAGTAAGTATTCCAATTCCACTTGAAAGAGTAAGAAAGGGGTTTGATGATGCATCTCCATGAGCCTAAGAGACAAAAAAGAAGAAGAAAAAAGAATCATTTGAAAGTGTTGTACACGTTTACATAATACATGAAAATAACTCTAACAAAGTATAATATGTTTGCATTAACTCTAGAATTAGATTAGAATAGTCTCCGACCTCTGATATTTGATCAAGCTCTTGTGCCCCTGCAGGATTGTCTGAAACAACATAATCACAAATAAGAATCAGTCCTCATTTCAACAAGTCTTTTTAGGAATTGGTGCAAGAAAGATTTGTCATGAAATAGTAAGGCGTGGGCAAGACGAGCCGGCTTATCAAAAAGGTTGCTGAGCCCAAACTGAGTCTCGCCTTACTACCAGGCTCGAGCTCAGTCGTTGAACTTATAAGCTTATGCAAGCCTCTATGAACAAATTTAATGTAATTAATGTCTTTCTACAAGAGAGTTTGTTCATAGTGTTATTAAAGGGTTAAAATTTTAGATTCATCATATATATATTGTTCCATGCTAGTTATAGAAACAAACTTTTTGATACGTATGAGTAATGATGCATCATCTATAATAGGATTCATGTTTCATCACCGATTCATGTTTCATCACATGATAAAAAACACACAACAAAGATCAGGTTTAAGATATACCTCTTTCAGGTTTAACAGCAAACTAATGAGCTTTCATATTGTTTCTTTTGCTTGTACTATTTACTGAATTTTTTACTTTTGCAAAAAGCTAATAATGTTAGTCTTCAAGAATCACCACTATCGCCCCCATCAAAGATACGAAATAGTTGAAAAAAAGTAAGATTTGGGGGATTTACTTTCTCGTTATTTAGAATGCGAACATAAATCTCAAGAAAACCACAAAGCTACTACTATTCGATTTACATAACTCTTACATCAAGCTGATAAACACTACATTTTAGATGTATTTTGCGAGTAAATTAAGGCCAAAACAAACAAATGTGTCAAATCTTGAAAGAAAAAAAAAAAAAAAAAAAAAAAAAAAAAAAAAAAAAAAAAAAAAAAAGAAGAAGAAGAAGAGAAAACTGTGAAAACAAACACACGCAATTCACCAGCATCAAGATTATCAATACCTCTTCCTTCAAATTCAAGAACCCGTTTACTAAAACGGGTGAGGGTTTCCCTGCTTAGGTTACCCGGGGAAGGCAAGATGCACGCGGCCTAACCAGGTTATCCGTGACTGTTTCCAACCCTTTCCCTAAAACGTATACCTAATGAGGTTTGAGCCTCAGACATCGGGGTGTGCCTGACCACTAGGCCAGCTTGGTGGTGGTTCAAGAACCCATTTACCAAATTATCCAAAATCAAGCTATAAAGACCAAGACACATTTCGCAAGTAAATCAAGCGGAAAACAAACAATTGCGCTTAGTCTTGTTAATTAACTTGAAACCAAACATACCTAATTCATCAGTATATCAAGATTTCCAAAAGCTCTCACTTTTCATATTCAATAACCTATTTACCAAATTTTCTAAAAATCATGCTAGTTAACACTAAACCATATGTACATATCACAAATAAATTAAAAGGAAACATCAAAATGTGCTAAATGTCTACCTACCCTCGGACCTCGGGTAAGGGTATGATTGTGACCGTCTACATCCTACCTCCCCTTAACCCGCTCCCTAGCCAGATAAGGTATTGTTGCTCTATCATAATGTGCTAAATCTTCAAAATTAACTTAAAACCAAACATACCCAATTCATCATCACCACTATTATCTTAAATCAAGCTAATAAACACTAAACCCTTAATACATTTCACAAATAAATTTGCTAAATGTTGAAACCAAACATACCCAATTCATCATCACCAAATTCACTTAATTATCTTAAACCAAGCTAATAAACACTAAACCCTTAATACATTTCACAAATAAATTTGCTAAATGTTGAAACCAAACATACCCAATTCATCATAATCAATATTATGAAGAACCCATATACCAAATTTACTAAACTATCCAAATTCAAGCTAATAATATATACATTTCACAAGAAAAACAAGAGAATAACTAAAAAATGAGCTAAATCTTGAAACCAAACATACCCAATTCAAGATTCTGAGCAGCTTTAGCTTTCAAATTCAAGAATGGAAGAACAGAAAGACCCATGAACAAAACAGCTCTTCTATGGCAGAAAGCATCATCATTTGGTTCATTATGTTGAATATAAGCATAAATTCTTCTTTTTTTAGTGACATCATGTGTTGGCTTTTTATAGCAAGAATGTATAAAAAGGGGTTGTGAAGAATATGAAAATGAAGAGAACAAAGTGTTGGTGTTGGTGTGATAAGATGATGAAGATGCAAACCCCATCATCATCATACAGATGTGTCTTTCTGTTTGGTTTTTTCTTTTTTTTTTTTAGGATTTTAATCTTGTGTGCAAAGCATCTTTCTCTATCATCTAGTGAGTGAGTGTTGCTCTTTAGTGACCAAAATGCCCTTACTTGTTATCTCATGTTTCGTATCTTTTGGTCATTTTGTTATTTTGTTTTCAAAGTGATTATGTTGTACACAAGTTATGACTTATGAGATTTGACGTTATTAATTCCATGTCTAAACCTTTGATAGAGAGACATGATGGATGAATATGTGTACATATCACTAATGGGATCTAGATGAGTATATTTCCCCATCGAGGGGTATGGTACTTTTATTCCTTTTGTCTTTTTTTGACTGATAGTATATCACAGTTTTTGTCAGTTTCGTATTTCTGACAGTTTTTAGCGTTTGACATATTAAACTTTATATTTTCTGTTCCGTACTTTCAGGTTTATAGTTTTTTGATATAAATAAAATTAAAAAAAAAAAAAAAAGGGGGGGGCTTGGATAGTTTTTTTTTTTTTTTTTTTTTTTTTTTTGTGGGGGGGGGGGGGGGGGGGGGGGGGGCTTGGATAACTTGTCCCATCACTAATGGGGCAGTTTATAAGGACCCGGGGGTTTCCAGTGATTGCAAGCTTCGGGCGGTTGTACCATATGCTTCGCGGTTTGTACAAATAGCTCATAGAGAGGGTATGTATAGCATACCCCATCACTAATTTATCGTAGATGATTGACATACTCTCATTTTTTTTTATTTGCACACTCCAAACTGTGATAAAAGCAGTTATACATTTATTATATACTGTTTCTGCAAATTGTTCATTGGAGTGTGCAAATAAAAAATAAAAATGTGCCAATCAACTCCCCTAATTTATGTGTTAATGTTTATTGGTTTTTGAAATAGCGAGTCTTTTAGATGCAATAAATAGGATGTTGTCACGTATATTCAGTTTTGTAAAAAACGCCTAGGCGGTTGACTAATCGGCGCCTAGACGCTAGGCAGGGACTCACCGCCCGGATTTAGACTATCGACCTTATTAATTGGATGGTCAAAAAATCGGTCCACGTACCGATTAATCGGATAAAAATCGGCAAAATCAGACATAAATCGAAAAAAAAAAAAAAAAAAAAAAAAGAAAGCTAAATCAACTAACTCGGTTAACGCGGGTTAACTTTTTCCAAAAATTAAAATTGAGGTTTTTATTTCGATATACCTACTGTTTTTCACAAAATCAGTCGACACAGCCGTTCAAGCACCTTGAGCAGTGATTTAACACAAAATGTGAAGGTATGCTCGCTTTCTTCTTATTTCAATTGAATATTAATGACATTATCTGAATTCGAAAATTGATTTATGAAAATTAATTGAACCATTTGAACCTTAAAGTATTTTGGAGCATTTCGTTTATGTTATATATATAATCTTAAAACTTTTACTTTTATATATAAAAAATCCAATCCGATTAATCATCACCTAACCGATTAATCGCTAGACGATACCCGACCGTCCGGCTAGCGTCTAACGATTTTTACAACCTTGCGCAGATTAAACATGAAATTAGTCACATTTTTAGGTCTCCCAATCATATAAAATGTTTGGGTGTGGTAGCATCATGGTCACCGCGTCACTTTTTTTGGCGTGCGATGTCGATTTACGACATTTCTATTGATGTGTGTTATCGCGTTTTTTCTGACGGATTTGATGTTTGTTGTAGCCTTTGAATCTGAGGTCAGACGAGGAAGATCGAGTGCTTTTGGGTATTTATGTTACTGAAATGTAATATAAAAAAGTTGATGATGTGGCATATAAGAAAAATATAATATGCTCTTTTGCATCTCACAACAGCATATTTTGCTATAAAGCTGTATAATCTTTTTGTGGCTAGGGATGTTTATTTGCGCCGACTCCAGGCTATCTAAAAAGGTAGTCTCTCTAAGATTAGTCGGTTCGTAATATTGAGTCAGGAATCCAGATAAAAAAGAAAAAAATAAAATAAAATAAAATAAAAAAAAAAAAAAAAAAAAAGGCCAAATATGATAATACTATTTAAAGAGAAGAGAGAGAAAGTTGAGAGCTAGAATACAAATCATACGCATTCAAGTTGTGCATTTTGTGCATTTTGTGTAAAAACATTTTGTATAATTTGTATGAACATAACATTTCTCTTTATGTTTACCATTTGAATTTACATAATTTCTAGTTGTGTTGGAGGCGACTTATAGTAAAAGAAAGATTATGTAAAGATAGTATTAGGTTGATTTTATGTTTACCATTTGAATCTGCATCAATTTGTTGTATTACTAATCTAAAAGAGGCGAATCGTAGTAAGAAAAACACGATGTATCGGTAGTTTAATGACATGCATTTATCATTTTAACGTTGCTATAGTTTGTTGTTTTAGTGTTTGACGAATTTCGATTATTCAAACCTAAAATGAAAAATGATAATATGGACCACATTCGTCAAGTCTACTTTTGACGATTATTTAACCTTTATGTACTAGGATCACTTTTGTAACATGAAAAGTGGTTACTGGTTAAACAACGTTAACGGGATAACTAAGTTAGTTTTTGTGATGCTTACCGAGGCATCAGATTTTCCATGTGTTTTACATAACATAAGTTAGTTTTTGTAATGCTTAACTTGTTTGTAGTATTGACACAAGACTGAAATAAGTGGTTTGGTGTCGTGTGGTTTTGATGGTTGGGTTTCTCTTTCGATTGTGAATATGATCGTGAGTATTTAAGATTTTTATACCCCTTTTAAAAAGGATCGTTGTTGCGGATTTTACACTTGGATTTGTTAGAACCGTTATTTAAAATTATACTAGTAGGATTGTTGCATCGGTTTTTCAAAAATCGTCTTTGTTGAAATTGGCATTTAACTAGTTGTAATTGCTAGCTTTATGCTAGTTTAATTTGATTTATATAATTAATTGTATCTCCAAAAGAGAAATGACACAATACTCAAATCAGGTGATTAGTGCTTGTTAAAATTGAGAAATCTTCTTAAAATCATATTTTACTTTTAGCTAAATACAACATAATGATAATGAAATCTGCAAGTTTATTTTTTTTCTAAAACAGTATGTGTCGTCGCACATGACTTTCACTTAAAAAGGGTCACATTTTTATTAGTTTTGCATATAAATACGTATAATATACGAGTTATATAATTCAAGTTCATATGCAATTTCTCTTTAGTTTAAAAGTGTAATATGATATCTTTGTTTTTATTGTATAAGGTCACCGAAAATCAGGAGACGGATCTGGAAATACGTAGTAATAGATTGTTGTTGTATGGATAATTTAGTGGTGTTTCCGTAATTTAAGAAAAAATGAGAGGCATGTTGAATAAAAGTATTTCCAACCAATTAAAATAAGTAAAACACACCTTTTATCCACATTGTGCGTTTGATAGATTGCCATATCTTGTTTCCCAAAAATTGCACTCAAGGACATAATAGTATTTTCTTTTTTTACTTTTATTTTATAGGAGTAACACTTAATTTTGAAATGTTTTAAAAGATTTTGCTAAGTATGTCTTTAGAAATTATGTTTAAGCATTGTACAAATATAAAAATAACAGAAATGAACAACAAAAATACTTTTTTTTAACATCATATTTCATGTTTAAAATATTTGTATGTGTATAGTCATGAAATATATGAATTCATTAATATTATGGTTAGCAAAAGGATAACTAATATTTCAATGTTCATACTTTTGTTTAATACCTTGTCAATTCATTTGGTAAAATAAATTTAAAAATATTCAATTTTTTCAAAGAATATAACACAGGGAGTAGTAGACAATACCTATTTATGAAGTAGATCTAGTTATGTACACAACTTTTCTATATTTTCTCTTTTTCCTTCATTTTACTTTATATCCCTTGTTCAAATATATGATTTGCAATGCTTGATTAATTTACTGGACGTAAATTTAATTAGAAAAATGTATTCAACTCATATAAAAATAATAATTCTAAGAGGTAATTACCAAAATAGTATTTCAAAAAAAGCATGGTCCATTTAATAGTCACTCTCAACACCTCTTTCCCAATTTGGTCACGCTCGACTGCTCGACTCCACCCTTTTTGTGACATGTGTCTCTCGCAAGTACAATGTTAGGTGGAATTATTTTATTCATTTATTATCAAATGACAAATATACCCTCATGTTTTATTAATACTCTCATTTCTCTCTCCTCATTATCTCACACACACATCTCTGTTCTCTTCTTTCAGTTTGCATCACATCTCCAGATTCCGGCCAACACCTAAAACCGAACCGATAAACAATTCTCATTGCAAACTACTCCGTATTAATTACCCAACAAACAATTTCCTAAAATAATAAAACCATATCAACTCTTCTTTCCAACTTGTAAACTATGCATAGATATCAGTACATTTCTCTGAAACCATATATTATAAAGGGTGTATCATGTGCATTTGCCATTGACCCATGTGAACTTCTGCCATCTCATCATACATACATAAAACACAAACATAAACACATTACTTAAACACATACATAGATCTTGATTTATATCCAACAATACATACAACCTTTGCATATCACTCTCATTCTTTCTTTCTTGGTTGTTTGCAAAACCAAAAAAAACAAAAAAAAACATCAATGTTGTATTATAATTAGTGGTGTTAGTACTTTTTGTTAGAACCAACCAAAAAGATTACATTTTTATCATATATAGATATTTGGTGGGTTGGATCTGAACAAAATGGGTATTGATCCAAGACAAATTGTTGCTGGTATTCTTACTGTTACTATGTTTCTAATGCTTGGAAACATGATTAAAAGACTAGCAGCAGGTTGACCAAACCCTTGGTTCATTCACTAGGCACCAATATTTACTCCATTCGACTAGCAGCAGGTTGACCAAACCCTCTACTGATCAGCAACTATGAACACGCTATGATGCTTCTTCGATCATCATACTAACTCATGAATACCATAACCATGAAGAGTAGCGTGAGTCATGAAACAAGAGTAGCATCATAATGAATATATCGAGCAACATGAAGCAGCAGATTAGTGAACGTCAAGAAAAAGTAATAATGCTAGCAGCAGGTTAGTTCATGTAGCAGCAGTTTGATCATGCCTAGCAGCAGGTTGACAGAACGTCAAGAAAAAGTAGTAATGGCTTAGCAGCAGTTTGATTAAGTCTAGCAGCAGGTTGACAGAACTAGCAGCAGGTTGATCATGCCTAGCAATAAAGAACATCGACTTTTTGTAGTCAAGAAAAGACCTCATGGCTAGACTTCCAGATGATGAGCTTGCTTGATTGTTTCCTTCTTTGTATACCCCGTCAATGGAGATCAAACAGCTAAAATTTGTGCATGGGTATATCAAAGATGATTAAACATTTCTTTTTGAACGACAAAGAATAATATACATATAAAGAATTGAGCTTGAAGAGAGATGTACTTGGAAGGCTGAGAAAAGTGAGACCATAAGCAAATGTAAGTGAAACCAAAGGAGTCCATGATTTGCCGAAGCAAACGAGATCTTTCAGTTTCTTCAAGATCGAATATGGAGTCCATGTTCAATAAACTTTGCTTACAGAAACCCTGTTGAGATTTTAATTAGGGTTGGTGTATAAATATGCATAAACACATGGGAAAGTATATATATATTATAAGAAAGATGATATCAAAAGGATTAATGATAATCTTGTCGCAGTTGGATTTTTTGTGGATGTTGGTGGCCGGATTTTTTGTTGATGTTGGTGGCCGGATGTTGGTGGTGATGGACTGGTAAAGTGGTGAGGTAGGTGGGTGGAGTTAGGTAGGGTGAGTGGGTTGGGTGGAGTAATTAATAATATAATATAGGAGGGTATATTTGTCATTTGATAATAAATGAATAAAATAATTCCACCTAACATTGTACTTGCCAGAGACACGTGTCACAAAAGTGGTGGAGTCGAGCAGTCGAGCATGACCAAATTGGGAAAGAGGTGTTGAGAGTGACTATTAAATGGACCATTCTTTTTTTGAAATACTATTTTGGTAATTACCTCTAAAAATAATAATTCTAAGATGAAATAGCAAAAAATTAGGCACTTCTAAAGAAAAAACTTGTGGAAATGATACATCATTTAGATAACATACACACAACCTACTTCAATATATTTTGCATCTCATATAAAGCACATCATTGTCAATAGTATGTGTTAGATGATGATAGTAAAACGCGGCAAAAAACATTTGAAAGTTGTATCGTTACCAATCATACACGTGTTAAACGATGATAATTAGGGCAAAACACGACTTCATTAACGAGTACTCACGTTATTAGTCACCATTCCAATCATAATTAGCACGTGTGACCGATGATAATTAAAAGCGAAACATGACTTTATTAAAAAGTACTCTCGGTATTAATCATAATTCGAATAAGCTAGATTACCATAAAAGAGAGTCTACATGAACTAAACTTACCAAGCGAGTTTCACAAACCAACCCGTTGACATTATACTTGAACTAAAAACTTAAACAAACACTAATGTAAAATCTAAACATGTTTATGAAAAGTAACTTCAAGGAGAAACCTTATGTTCGCAACTTCTAACTCTTGTTGTCCTTATTCTCGTTTGTTGCTTTCACCCCATTATTGAGACCAATGTTGTCACCAAAAGCTCCATTCCTATTTTTTGACATTTTATAAAGGCGTAAATAATGTTTCATGTCAAAAAAGTATGCTTTCGTACATATTCGAAACAATATATGTTTCACACACTACTACAAAAAAGAGAATAGAGCCCCCTTAATAGAGCCCCGTTTTTGTGAAAAACGGGCTCTAAAGGGATTCCGGGTTGTGGAAAAGGGTATAGAGCCGTGTTTTTCCTAATTGAACCGGGCTCTATGCTTAAAATTTTTAGAGCCGTGTTTTTTCCTTCGAAACCGGGCTCTATTCCTTTGTATAGAGCCATGTTCTTTTAATGAAACCGGGCTTTATGATTAAAACTATTAGAGCCCTTTTCCTTCCACGAAACCGGGCTCTATTGAGTGACCACCAAAGGCTGACAACAAAATGTTAGGTTTTATAAAATCATAAGTTTAGGCGGTTCTCAAAAAATCAAACCCAAAACCTTAATCCAAAAGAGCGCGTCATTTCCCTCCCTAAATTTCAATCATTCACAAAACCCTAATCGCTTTCCCCTCACTTTCACAAACCTCCTCACACACCAGTAACCAAGTCCACTTAACCACTTAACAACTGTCGCACACCACCACCACCACCACCACCACCGTCGCACACCAGGCCACCTTCGTCACAGATCCAAGCCACCAACAGACTTATTCGAATTAAGAGGTACCAATTTGCTACAGTTGATATTGTTCTTCAATTAATCTTTATAATATCTCATTAATATTGTTAAATTTGATTCTGGAATTACTTGTATGTTTATACGTTTTCATATTGTTAGTTAATAAGGTCTTATTGTAACTTATGTTAGTTTTATACGTTTGTAATATCTCATTAATTGTTGAAATTTATTGTTTTTTAAAGCTCTGTGAATTAAAATGATGTTACACCAGAAAAATCTTTATTTTCATATTAAAACAATATAATTAGTTGTAAATGGGTGTTTTGGTTGTGTTTTGATGTCACAAATGGTGTGTTTCGTTGTGCTATTTGCTGTAGTAAATGGGGAGTTTTGTAAGAATTTTTTTCTGTCACAATTTGGGCGTTCGAACCTACTCTTTGCTGTCCAAAATATATGTTTAAGGACCTAATTTTGTTGTCATAAATGGTGTGTTTCGTTGCTAGTTTCTGTAATAAATGGGGTATTTGGTAAGACTTACTTGCTGTCACAAATTGGGCATTTGAATCTGCTCTTTGTTGTCCAAAGTAGGTGTTTTAGGACATGGTTTTGCTCGGTGTGTTTTGTCGTGCTATTTTCTGTGATAAATGGGGTGTTCGGGAAGACGTTTTTGTTGTCACAAAATGAGCGTTTGAACCTGATCCTTGCTGTCCAAAATAGGTGTTTGAGGACATGGTTTTGCTGACATAAATGGCGTGTTTTGTCGTGCTATTTTCTGTGATAAATGGGGTGTTCATGAAGACCTTTTTGCATCGTCTAACTGTGACCGAATCTGTTCATCATTTCTTTAACGCTTGATTTAGTTCACAAACTGTTCTGTAACATCTGCAGTTTATGGAATTTTATGTTTACTTTGTGTTATTTTTGTGGTGCAGTATAAGTTTGCTCCAGATCTCATCATGCTTGATGCATATGAAACCGTTGAGTCATGGATGACCAGGAAAGATTTGAATCCAAGAAAGCTGATTCCTGCTATGATGTCGTATTCAAGTGAACCTCATGCCAAGTAAGTTTACTGTTCCATTATTGATGCTAAAAAGTTTTTTTTAATACAAAATTGCAATATATTGATGTCAAAATATAAACGCAGAAATGAAACCCATGAAGTTATCAAGTATTTAGAATTTTGCGTTCATTGGCGGTTGCAAAATGAAGACCCGGGTGTTCATAACCTCTTGCTCTCTCTATATGCAAAGAAGGTTTGTCATTCTATAATCTTACTATTCCCTAGTTGATACGAAAAGCTATCAGATGGATTTATTCGATAAAACAACCAGGAAGATGACAGTGCCCTTCTGCGGTTCCTACAATGCAAATTCGGAAAAGGACGATCTAATGGCCCTGATTTCTTCTATGATCCAGATTTTGCACTAATTGACGACTTCAAGGTAATTATAATCAACAAGTAAGTACTTAGTTTATAATCAGTTAATCGCACATACACATTCACTGCGTGATCATTTTCAAATCCATTTGCAGGCTGAGCATATACTGGATCTTCAGAAGCAACTCACTTTAATGAGTGTTGAGCCCAAAGTGGGTGTAAATGGTGGTTCAGGTGGCGATGACTCTATCACAAGTGTGGCTCCTGTTGATAAGGTATGTCTTACGTGCTGCGTACAAGGTTTAACTATTGATTTGTCGTTTTTAGTGTCTTACCTGGTTCTTATGTTGCATAAATGATGAACAGATTCGGTCACAGTTAGATGATGCAATAGCGAGTGAATGTCCATTTTGCTGTCCAAAATATTAGATGATGCAATAGCAAGTTAATAATGCTAAGCACGTGGTTTGAATCAGATGTAGTGTTACTATGTATGGCCAGTGTATATATATGATATCCATGCGTGGATGATTTTGTTATCAATGATGTGCATAAAGCTTATGGATGTTTTTTTTGTAGGTGCCTTTGAATGACAAGGAGCTGGACGACATCGTGAGCTCTTGCATTTCGGTGTGTGGCATCTGATCATCAATCATGGTAGCATTTAGGAAAGGTTGGCATGTACTCGTGTCTTTTTGTATATCTCCTTTCCCTTAGCCCAACAAAACACTAGATTGTGAAACTGTTGATGTGATGTTTAATTAGTGGTATTAAGTATGTTCGGTAGTCCATAGGACCCGTATTAGATTGTTGTAAAACTGATCTTGGATCTTAAATCCATTGGTTTTGTTATAGACCTTCAAGGTTATGGTTTTGTTACAGTTATATTTTGTTGCTATTTCTACTTGTTTCTGCTTAGGAAGTAATTTGAACAGTTGGTGTTTAACAAAATTTGAAAAAGCTAAAAAAAATCATAGAGCCATGTTTTGTAAGGGAAAAACAGGGGTCTATGCTTATTAAAAATGATTTTTTTAATCACATAGAGCAAGGTTTTCAACGAAAAAACCGGGCTCTAATATGAATCATAAAGCCCGTTTCTCAAACAGGGCACTATGGCAATTCCTAATAGAGTCCCCCCCTCAAAGAGCCCTCAGGAAAAACCGGGCTCTATTAGCCTTTTCAACCGGGCTCTATGCCAATTTTTGTAGTAGTGACACACACTATATATATTTTTTTTTTTTAGCTTTATAACTTTTATTGATAGAAATATGAAAGTCTTACTTGTGTGTGGGTGTGTCACTCATTTGCATGATATTATTCTTGCAAATGTAACAGGCTCAAGACACTCCTCAAATTTTGAGTCATCGGGAAATTCCTTAGCATACACCAGAGGGTGGTTGCCACCACCAAGGGTAGTAGCCACCATGGAACGCGGGATAGGGTGGCAATCTATCACCATGTTGCAATAATAGTGTGCCATTATGGGGCATCCGTCTTTGATGGACACAACACAAGTGTACTCCTCCGAGCTAGTGATCTCATTTGAGCTAATTGGGATAATATATAAGTCACGTGCACTAAAGCCGCGCTTGGCTTGAAAATCTCTAGACTTGGGATGTTTCCACTTCCAAAGCTTCCCTGGAGCGGAATAAAGAATATCAAGTGCGGTGAGTGTAGGACGAAACACTATGTACTCAGAATTGGACTGGAAAGGGATTGTTTCGTGGAACACGCCCGTGAGACCGACCAATGATGAGTGTTTTGGGATGAAAATGGTTTTTTGTTTGGAAAAATTAATGACAGATCCAATCACCGAGTTGAAATAGTATAAACCCAAACCTGATGACGATGAATTGAGTCGCTGACTTATTGAATTTTCCATTTTCCACGTAAAATCTGCATAAGACCGATTGAATATGTCATAAATGTTTCATAACATAACTATTATTTTAGTTTTTTTTATAGGAACACATTTTTGTACATGTAAATTCTAAATTGCTACTTAAAATAACCATGAATAAATTCTTTTTTTCTTCACAAAGTCATATAAAAAAATGGTAGTAAAAAAAAAAAAAAAAAAAAAAAAAAATTCAAATTTCAACTTCAAATGAAAAAGAGGTAGACATTGATTTTTGCCAATTTTGTTTTTAGAAAAAAACATGTCGAGCATCTAGTAAGGTGTGAACTTGATTTTACATGCCATGAGCATGCACCATATTCATGTTACATCTAATAAAGGTTGTATAAAATTAAACTTGATGATTTGTTCTACGAATATTTGACTTTAACTAAATTTCACATACATATATACACGATCATGCATTCATTTAGTCTAAAACTTGAGTGTTTGTTAGTTAGTTCATTGATTTTATATATAAAAGATCTTAAAGATTTGCTTAAACAAACAATTATAACTCTAATTTTCACACACAAATGCACTTGTTTGATTTGTGTACATGTAAGAATGTTGATGTTGAATATGAAATGCTTGAAGAAAAATGTATATGATATGAAAATAAATAACATACAAATCACATTAGATTGAAGTAATTTGGAACTCGAAAAAACTCTACCTGCTCTTTTGCTATTGCTTTTGATATGAATGCCACGACGACCCAAATGCAAGTTTATGTGAATGAATATATAGTTGATATTTTATAAAATTTGAAGAAAGACTGTAAAAGAACGATATTTATATACACAATATAGATTGTCACTTTTTTTACATAATACGGTCACATGTTTTCTCTTTCTCTTTTCACATTTTACTCGCGCAAACTTGTAATATGACCTTCAAAAAGATTTCACGTTCTAAATAACTCATAGGCTAAAAATATAAATCGATGAAAATGAATTCGTTGTATCTTAAAGTTTCATTTTGTACTTTTCAGTTTTGACATTATATTTGGAGAAAACTTAATAAAAAACAAGCAAACAAACTTTAAGTCTCATGTGAAATGAAATATATGTGAGATATTGATCTATTATCAAACGTATCCTTAAGTGATGAAAATCATATAGCTAAAACTAGTGATGAAATGAAAAGAAATATTGTAACTGGGTCAACCACAACAAACGTATCAAAAGAGATTGTGTACCATTATATTAAACATTTAATAAATTTAGACTGGAAAAAATATAATGGTCACTTTTGCACTAGCAATTACATGTGGAAAATGCCAAGCAAAATTCACATTGGCGAACACACCAAAAAGGTCACAAGAAACGTGTGACTATTTTATCGTATCATGTAAAAAAGTATGTAAAAAAAAAGTAAAGTAATCATGATTTTATAAAATTTTAAAAAAGTTTATTGGTCTTTGAGTACATGTGAGAAATATTGCATCTCGTCCTTATGTGTCACGAAATAAGTACGTGTTGAATATTCTTTTTTATCTTCTATCGTATTTCTTGTTCTCCGGTGCTTTATTCTTTTCAAATACGTTACGTTTTTTTTCTTACTATCTTGGTTTGTTGTTTAATGCTGCAAAATCAAATAGGTCAAATAAATATACGAGTAAATGGTAGAGCTTTTTTGTTCAAACATATCTCTGACTTAGAAGTACATAGTCTAACCGGGGTATTCTCATGACAACGTCTAATCCTCTCTCTAACGGCCCTGAAATATATACCTAGTGAATTGAAGTTTGAATATTAGACATTTTATGACACGGGTATATATTTGTCTTGAGTTATAATTTTAATTCAACGGCTAATCCTCTCTCATGACAACGTCTAATCCGCTAGAAAGTCCTGTTGTTATACACGGGCATTCATCTAGTATTAACTTATAGGTTTTTGTACTTGAAGCGTGAAAAACTTGTTTAACGCTCGAGGTTTTTAGACGTATGATATGCATGTTAGGCCCAAGAGTTTGTATCAGCCATAAGTTTAGCCTATTATCTTAGCTTACTATTCAAGCTATGTAAACACTATATATGACGTTGATTGTAATGAAATCTGTAAGGGGAATTACCAAAATATATTATGGTATCAGAGCCTATTAAAACCCTAATACATAAATGTGCCGTATATTTATTTTTTCTATTTTGCATGTTTATGTCGATCCATTAACACATCAAATCTATCAGAGGTAAGAAATTAGATATTTCACAACAACATTTTAGGTGAGTAGAAATAAACTATATGTCCATTAATGTGATTGTTACGCACGCACACAATATTTTTTTAATTGCGCTGACTGTTTTGGTGATATATAACTTCATCGTTAAACAAGTAAACGTGATTGTCTAAGAATGCACGCACGTCGTGGTGTAATATACGAAGTACATTACTATTTTAAGTTTGTAGCTTGTATCCTATGATATTAGGTTTCTTGTGAAAATAATATGTTACACATAAGTATCTACATGAAAAGAAATTAGATTCCATGGATATGATCGGTGTGTTTTTTAGGTTGTCTTAGTAATGGTTTTGGTGGGAAGGAGATATGGAAATGTAGCTATATGGTATAGTGCATCAAATGGTGAATCAAAAAAGTTTCTGAATGTTATGCTTGAATGGAGATGAGTAGAAAACATGCAGACCTGCTCTGTTCTACTATGTGTATATGAGTTTAGCTCTGTCATATATTAGGTTTGTTTTACCTAATATCGGATGAACAAAGTTTTTTGATTGATTGTTTCTGTTTTGGGACATGTCCAAAGCAGAGGTATGTTATTGTACAAAATGTTTGGAGTGATTAATATAATTTCACCATTTGCACCCAAAAAAATGTACGCTTTGATTAAATCACTTACCGACGGTTTGTCAAAAACAGGAGAAAATATAATCTATAGTTTAGATAAATATAGTTTTATATTTTTAAATATAAAAAGTATTCTACACATGCAATGAGTGGCTTTGGTGTTGCCTATAACCGGTATAAAGTAACTTAAGCGGTGTGTCTCATGGACTTCAACCGGTTCTACATTCAAGTGTGTGATTCATCATCATGGGGTTTTTCTTGTCAAGCATCTTGTTTAAGCAACAAGCTGACAAATGCGACTGAGAGTGAGGGGTATCACATTTAGAGTCGAGTGGAGAGCTCCTCTCGATCTTTGATGTAGATACCTTCGCCTTCCTTTTTGGAATAGAGATACCCTTTATGAAGGTTTTTATATCAGATGTGTTTGCAGTACGAAACATATCATTCAACACCATAGTCTAAGTGTTTACGAGTAGTTAAACGAGGATGATCACTTTTCGTATATAGGCTCGTGCCCTACCCACATAAAAGGTTGGCGCCCTCCACACGGGAACTTGCGTTATCTATAAATGAAATTTTATTATCCTTCACTCAATAAATACAAGGTTTTGTAATGTCAATCAAATGTTGAATTTTAGGTTTTGAGCCGTTTGCTTGTGTTGCCCAAGTAAACACATAAAAAGTAACTTAAACAATTAACTTACCGATAAGAAGTGAAAAATTAGAGTCACGCCTTAACAAAAAAATTAATAGTTGGCATGACTAACGATATGTCTACTTATGTGCTTAAGAGAAAAAAAAATAATAGTAAAATCCAATTAGATTACTATATATTCAAACATGTAATTATATTTTATTAACTAGTGATAATGAATAATGTCTAATTTAGTATTTTTTTTTTATGAACCTAAATTCCTAATATTACAATGACATTGTACTTTAGGTTAACTATACCGCTAATTGCTTATGTTAAAATTGCAGTTCTAACAAGAAATGTTTAATGTTCAAACAAATAATAGATTTATATATATTAATACATACAAGAAAAGTGTCAAGTTAATACATATAAGTACCAAAAAATAGATTATACATTTAATTGACGAGGTTAGAAACTTCCACAAATGCGAGAGAAAAACATCGTCGTTAGTCACAATTTTCAAATCATACTCTGACATAATATGTTTAGATTAGAAGAAAGAAATAACTTTTGATGAAATAATCATTTTCAAAGTTTAGTAAAAGGCGAAATTAATACTGTTGTGATGGTTAAAGCGCTAAGTGTGCAAGCATTATAGCTTCATTGTCGTGACGACACTTAATATCACCCCAAACCCTCATTGAAGTAATCCTCGAGGTCAAGGAGTTGTGACATTCCAATGATGCTGCTTTACTATGTGTTTGAGTGTTTATGTTTGTATTTTGAGTGTGTTTTAATTGGTTTAGTTTTCAGTATTATGGATGCTTGTAGTGAATAATCAGGTTTCCAAAGGTCCCGGCGCACAAAAAATTTCAACAGTAATATAAGAACGTCCATTTTTCTGAACCGGCTGCAATTGGAAAATCAGAAGTTTTTACGAAAATTAACACTCGAAACATAATTTCACCGACGTCACCTGACATATATGGGACATCTGCAGTCCGTCACTAAATGATTGTACGTGAGAATGTATATACTTTAGAGTAAATTACACCATTAGTCCTTGTGGTTTTGCCAGATTTCACGCTTAGTCCCCCTTACAGAGAAATTAATGCAGTCCTCTTAAGGATTGAATTATTTCACGCTAATAGTCCAATTTTCTAACGATCGCTTGTAAGTGTTATGACCGAAGCTTCTTCTCTTTATCACACAAACACTCTAGATGATGACACTCACAAACAATATAAGAACAATAAGAGTAGCATGGATCGTATAGCATATATTTATGTCAAATGTTTATTAGCTTTGAGAAAAGAAATAAACAAAGACAAAGTTGAAGCTCTTGCACACACACACACTCTTTTCTTATCTTAAAATGAGGCACATTGACTGTGAAGAGGTGTGTGTGTGTTTATACGAAAGTCAGCCAACCAAATGGGTCTTTGGTGGGCTTTGACTTGGACTTGGTAGTGGGCTTGATGAATACATTACACTTATACATAATTCATACTAACTACACTAATGCTACAAGCCCACATTGTTTAATACATATTATACTTGACACATTACATCTAAAACGTCAAATGACCATCACTTTATATTAACATAAAATGATTGCTAACAATCTCCCCCTAAGGGATGGTCATTTCAATGATGCTCCCGTGATTGGTCTTTTGCATTTGACATCTTGAACTTCGTGTGTCACTGTATAATATTTTTCGTTCAATGTTCCTTCATGCACTGTGATCTATGAAGTATCGTCTTTTGGTCTGACTTGCCTTGATCTGCTTCTTCTGTCCAGGTGCGTCGTCGTAGCAGATGATGATGGTTGATAGACTTTCGTCGGTACCTGCATAAAACAGTTAGCAATAATTCGTCCTTCGGCCATCATGTCGTGAGGCAAGATCCTTGGATCTCATTAAGACTCATACAACTTGTATCCTTTGGATGAACACAAGTGTATTTCATAGGAAGTGTTCCTAAGAGATCTTTTAATGAATCTCATGTCTCTAGACTCAATAATGTGCGTTTTGATTTTAGTCGTCGGAGGCATGGAGCAGAGTGCCACCTTTTCAATATCAACACATCTCGGAGTGAGAGGTCGATAGATTATGTAGTGTTCTCCGTGAGAAATGAAACAAATATCTTTTGAGAGATATCTGAGTGGATAGGAGGGGTGGTGCAAATGCGTCACTGGGTCCATGACGTCTTGTCTTCAATATCAGTATCACCTTAGTGAGTACCGATAGCAGATGTATTGACCCGGTTTCTGTCCTAAGTTTTCATGGAGGGCTATTTCTTTTCACCCTTACAAAAACTTTTCTTTTTAATTCTTCAACCCCTTCTTTCTCCTTTCTCATTATACTCCTTTTTTCAATCATTCCTAAGGACTTCTAATGCTAAGCTATTGGAATTGTCCTTGGGTAGATCCCTCCGGTTCTGGCGGATCATTGGACATAACCTAACCATAATCACCTTATTACTCCATGATTATCCTAGATTATTTGTCACATGCCATTAAACCTTGTGAAAATCTCTCAACGTGTTTATGAGAAAACACATTTTGTTAACACATCGAGAGTTTTGCATTTATGAAACACTCCCCCTTCACATGTGCTCATGCATTTTTGTAATAAATTGCACATGTTGGGTAGAGTTCGCACATTTGAAATGATCGACTTTCAATGAACATGACCTTCGCGAGACACGCTTACATCACTAGTTAGACTAGCTTGAAGTTATTACCCGTCCTGGTCATATTCAAAGATCATCTCTCGAATTGGTACATTCTACTCAGACAAGTCCTTTGCGAGACACGCTTGCATCACTGGTAAACCAGCTTGAAATTATTACCCGTCCAGGACACGTCTTTTCGAGAACGGACATTTAGTTTCGTCAATTCGAGGGTTATCCTTGAGTCTTGAGATTCAAACCACAAAAACTTTTTGATCACATTTTAATCTCATCTTCTCCCCCTCAAAAATAGCATGCATTGATATTTTTGATATCAACTGATGAAAAGCAAGATGTTTTGGAGAACAAGATGGATTTGAGCATGAAAAGTGGAACATTTTTTCTTTGTCAACTCCCCCTTAATCAGAGCAAATGGTTTAAA
Source organism: Artemisia tridentata subsp. tridentata (assembly GCA_021014915.2). Lineage (NCBI taxonomy): Eukaryota > Viridiplantae > Streptophyta > Magnoliopsida > Asterales > Asteraceae > Artemisia > Artemisia tridentata. The sequence continues at coordinate 26,148,747 of CP139504.1, read as the reverse complement.
CCTTTGAGTTTAAAAAGCATTTAGAGGTCTTAGAGGGAGTTGTTGTGAGCACAAAATTTATAAAAAGACTTTGAAAAATCTATTGAAACAATTTTGATTAAGTGCTCACGGGTTTTAGCTTTTCGCCATTAACATTGCGAGTTCTGATCGGAAATAATCAGAAGTCATTCAATGTAGCGCGGGTTTCGTACTGAAATGCATGAAAGCCGTAATGAAGAATAATTTGAGAAACGACATGTTTTAGAAAAACATAAAAAATAACTCTCGCTCAAGCATCTGTAAATACCCGTATCATTGTTAAATGACATTTCTAAGTACGTACAGAATATTGATTAGACGAGAGACATGTCGTGAGAAGAATATTTTTGGTTTTTGTTGTTTTATATTTTTATGGATTTTTGAAATTTTCTATTTTTATATTTTGTTTTTGAAAAAGTATGTATATATATTTACCAAAAATATATACGTAACTATTTACAAACATATTTACACATATATATTTACATGCGAAGCTTTATGAAGTAAATCAATAAGATTCGAGAAGACTTTCTAACTCTTCGGGAGTTAGGCTTCGCATGCCAATTCGACGAACTAAGTTTTCAAACCGCTCTTTTGGGAGGGCTTTAGTAAATAGATCAGCGAGTTGGTATTCAGTCTTAACGAAAAACAATTCAACAGTACCCTCTTCAACGTGCTCTTTTATGAAGTGGTAGCGGACTCTAATATGCTTGGTCTTCGAGTGTTGCACTGGGTTGCACGAGATGGCTATGGCACTTTTTGAATCGCAATACAGAGGTATGCGGTTGAAAGAGAAACCATAATCCGTGAGTTGTGTTCTCATCCAGAGGACTTGAGCACAACACGCAGATAGAGACACATACTCGGCCTCTGCTGTTGATAAAGCAGTGCAATCTTGTTTCCTTGAGGACCAGCCTACTAGCTTTTCTCCCAGAAATTGCGCTCTGCCTGATGTACTTTTCGCTGTAACTTGGCATCCAGCATGATCTGCATCTGAAAATGCTATTAGTGTAAACTCCGAATCCTTCGGATACCAAAGACCCATGTTAATGGTTCTTCGAAGGTATCGAAAGATCCGTTTAACCTCTTGGAGGTGAAGTTCGGTAGGCCTTGCCTGAAACCGTGCAAGTAAGCAAACAGCAAAATGAATATCTGGTCGGCTTGCAGTTAGGTACATGAGAGAACCAATCATGCTCCGATATTTCTTCGGATCCATGGGTTTCCCATATAGGTCAGCGCCAATTTTTGGTGAAGTGACCATAGGAGTACCAACAGAGTCACAATTTTCCATACCATGTTTTTTCAAAATCTCAATTGTGTATTTAGCTTGATTTAGAAAAATTCCACGTGGGGATTGATGAATTTGTAAGCCTAAAAAGAATTTTAATTCACCCATCATGGACATTTCGAATTTGCTTTTCATGAGATTTTCAAAATGTTTTGAATGTGTCGAATTAGTGGACCCAAATATTATGTCGTCCACATAAATCTGAACAATCAAAATATCATTTTTGTATTTTCTTGTAAACAAGGTCGGATCAATTGTTCCTTTGGTGAAATTATTTGACAATAAGAAAGATGATAACTCGTCATACCACGCCCTTGGGGCTTGTTTCAAACCATAGATTGCCTTCTTCAGCCTGTAGACGTATTCCGGATGATCTTTGTCAACGAAACCGTCTGGTTGACTCACATACACTTCTTCTTTCAGAGTTCCATTCAAGAAAGCTGTCTTGATGTCCATCTGATAAACCGTGATGTTCTTGTGAGCGGCATAAGCTAAGAAAATCCTGACAGCTTCAAGCCTTGCAACTGGTGCGAATGACTCTTCAAAATCTATCCCTTCTTCTTGTCTGAATCCCTTTGCCACCAGACGAGCTTTGTTGCGAATTACAGTCATTTCTTCATTCTTTTTGTTTTTCCATAACCACTTAAGATCAATGACTAGTTTGTCAATTGGTCTTGGAACTAAATCCCAGGTGTCATGGATTTGAAATTGAAGAAGTTCTTCCTGCATCGCTTCAATCCAGGCATTATCTGCCATTGCTTCCCGAATGTTCTTAGGTTCTATGAGACTGACTGAGCAGACATAGATGCACATATCGCAATCGGTATGAAGTTGTTTTCTCGTCTGAATTGGTCTTGAGGGTTCACCAATAACCTGTTCAATCGGATGGTCTTTTGTCCACTGTAATGTTGAAGGGTACCTTGGACTGAATAACTGCGTGTTAGTCGGTTCATGTAATCTGGAAGATGATTCACCAGATTCCGTTCCAAACGGGTTTTCAAAGACTTCATCGTCTAACACAGCATTATTTTGCTCTTGCTCATCAATTCTTGGTAGAATAATTTCAATGAATGGAGTTGCAGGAGTAAATGTAGATGATGTTGATGTTGAGGGAGGTGGTGCGCCAGCTTCGAATGTTGTAGATGCATCTGGATGTGGTGGTGATGGTGGTTGTTGTTGAGTGGATGCAGCGGAATGTTGGTTAGATGCATTTTTCGAAGTGCCACCATAGTATTCATCGTACATGAACTCGAAGAAATTATCCATTTCTTGAGATGTGGGTTGTTCATCATGAGTTGATTGAGCTCCTTGAGGTGCGAGTCCCGAACTGATATGTCCGGAAGTCATCGGGTTAAGCGCGGGTTCTAGAGCGAGTCTCTCAGAAGCCATTTGTGAAATTTCATCAAACTTCACATTCATCGTCTCCATTATCTTTTTCGTTCTCCTGTTATACACCCTGAATGCCCTCGAGTTTTCAGAATACCCAATGAAGATTCCAATATCACCTTTAGCCTTCAACTTTCCCAGATCTTCCCTGTCATTTGTTGGATAGCATAAAGCGCCAAATACATGAAGATAAGAAATATCCGGTTTTCGGTTGTTGACAAGTTCGTATGGGGTTTTATTGAATCTTGGATGGATTAGGGATCGGTTTTGAGTAAAACAAGCAGTAGAAACAGCATCAGCCCATAAGAATAACGGAGCACTGGAATAAATCAGCATAGTGCGAGCAGCTTCGACAAGGGTTCGATTCCTTCTTTCAACTACCCCATTCTGCTGTGGAGTTCTAACAGCTGATGTCTGGTGTGTAATACCAGTTTCTTCAAAGAAAGTTCTTAACTCCTGATTAACGAATTCCGTGCCATTATCCGTTCTTACTATCCTAACTGGAGCTTGAAGTAGAACTTGAATCCGCTTCAGAAAGGTGATGATGGTGCTTGGTGCTTCATCTTTTGATCTCAAGAACTTTACCCATGTATATCTTGAATAGTCATCAACAATTACAAGAATATACTTCTTCCCGTTTATGCTTTGAACTCTCATCGGGCCACATAAGTCCATGTGCAACAGATGCAACCTATCAACCGAACTAGGTACGGGTTTAGGTTTATATGTTGCTCTTTTGCTCTTTCCTTGCTCACATGATGGACATAGGTGTTCTTTGGTGTATTTAAATTTAGGAAGACCGGAGACGATGTCATCTTTGGCAAGCTTGTTGATCGTGTCAAAGTTCAGATGGGACAGACGTCTATGCCACAACCAGGATTTTGTTTCGCCTGCCCTGGTCATGAGACAAATAGGAGATGAAGAGGCCATTTGGTTTATGTCAATTGCATAGAGGTTGGTGCCACGACCCCCAATTAAGAGATCATTCCCCACCAAATTCCTGAAAAAACAAGTGTTTTTTCTAAAAGCAACCTCTAAATCTGCATCACAAAACTGTCCGACTGAGAACAGATTGTGTCCCAACCCTTCGACATATTAAACTCGAGTGATTAAGTAGTTTCCAAACCAAAGATCTCCATAACCCAGAATAGCTGCAACATGATCATTCCCAAAACGTACAGTCCCCATGAACTGCCACACAAAATTGATCAGCAGCTTCAGATTCCTGGTCATGTGCTTGGAGCAACCCGAGTCGACGATCCAAAGACAGATTTCAATGACCTGAGAAGAACAGAAGAATTTGTATATGGAAACCGTGTAACATTTGGTTCCAAGGGGTTAGATGTAACAGGTGAATCACACTTAGAGATGGTTTCCTTAGATGCAGTGGGAACTATTTCTAGTGTGCCATTCTTAGGTGTGAACATTCTACCTGTTGGTTTCCATGCACAAAATTTAGAGTGATCCTTAGGCAATAGGCTGCTAGTGGTGTTCCTAGCTTTTGCAATAAGTCTTTGAATGTATCTAGACTTAGCCTTAGTTACTAAAGGAACCTTTTTCTGTTCAGGCATATCATTCTTTGTCACATCATTAGAAACATTTTCATCACAAGCATTTACAGACAAAGATTTCTTTTGCATTAAACAATCAGAATCATTACATGCATTAGAAATAGGAGTCTTATCATTACAACTAGATGATATATGTTTCTTCTTGGAAAGCTTTAAATTCCTAGGGTGTTCTTCTACTTTCTTGCTTGGACTCTCAGAAACAGGCGAGACACTAGGTTTCTTGTTATTGCTCCTAGTCTGTCGTTTGCTCCTAGAGTTGCTTTCTAATCTTGTAGAAGGTAAGGCACACTCATTAGAATTTATGTTGTTGTCCTGAGATGTTGTTTTAGCATTCCTAATCTCGCTTGGATTATCTTTAATACTTTTGTCTATCGCCCTATATGTTTTAGATGTAGAGGCAGACGCAGTAGTGGGACTAATCCTATAAAGGCCAGGTGCTATCACATTAGTGTTCTTGACAATAGCTTTCCCTTTTTGTTTCTCATTAGGCAAGTGGGTTAATGGTGCAATACCCGTGGATTCCTCACCCTGCCCTTTTTGACTTGCAAGCTGAGACTTCAAAAGATTTATTTGATCTTGCATGTTTTTGTAAGAACGCTCATACGACAATTTGTCATACTTGCATTCTTCCTTTTTTGTATCAAGTTGTTTAAAATATGTGCAATTTTGTTTTTCAAGTTTCAAAAGCGCATTTTCATATTTTTCAACAATTTGAGAAGTCTCAGCTCGAAGTGTTTCATCATCCTCCACAGAATATGTTTGGAAAATAATAGACATGATATCGGTCGATAGAGCTTCGAAAGAGAGAGAGTCATTTTGCATTTCCAAAACTTTTATGTGTTCCAAGTATTCATTGGCTTCATTCACTAAGGATTTGTGGTCCTTAACGAATTCTGCTGACTCTTTCAAAAGATTGTATTCCACATTTTGAACGACCGCATAGATTGCATCAATGTGTGGATTAATGTCTTGATCAAACATTCCTTTTAGTTCAGTCTGAAATCTTGAAAACCAGTCGTTTTTGTTACTGTTTAGTTTGGATGCCACAATACTTTGAAGTGTTTCAATTCTCTGTTTAAGATTAACCAAATATAGTCTAGCTGCACTTGTGTCATAAGTGTTTTTAGATGCCATTTGTTCGATGTTAGACAGATGAATTGAGACAACTTTTTGTTTTGTGAATACCACTGGTTTTTGAAAAAACAGAGGTGACTCCTTTTTAACAAGATGAACCCCAGCAAGTCTGTTAACTTCATTATAGTCAATTGGTTTAATTTCTGGGTTCATTTGTCTCATTTTGACTCGTCTCTTTTCAGTACGCTCAATCGTTTCATCCGAATCATAAATCTCAATCGGATCATGATTATCATTTAGCACACTACCATTATATAACACATTCTGATTTTTCTGAGCTTTCTTAAGATAAGAAGGGTTTTCACAACCGATAGCCGTTTTCTTTAGCGTATGTAAAATCGGGTTTGGATCGTTTATTAACAAGTTAACTGTTTGTGCAGAATGACCCGTTTTTACAATTAAATCTTCCAACTTTGCAATGGTTTCTTTTTTGTCAGTGATCTCTTTTTGAAGATCTTTTTCACGTTTTGAAAACCTTTCATTCAACTCCTTCTTTTCTTTTACAAGATTGGAATAAGTTGATTTTTGTTTTGAAAGCTGGTTGGTTAGTTCAGAAATTTCTTTGTTAAGAGATTTGATTTGCAAATTCAAATTAACATCGAGAGTGTCAAATTTTATTTGCAAATGTTTCTCTCTTAACTCAGAATCTCTTAAGCTAACCTCAAGTTCTGACTGTTTTTCGTTATGAAAATCATAAGCTTGTGCATTCACCTTATAACTCTCAAGCTCAGCGGTCAATTTTTCATTCGCGGCCTTAACCTCGCGATTGACCGTTTTAACTTTCTCAATTTCAATACTACAATTATGCAATAATGATTCAAACATAGCACGTGTTTCCTCATCATTATCAGTATGCTGTGACTCAAATTCTTCATTAGGATCCATATCTGGAGTTACCAAATTAGTATTACTACAACTTGGTTCGTCGTATATGTATCATAAATGAGATTAGGAGTCTCAGGATACTGTTCATTTTGAGGTGACATATCAAACATTTCATTATTGTGACATGTAACATATGGTTGTACCTCAGAAACCGCATTAGTGTCAAAAGCAGGAGGTGCTTCTGAGTCTGTGTCGTACTTTGCCTCCTGAAGATTAGCCATAAAAATGCAGTTTGCATCGATGTCTTCAAGATCTTCTGAAGCATCCATAATAGCCATGAAGTCATTCTCTTCTGCACTCAACTGAAGCCCAGCCGTTTCCTTGTTTGCCAACATTAATGCTTTCTGCAAATACGCTGGATCCCTTTTATTCGGCTTGTCTGGACAGTTCCTAGCCATATGACCAACACCCTGACAGTTGAAGCACTTCATCACATTACCCTGATTCCTGTTCCCAGCTCCCTGAGCAACATTCCCAAACTGATTCCCAGCATTCTGTACCCTTTGATTACCAACAGCATTACCCATCTGATTCCCTGCAAACTGACCCATCTGATTACCAACATACTGCCCTACATTCTGATTACCCATCTGATATCTTGGAGCATATCCCTGCTGATTCCCATAACCCCCAACCATCTGTCCTTGTTGTCCCATGTTGAAACTCGGCTGTGCAATCTGCTTGTTGCGAGTGTTCGATGAGATTCGTTGATTGTTGTTGGTGGGTGTGGAGTAACGTCCTTGGAATGCTTTTGATAGGTAGGCAAAAGCTTGAGTCAAAGCATCAGTTGACTCATCCTGATCATGTTGATCTGGGTGTTGCGGGTATTGTTGTTGTGGGATTACATGTTGTTGTTGTGGGTAGAACGGTGTTTGAGGATTGTATTGTTGTTGCATGACTTGTTGAGTGGATGATGATGATGATGGTTGTGCACTGACTGTTGCAGGTGTAGGTGTTTGGACTATGAGTGCAAGAGAATCTTGTTGTTTAGCTTGTTTCTCTGTTCTGACTTCATTTGCCTCTTTTTGGTTTTGTTTTAGAAAGTCATAGAGCTGATCATAGTTCACCTCGTGAAGGTTTTGAGTTTGGTTGACAATAGTAACGTATCGTCCCCATTCTTCTGGAAGGTTGTTGATGAACTTGATGTTCTGAACAATTTGTTTATGATCCAAATTGTGTCTGATCAACTCATTCATGAGAGTACAAAACCGTGTGTAGTAAGATTCAATCTGCTCAGCTGGAGTGGATGTGAACTTCTCCCATTCAGTCAGAAGCTTGTTTTCCACGTCTTGTTTACCAATGTCTGTACCATAACAGAGTCTTCTGACGCGTTCCCACATTGCATAAGCAGTTTCACAACTGTCTACAGCACAGAATATTTCTTGTGGTAAACCCAGTTGGATTAAATGCATTGCCATGTCGTCTGCTTCAATTTGCTTCTGATCTGCCAATGTGTATTCCTCTTCCGTTTGAGTTCGGAAGGTTGCTTTAATTGGAGGTGATGCATTAGGATTCCCAGCTGTGACTTGAATCTGGCGAGGCACGAATGGACCTTCCTCTATGGATTTGATCAAGAGTTTACCTTGTCCTAGAGGCTTGGTTTTCATGTATCTTTTCATACGACTCGTCCATGGAAGATAACCACCCTTTTCTAACATTGGAGGTCGGTTTTCTGAACCTGCGGCATGAATGTCTTGTTGTGTAGTCATCTTTAAAATTATGTATGATAAAGTAGATTGAGGATCGTTTCAACAAAATAGAAGTTGTTTTCGTTGAAGGTTGAACTTGATCTTGGTTGATGATGTGATGCTTTGGTTTGTTGTTGATGATCGTTGATGTTGTAACAAATTAAATAACGTTACGAAACTTGATTCAAGTATAATTAAGACAAAGTCAAAAGTTTACTGTTTCGACAAAAGTTATGTAAATTACAATTTAGATAAACTCGACAATTTCTATAGAAATTTCAATTTGACCAAAATTTATACAAATTATGGCTAAATATCAATTTAGATAGAAATAAATCTAATTTATATAAATCGGTAATTTATATAAAATCTAACACTTTTATACAAAAGGTTAGATAATCGAGTGTCGAAGTATTTTACACTCTTATACAAGAGTAAAAATACCGAGTTCACTTTCGAGTTGACGAAATTACGTTCGAATCAAATCCTTAAAAGTTATCTAACTTTGAAGTCTTTTAATCACAATTGCGAGGGCCAAAAGTGTCAAATCCGAAAGATCTTCTATTGCAGTTGAAAGTACAAGGACTAAAGTTGCCAATTCTGAAAATTGCATCAATTGCGAGTCCAAAATGTGAATTGCGAGACCAATTTCGATAACCTAGCACCAATTGCGAAACTCAATTTCGAAAAAACTGCTACAATTGCGAGACAGTGCTCAATTGCGATAAAACCTTTGAATTGCGACACCACATGAATTGCGAAATTCTGCTTGAATTGCGAGACTGGCAGGAATTCCGATAGACCAGCAGTAATTGCGATAAAGTGAAATTCCTGAGAGCAGTAGCAATTCCGATAGAAGCAGTCCAATTGCGAGAAGCTGCCAATTGCGAGACTGAAGGCCAATTGCGAGAAAATTCCACTTTTTGGCCACTTTTGTTGACTTTTGAGACACTTCCCACGTGATATCTTGCAACTTTTCACCAACTTGCAATAAACCTGACAACTTATCACTTCTTGTACCAATTTTCAACCAATCAAATCAAAGATATTAAACATATAATATTCATAAACACATAAAGTGTTTCAACCTTAAATATCTTTCGATCAAAATGACCAAGAACACCAATAAAGTGCAGTTTTTGTTTTCACCAAAATGGAAAAACTCACTGAGTATTACAAACACAACTTTGCAAATGATTTTTGCTATTGGATTTCAAGAAAAAATCAACACTTGGTCACCTTTTTTTGAAGCAAAAAACAACAGTGGGTTATTTTTTGAAACAAACCAAATATACAAACCTTCTACCTTGAAGATTGGCTCATGTATACCACTTGTTAGGACCGAAGCTTCTTCTCTTTATCACACAAACACTCTAGATGATGACACTCACAAACAATATAAGAACAATAAGAGTAGCATGGATCGTATGGCATATATTTATGTCAAATGTTTATTAGCTTTGAGAAAAGAAATAAACAAAGACAAAGTTGAAACTCTTGCACACACACACACTCTTTTCTTATCATAAAATGAGGCTCATTAACTGTGAAGAGGTGTGTGTGTGTTTATACGAAAGTCAGCCAACCAAATGGGTCTTTGGTGGGCTTTGACTTGGACTTGGTAGTGGGCTTGATGAATACATTACACTTATACATAATTCATACTAACTACACTAATGCTACAAGCCCACATTGTTTAATACATATTATACTTGACACATTACATCTAAAATGTCAAATGACCATCACTTTATATTAACATAAAATGATTGCTAACAGTAAGTAACACGAAATCATAACACACACTAAAGATCTAAGCTTGGCCGAATTCAAGAGAGTTTAGAGAGAGAAAGAAATGGGAGTTTTCTAGTGAGAGAAAGTTGTGTAGATTAGATTAAGAAAATGAAAAGCTCCAACCCTCTCCCTTGGTGGGAAGAGGGTATTTATACAAGTTACTTAACACCCCACGTGGGCTATGGAGCGGGCTACAATGGGTAAAGACCCGACCCGACTCCATGGTGAAACGATATCTAAACTATAACAATAAAGCCTACGAGCTATCTAATGCCAAAAGATACTCGGGGTGACCGAGTCTTTCATATGAATATTTATATTCCTAACAATCTCCCCCTAAGGGAGGTCACCCCGGAAAATACACTTTGAATTCTAGCATTCTATTACATGACTGTAAATTCCTAGCTCGTAGTCTTTTGATTCTTCAAGTTCAGCACACTTTGTACTTCCAGCAATGATCGTGTGATTAATGTTCCTTTGGCATATGTGATCTTTGAGCATTCTTTGAGATCATCAGCCACCGTAAATCTCCAAGTTCATCCTTTGTAGTATCGCCTTCATGTGATGTAGTGACCATTGGACCGACATGCTCACACTTTTCTAGATCTGGAGACTTTGCATCAGAGTTGCGGAAGCATTGTTGTAAGTCTCTCAACTTTCATGATCCTTTGATAATGAATTGGTCGTGTGAGAATGGAGTGTGGATTGACATGTCTCTGCTGGAATTAGGTACCACCATCACCATCTTTATATAAATCTGAAATAAAACAGTTAGCAATAAAGTTGGAGAACGAATATAGCTTTGTCATTCGCTCGGTGTGGTTGGATTAACCTTCGGTCCCGTGAGGACCGACCTGTGATCAGGTAGAATCCCCTTTAAAGAAAATTCTCCTTGACAGGACTTTCCAGCTTGTTGTAAAGAATCATCCAACGAATTAACATCAGAATCATCATACTAAGCATGTTCTCATACCGGAACGTCTCAAAGCAGACAGCACGGTAGAGTGAATCAGTGAATTAAATACCCACTGATTGATGAGAAATTGATTAGAAAAATCACTCACGTGTCACTGGATAAACATTTTATGCAACACGACGAGGGTTTTATAAATTGAATCACATTTCTATCATAAACACTTTTGTTTGAAAATTTACACAATCAATGTGCTCGAAACTCAGTTGGTGAGCACATTGAAAGGTTTTCCAAAAGCATCCGTCAATCCATTTCTTGGAACAAGTTTGATTCAAATGTGAATCGCCCCATCGTTTCTTTCCAGTTGTCACTAGTTTGATCCATGAAGGATCTCACATGTCACCTACCAAGAGCTTGTTTGATGTTCGCTCTAGAAGGATTTCCATCTTCATTGTGAATACTTGCATATCACTCAGATGTTCTGGCAATACCACAAGGATAATGCGTAGGACTCTTAATGTATATATATTTCTTGTTTTTCACGGTTTATGAAATAACAAGCACATTTTAAGTGTGTCCTAATGAGATTTATGGATGATCTCTTGGCTCTAGACTCAATAGTGCGTTTTGATTTAGTGATCGGAGGCTGGAGAGGACTGCCACCTTTTCAATATCATCTAACTCGGAGTGAGAGAGACGATAGAAATGTATTGATCTCCGTGACAAATGAAACAAGAGTCCTTTGAGGGACCTTGAGTGGCTAGGGAGGGTTGTGCAACATATCACTGGGTCCATGATACTTGTCTTCAATGTCAGCAATCAACTAAGTGATTCTGACAGCATATGTATTGACCCGGTTTCTGCCTAAAGTGTAAGGAGGGCTTCTTTCTTTTCACCCTTTATCTTTACATTTCTTTTTCATTCTTCAACCCCTTCAGCGCTTACCGAGACTTCATCACTAGTACCTTGTTAGGTTTGTTCCAGTACTATCTCCATCTCAGTCGGCACTCTTCCCTTATTCTCACTTTTCTCCTTTTTAATCGTTCCTAAGGACTTCTATTCTAACTAGAGGATTGTCCCTGGGAAGATCCCTCCGGTTTAGGCCGGATCATGGGAACTGATACCTAACCTTATCATCCTTATAACTCCAGTACATTAAATAAAATGGTCGGTCTTTGGTATTCTTCCACAATTGCCATCATAAATCATTCGCTCCCCCTCAATATGTGCATCGATATACGAAAGAGTTTAGCACATATGAGAGAGCCTACACTTGAGTCCAAAAGATCACATTTTATCAGTTTTCATATTTAAATCACATTCTCTCCCTCGATCAAAAATTTCAAACCTTTTGAGATTTGGGATCTCAATTGATTTAAATAAGTTTAGAAAATATGAGAGAAAATGTGGTCCGATTCAATATATGCTGATAATGGAACATTACGATGCTCCCCCTCAATCTATGAGGGAGAATGTTAGTGTCAGGTATGATAGGTTTGAAAGATTTTGAATTAAAACAATCATTCACTGACACATAACAATAATTGTATATTCACTACTTATGATGTACAAGATAACTGTTACGGCACAAATGATGTTGACCTTTATGCACAGATGATGTGATCATTCACTTCTCTGAGGGAGTCCGTAGTCAACATCAATTATCCATCCACCAACAAAACTTCCCAAGTATTGTAGATCCCCAATCGGTGAGACCAGAATTAGTAATGCTTTGTTAGTAGACTTTGATCGATCAAGTATGGAATAATGTATTGATCGATCAAGTATAAGGTGACAAGAATAGCCAATGAGCTATGGAATAATGTATTGATCGATCAAGTATGGAGTTTCTCAAGATTGCATGATAGTGGTTCGAAATAGCTAGCAACATTTGGTTAGTAGACTTTGACTATTTTGTATATTCTTATTCATCAACCCTTACTAAAACATATCCCATGTCTTATCCTTACCTTTTGGCTTTGTGAAATTATCAAGTGTATTGACAAGTAGTGACCATCCGAGTTCTTGAGGAATTAGATAACGCGCCAGCGATCTAAGGTTATCCTTAGTGAACATCCGTTGTTTGGTGATGCAAGAATTCGCGCCAGCGATCTATTATGTTTTGCATAAGATACTTACACGTAAGTCTGATATAACCCTTGAAGCCTTAAACCCGAATAAAAGACCTCTTTGATATGTATACTTGGTGCTCACGCCATATCGGTGTAGTTTTGTTTCTTGTACAAGCCTATGGTAATATTTAGATCATAACTGAGCAATGAGTGTGATTTCTCTTATATACTCCACCAACCATATAAATGAGTGTTTTGAGTGAATTATATTTCATTTCTTTTTCGTGAGGTGATTAGTAATGTTCATCAAGCAAGAAAATCATTAGGGTATTGTCAAACATCTAGATGCTTCAATTAGAAAAGCTTAAAATGATGGATCTAACTTGTACGTGTACTTGATAGATTTGCATCACATTTTTCTTAAACATATTTCGTATACCATGTGGATAATTGTTTTTACTTCTAGATTTGCTTGAGGGCAAGCAAAGTTTAAGTGTGGGGGAATTTGATAACGCTCAAATTGTGCATGTTTTTAGTAGCATTATTCGCGCTTTTGTATATGTTATTTGGTTATATTTATATGCTTTTGTTACTTAATCGTACCAAAGTATATTTGCAAAGTATATGTAGCCAAGTACAGAAAAAAGGAAGAAAAAGTGAAAGAATGATGAAGAAAGAAAGATTTACGATCGTACGAAGATTCTTGTGTCAAGACCCACACCAAAAAGGCATTTCAAAGAATGAAGGTCCAAGTATTCATTATTCCAAGTTGACAAGTTCCAAGACAAAGAAAAGATCAAGTTTGGATGAAGAACAAAGAGCTATGAGGAAGATACAAGCCAAACACCAAAAGTCAAAGATTGTGTCTACAGCAGTCCCCCATCCGATCGGATTCAACCCGTATCCGATTCGGATGGAGGTGGTTTTGAAGACCAACCGATCGGATGGCCACCATACCGATCGGCTGGAGGAACCTGTTTTGCCCAAACTTCATTACTAAGATTCCCAGCTTTATGCCAACGATTCTAGGCCCTTCTATTGAGTATTCTAGGCCATTTCATTCTGCTTGTTGGCCAAGTTGGAGCATTAAACACCCTAAGCATTGTGAGAAGTATAAATAGAGCTATTTGTGAAGTGATAAGGCATCCCATTCTCATTCAATAATCTACCACTCTCCCAAAAAGCTTAAACATCTCTCTCAAAGTTCTAAATTCGTTCTTAGAATCCCAGGAAGCTTTAGAGGGTCAAGAAGTCAACATTTGGAGGTCAAAACATCAAGAAGTCAACACTAATACTTTGGGTATCATTACCTTATCTTTTGTAATCTCATTCTAATCATTGTAAGACTTTTAATCATGATTTCTTATGTTCAAAATTCTGAGTTTATGTTCATGTTTGTTATGAGTGGCTAGTGCCTTTGTGCACTTGCTTAGATGATGTATATTACTAAATGATTTGCGTATGATTGTGATAACATGTTTTAATTCAATTTCAAGTTAATTCTAAGATCCGATTGTGCTTAAGTTTCATAGTGACATTTGTTAATCAAGTTTGACTAGTTGTTAGTAATTCTAAAGGTTGAAAGGTTTATTGTTATTCAACTAGTTATAATCATTTGTCTATGAATGATTGTTTTTACCCATTATTCTTGGTTAAACAAAGAAACTTAATTGTTGTTGTAATAAGAATGCTTTTGTCTATCAAATTAGATTGATTGAAAACCACCTCATAGGTCGAAAGATTAGTAGTTTTCAATCAATTGTAACATTTTTGTCTATGATCGGTTACCTTTTGTATTGACCATTTCCTAAGCTTATTTGATAAAACAAAAGATTATTTTTGTGTTTAAGTTTGTTAATCCAAACTTATGAAACTTGAATTGATCTTGAATTGATTGGTTAAACTTAATGCTTGTTTTTATAAACTAAAATCTTGACGAATGTTTAACTTGTAAGAACATTAGATTAGTTCACCAACTAATTATCATAACCAACATGTTAAAAAAAGTTATCACAATCATGCTTATATAGAGTAGTATACTAGTCTAAGCAAGTGTAGTTTTAATCATTTGAATTATTATATTATCATTATTGCTTGTTTTAGATATTTACTTTTAGTAACTTTTATACTTACAACTCGATTCACTCACAAATCCCTGCGAACGATCCCGACTTACCATCACAATCTTTCTATAACGGACGAGTTCACTTGCTCGTATGTGTTATTTCTAGATTCGGTAATTCAACCCTTATAAATTTAAAACTTGTACACACACGTAACACATCAAGTTTTTGGCGCCGCTGCCGGGGATTTTTGATTGTGTTTCTGTAAGTTTTAGAAGTCCATCTCTTACCTAGTTCGTTTTCATAAAAAAAAAAAGTTTTCCGAGCTGACCATCCGATCGGAAGTCCATCCATCCGATCAGTTTTTCAAATCCAAGTTTTTCGAGCCGACCAACCGATCGGAAGTCCATCCATCCGATCGGTTCCCCAAATCTGATTTTTCAAATTGTTTTCATTCTTTGCTCGTGTGTTTAGACATTGCCTCGATTCTCTTAGGAATTGTATGAACACTCGCTCAACTGGAATAGAACCAATTTCACCTCTTTCAGATCCCGAAAGTTTAATTCGAAGACCAAGAAGAAGAAGAACACCCTTTGTTCCATTAGCCAATCGTGTACCAAGAATACAAAACCCACCGTTTGATAACCTCTTTGAAGCTAAAGTAGTTTATAACCCATTCACTGATCAACCTTTTCCCATGGCTGACGATCAACCCATGTGGGCCGCCAACCGAGCCGTAGCACCCACTCCTGGAGCCGCTATTGTTGCTGTTAACCTTGGTGACAATTTCACCGTGAAATGACACCATCTCTCTATGATCAAAGACCGCCAATTCGATGGCCGTTCGCGGGCCGATCCGCACAAACACATTGCCGAATTCATCGAAATTTGTGGCATGTTCCGATATGGCGACACCAATGTCGACGCCATTAAACTCAAACTTTTTCCATCATCACTTGCCGGAGATGCAAAAGTGTGGTACAACGAATTAACCCCAGGAACTATCAATACTTGGGAGGAGATGAGGCAAGCTTTTGTAAGCCGATTCTTTCCACCTGCCATGTTTGACCAACTCATGGGAGAAATTCGTGCTTTCACACAAAATCCTAACGAATCACTCGTCGAAGCTTGGCTTCGTATGAAAGATTTGCTTCGTAGTTGTCATGGACATGGTTTAGGACAAGGAACCATTATCCAAATCTTCTACCATGGACTTGATGAAACATCTCAAGGAAACCTTGATGCTGGAGGAATTTTTCTTTACAAGACCCCTAACCAGGCATATCAATTGCTTGAAGATCGAGTACTTCTCAAACTCGATTGGTCAAAAGATTCCAAAACCAAACCCTTAAGAAAAAACCGTTGCTTTTGCTGAAAGTTCCGATACTGATTGGTTCTGAACAGTCAACTTAAATCAACCACGGATGTGGTCAAACAAAGTCAAACTATCAAGGACACAATGCAATAATCCAAGGAGTATAGTTTTATCCCCGGGTCGTTTAAGTCCCAGCGAAGTGTGAAATTGTGCTTAAAAACGGATCGTGATCAAGTGTTATTGAACAGAAAAGGGATTATGATTTTGATTATACTAATGAGATAAGAAAATAGCTTTAACCAAGCTATATAAACAAGAACGGAAAACCAAATTACTTAAAAACGTTTAAAACTAAAAGATGTACGTTTAAATTTAAATAAACGTAAACGTACGAATTAAAAAGTGAGTTTTAAGAAATAAAAAGCCTACGGATATGAAATTTATATTTTTACAACCCTAATAATAAAAGAAAATTATTGGAAAAAGAAAATTATTTATTTAACTTATTAATTAATTATTATTAATTAAAAACTATTTAATAATTTATTTAAACTAATTAAAATTCTAATAAATACTAAAAGATCAAATAAAAATCTGAAAATTTTTCTATAAATACTTTAAAGTAATAAGAAGCTAAGAAAATTATAAAAATGAAAATTACTTAATTAAAATTTAAAAAGATAAATTCTATTAAATAGAAGCTATCACTATATTTCTATTTTTGATTTTTTTTAAGTCCTAAAAATATTTTTATATTTTTCCTAGATTACAAATGACAAAAGAAAATTATGAAAATTGGATTTATATTTTTCTGATTATTTTTCTATTTATTATGATTTAATTACTATTTTAAACTATTATTGAATTACTATAAATACTAAATAAACTAAGAAAAATCTGAAACTTTTTACAGAATTATTAAATAAATACAGGAACCTAAGAAAATTATAAAAACACTAAGTGCTTAAGTAAAATAAGCTAATAAGCAATAAGCTTCTTAAATAGAAGCTATCACTTTTCTAATATTAGGTTTTTCTGGATTTTTAATTTACAAAACTATTAAACTACTGAAAATAACAAACTTTAACAAAGACAAAACTTATGGAACTTAATAATAAGCAGTTTGGACACAAAAAGCTAAAACAGTTGACTAATGTTGACCAAACTAGGAAATAAGCTTAAATGAGCTTATGTGGGGTCCACAATGATGGATTATAGTACAAATCAGTTAAGTGGACAGCAATGAGCAAGAAACAATGAACAAAGTTTACTAAATAAGCCACAAGCTCAAAATAAGCACTTTGAACTTGTTGATTGCACACAGTTCTGGGACAGAACTTGTAGGGGCAATTTAGCTAGGGGCAAATGAGCTTAAGCTCAAAACAAGCTTGGAATAAGCTTATCACCTGGGAGAGCTATGTAAAGAACCAAAAGTTACCCTGTGGGGCCTACTAATGAATCCTGTGGGGCCCACAGAAGTTGGGTGGATCACTGAGTAACCAGTATATACTGGGTAAACTGGGACAAGTTAAGAGCTGTATGCAGCCCTAGTGAAAGGGCTTGAAAATGAGAAATTAGCTTTTAACTTTGGAGTATGGTTGCTTAGCTTCTTAAAGAGCCAAAGATCACAAGCTTAAGCTCAGTATTGAGCTTTTGATGGGCTTGTGAAGTTTGCTGGATCACACTGGTTGACCAGTGTATGGTTTTGATTTGTTGAACAAGTTAAGCAAGATTAAGCAGACCAGATAAGCAGCTATGGCAAATAAGCACCTAAGTCAAGTAACTAGCCACAAGGGCATCACAAAGATCCAAAGTACACAGGTTAACAAGCACTAAAGAAGCTTGTGCAAGCTTCAAAAGTTACATGCACATCTGTGCTCAGGGGAGGTTTGTGAAGAATCACTGAAATATAAGCACTAATTAAGCACTTTAACCATTGAAGTAACAATTATAAAAAAATATTATCAGAAAGATCAGCAACAAGATATTAAAAACCTAAAAGCTCAAGTCCTAATATCAAATATCAAGATCACAGTAAAATTCCCACGTTTATTCAAAAACAGATAGGCTGCAATTTGACTTTTTTATATTAACAACTAGGTTGACTAAAGTGAGCTTGAATCTAAATTATATGACTGATTATGTTATTATAAGCTACAATAAGGTGAAATTAAGCTAGAGTATCAAATTCTAAGCTAGATTGTTGAATATGGACTAAGTTACTCTAACAGGTTACAAGCTAGATCAGATTGAACACAATTTTGACTTTTACACTAATAAGTACTATGTGTTATGACTGAAATGGACTTATACAACCTTAACTAACATGAAGCAACAAATATCAGTAACAATAACATGCATAAACTCACAGAAGCAGCTTGATCCAAACAACCCTTAGCAAGGACTGTTTTTTGATTAGTGTTGCACAACAACAAGCTATAACATGAAACTGATTTCAAACACTTTATACTGATGTTATAAGATCAAATGAACACAAGAACACAGTCAATAACAACAACTACTCAACTATCACAGTTATGCAATTTTGACTGTCTAAATGATATAACTAGCAACTAAGATATTCAATAAACAAACTACCTGTATTATTCTATATTATCACTAACAATTACCAACTAAGCATGAAACAAGAAAGATTACACTGATATAAGAACAAATACAGATTATGCCAAAAATCAAGAAATATGCTTACAACTTGAATTCAGGCCACAAACTGAGAACCAAGAACAAAGAACCAAGAACCTTTCCTAGCTTGTTAACACAAGCTAGAAAACAACCCTAAGCCTTCCCTTATAGCTTATTTCACCCAGAATTGCTTATTTCACCCTGGTTTGACTTCCATTGACTTTCTTGTGTTCTTCATATTTAGACTGAGCTATTGAACTATAAACTTATCAAAAGCTATAATCAGCTTATGTAAGCTTGGAGAAGAAGAAAATGAGCTTATTTTCTCAACTTTCAACTTAATTTGAATTGCTTATTTATTCAGAAACTTGAAAACATGGTATTAACTCTAACTGACTTAAATTACACAAACATTTATGATAACAAACTGAAATTAACTTTTATTGATCACTGGAATTTAAAATTACAAAAGATGAAGACTTTAAAGTAAAAAACGAGTACAAAAACTAACTAACTTCTTATTCTAACCTATTACATGCTTATAAATACTAAAAAAACTATTGGGATAATCTCTGTCGACATCTCTGAGTACTTCCCACCAATTCTTGACCTTTGATTGCTTGTAATTCATCATATCCGTCCAAGTGGAATTTTTGGCGGGAAATCAGGATAAAAGTAATTTGAGCAGGTTATCTCAATTAAGGAAATTTGGGTGTTTGTGGAGGTGGAGGGGAGAGATTAGTGACTAGGGTGATGAGTTGGAAGGTGTTGAGGTGTAAAAACCATGGTGGTTTTGGTGTTTCAGAGGTGGAGGTGGAGGTGGAACAGTGTTGGCGGTTTTTGGGAGTTTGACTGGGGTCAAACCCCGTTTTATTTAAAAAGGGTGTTGGGCTGGGTAAAGGTTTAGTGGGCTAGGGTGTTTTTATTTTGGGTTGGGTTTAGATAAGCAGCTAGGGGTTGGGTTGGGTAGTTTTAATAGGGTGTTGGGTTTTATTTATTATTAGATCCGGATTTGGTAGCTTAAATACAACAAGGACCAAAAGTGTAATTTCCTGATTTGTGAAGGGCTGATGTTGTATTTTTCCAAAGTTACTCCAAAGGACCAATATTGCCAAGATAAATAGTACAAGGGTTTTAATTATTAATTTTCCATTTTAAATAACCCAGGGACCATTTTTGACACTTTTCAAAGTTGAGGGACCTTTTTGTAATTTTTGCCCAAACAATCATTCAAGGACCAAATTTGACAATTAAGATTATTTTAGGGACCTTGAATGATAAAATTCCATTTTTTTAGATTCTAGGGACTAGATTTGCCAAATTATGAAAGTTCAGGGACTAAAATGCAAATTATGCCATTTATTGTTTGTTTTTCCCTGAAACTTATAAAAACACAGTCAGATGATATTTTTATAGATTTTTAGACTTTTTAAAGTATTTTTGACTGTTTCTGTAGCTCAAATGTGAAAGAAATGATGAGTATTTACACACTCATCAATCCCCCACACTAAACTATTGCTAGTCCCTAGCAATCTTTTATGAAGTTTTAATGGATGTATCTCTTTACCAGAAGCCATCACCTCTGGAGTAGCCAAATGTTTCAGTTCAAGTAAGAACTATGGTACACTGATAACCATGTGATTTTGAGCAAATCACCAGCTGTCAACGGTTTTGATTTGTCTTTACCAGAAGCCGTTTGCTTCTGGACTAGCCAGCTCTTAGATAAATTACAACTATTATCTTTGGTGAGCTGATTACCAATTATGGTATTCCAAAGCCTTTACCACAAGCCATAACCTTGCGGGCTAGCCAACTCTTCACTAATTAAAGATATGGTGAGTCGAGAACCATACAATTTTTGGCAAATTGCAAGCCATAAACGGATTTGATATATCTTTACCCAGAGCCGTTTGCTCCGGGATTAGCCAATCCTTATGTGGGTTAGACATGGCGGACTGATAACCATTTTC
This sequence comes from Artemisia tridentata subsp. tridentata, assembly GCA_021014915.2. Taxonomy (NCBI): domain Eukaryota; kingdom Viridiplantae; phylum Streptophyta; class Magnoliopsida; order Asterales; family Asteraceae; genus Artemisia; species Artemisia tridentata. Next base: position 26,128,007 of record CP139504.1, on the reverse strand, counting down.
TGAGTTCTAAGTGAGAAAAAATTTTAAAATTTTGGCTAAAATGGGGGTACTAGATGGTACATTTGATAAAATTCGCTAGAATTTCCCCCCCACACTTAGAACTGAATATTGCCCTCAATATTCAAAGAACCGGCTGTTAAACCAATACTTAGAACGTGAAAGGGAAATATTAATAGCCATTATTTTTATATACATATTTATTTTATTTTTATTTAATTTGCATTTAAGCCGTTAAGGCATGCAAATTCCCCTCTTTTTTTTTTTTTTTTTTTTTTGAATTAAATATTTACATATATACAACCTGTGGGCAATCCCCCACACTTGGGTGGTAGAAAATAGAAAGAAGTCAGAAATATGGGTGAAAACCCATATGGTGCGGGCTAATGTTTTTGATCACCGAGTCACTAGCTTGACTCGACCCCGAATTAATTTGATTTCTCCCGAACAGTCAGGTTTATCACGCAAGCTAACCGCTTGTGAACGGCCAACTGTAATAAAGTGCTCCTGAACAGCCCGGGAGAAAAAGTAATTTAAAAGTCTACGGGGAAGTAAGTGGAAGAGACCATCTCCCCCACACTTGGTAGTAGAAAAGAGAAAGAAAATCAGAGACACGGGTGAGAACCCATGTTTTGCTAATGTTTTTGATCACCGAGTCACTAGCTTGACTCGATCCCCGCATTTATTGGTTCATGGGGAAAGTTTGAAGATCCGGGACAACCATAAATGGTATGTCCTCTCCAAAGTAGTGTTTTAACCGATGGCCATTCACTTTGAAATTTGGTCCGTCATTTTGAGATAACTCAACGGTACCATATGGATAAACTTTCATAACAGAGAATGGACCAGACCAACGGGATTTGAGTTTTCCCGAGAAAATCTTCAATCTGGAATTGAAAAGAAGGACTCGATCCCCAACGTTGAAAACGCGGTTCTTGATTTTTGAGTCATGAATCTTCTTTGTCTTTTCTTTATAAATTAAAGAGTTCTCGTAAGATTGATCACGCAGTTCATTTAATTCATTCATTTGAACTTTTCGGTGATCACCCGCAGTTTGAAGGTCAAAGTTAGCATGTTTCAAGGCCCAGTAGGCTTTGTGCTCTAACTCGATCGGTAGATGACATGCCTTTCCGTACACAAGCTTGTAAGGTGTACACCCGATGGGTGTTTTGTAAGCTGTACGAAAGGCCCATAGTGCATCATCCAATTTATCCGACCAGGATGCACGATTTTCTCCTACAGTCCTTTCCAGGATTCTTTTAATTTCCCCGATTTGAAACTTCAACTTGCCCACTTGTTTGTGGGTGATACGCAGTAGAAAGACGGTGAGTTACACCATACTTTTGCATGACTTTATCAAATTTGTCATTACAGAAATGCGTACCACGATCACTGATTATAGCACGTGGGGTTCCAAAACGGGCAAAAAGAGCTTTCAGAAATTTTACAACAACTCGGGCATCATTAGTGGGTAAAGCTTTTGCTTCAACCCATTTTGACAAATAGTCAACAGCCACGAGAATGTATTTGTTTCCTCGAGATGATGGAAATGGCCCCATAAAGTCAATGCCCCAGACATCAAAGATTTCACAGACTTGAATTGCATTTTGTGGCATTTCATTTCGTTGTGAAATATTACCATGACGCTGACAAGCTTCACAAGTTTTTATGAGTTCTTGGGCATCCTTATAGATCGTGGGCCAATAAAAACCCGGAATCAAACACCTTTTTGGCGGTGTAGTTTGGACTATGATGGCCCCCGTGGGTCCAGCATGGCAAGCTTTGAGAATGTCAATAGCTTCCTGTCCGTAAACACACCGTCGGATGACTTGATCCGCACAGATTTTGAATAAGTAGGGGTCGTCCCAGAAGTAATGTTTAACATCCTTGAAGAATTTATTCTTCTGTTGGGTCGACATCCCTTTCACTATGAAGTTACCCGCATGGTAATTTGCAAAGTCGGCAAACCATGGGGTAGTAGAATCTCCTCGAAAAGTAACCGCATTGAGTGTTTCGAGAGGAAATGTTTCATTTATTTCCTTTTTCTCGAAAACATCTTGGTGTGGGTTCTCTAATCGGGATAGATGATCAGCAGCTAGGTTCTCAGCTCCTTTTTTATCACGTATAATGATATCAAATTCTTGCAGGAGGAGAACCCAACGGAGTAATCTCGGCTTTGCATCTTGTTTTGCAAAGAGATATTTGAGAGCCGAGTGATCCGTATACACTACACATTTTGTCAAGATCAAATATGGCCGAAATTTCTCAAAGGCATACACCACAGCCAATAATTCTTTTTCTGTAGTGGTGTAATGAGTTTGAGCTTCAGTCATAGTTTTACTTGCGTAGTGGATAGGCTGAAAATGTTTGGCTTTTCGTTGCCCCAGGACTGCACCGATAGCAAAATCACTTGCATCGCACATGAGCTCAAAGGGAAAATCCCAGTCGGGGGCAACTAGAATGGGTGCCTCAGTAAGCTTTTTCTTTAGTATTTCAAAAGCTTTGATGCACTCTGGTGAGAAGATAAAAGGAGCATCTTTTTCAAGAAGATGAGTCATAGGCCGGGCGATTTTAGAAAAATCTTGTATGAATCTACGATAGAAACCGGCATGACCCAAAAAACTCCTAATACCTTTGACGGTAGTGGGATGAGGTAATTTACCAATGACATCAACTTTAGCTCTGTCAACCTCAATCCCGTTCTTAGATATCTTATGGCCGAGGACAATGCCCTCTCTGACCATAAAATGACTCTTCTCCCAATTTAGACAAAGATTGGTGTCTTTACACCTTTTCAACATGTTTTCTAAATTGGAGAGACATGCTTGGAACGAATCCCCAATGACCGAGAAGTCATCCATAAAGACCTCCATTGTTTTACCAATCATATCGGTAAATATAGCCATCATACACCTCTGGAATGTGCCTGGAGCATTACATAAGCCGAAAGGCATACGTTTATAAGCAAAGGTTCCATAAGGGCATGTGAAGGTAGTCTTTTCTTGATCTTGTGGATCAATGGGAATTTGAAAGTAACCCGAGAAACCATCAAGGAAACAATAGTACTCGTTTCCTGCTAATCTCTCAAGCATCTGATCCATAAAAGGTAGAGGAAAATGGTCTTTACGGGTGGCATCATTTAACTTTCGATAGTCAATGCAAACACGCCACCCCGTAACCAATCGAGTTGGAATCAACTCATTTTCTTCATTTGTGACAACAGTTATGCCACCCTTTTTTGGAACACAGTGAATGGGACTAACCCAAGGACTATCAGAGATGGGATAAATCAATCCTGCATCAAGAAGTTTGAGAACCTCTTGTTTGATAACATCGTGGATTTTAGGATTCACCCTTCTTTGATGTTGGACTGCTGGTTTAAAGTCATCCTCCATTAATATTTTGTGAGTACAAAATTCAGGGTCTATACCCTTTATGTCGGAGAGTTTCCAAGCAATTGCTTGCTTGTGCGACTTCAAAACCTTTATTAGAGCAGTCTTTTCCTCAACACTTAAGTCTTTAGCAATAATGACGGGTAATTTATCATCACCCTCCAAGAATGCGTACTCAAGATGAGGTGGTAAGTCTTTGAGTTCGACCTCAGGAAATTCATCAGTTTTCTCAACTGATCTAATTTCCTCATTATGAAGTTCAACGGGAGGGAGTGGAGGAGAATTGTCCTGATTTAACAATGTCTCAAGAAGAAGAATATCTCCCTCCAGATCAATCTCAGCGTCATCAATCCCCTCTAGGAATGAATCACACTTGAGAAAATCATCGATCTCTTCCAAATTGAAATCACTTCCCTCAAACGGAGTGAGAGAAGGGGAAGAGTCGGAAATGCCAGGTAAAGAAGATGTGGTGGTATCCCCACTCACAGAATTATGAGAATAACCAAGAAACTCTTGAGAATACTCCTCTGAAACAATATCAATGACATCGATTCGGTTAACCGATTCAGAATCATAATTTGAAGAGTACCTCAAAGTTTGATCGAGGTTAAAGGTAACAGCTTCATGACCCACACGTAATGTGATTTCATGCTCAAATACATCTATGAGAGCACGGCCCGTTCTCAGGAATCCTCTTCCAAGAATGAGAGGAACCCTGGAATCAGCATCGAAATCAACAACCACAAAGTCAGCTGGAAAATGGAACTTTCCTACTTTCACAAATACATCTTCAGCAATGCCGCGTGGATGAGATGTGGTTCGATCTGCAAGCTCAAGAGTCATGCAGGTAGGAGTGAGTTCAGGAAGAGAAAGTTTCTCCCATACTGAGTAAGGCATCAGGTTGATGCTTGCACCAAGATCGGCCAAGGCATAGCATTCAACCATTCCTGGAAAGACACAAGGTAGTAGAAACCTTCCAGGATCTCCAAGCTTCTCGGGAAGCTTTTTCAAGATAACTGCTGAGCAGTTCTCATTTAATGGAGTCTTTGCCATTTCAAACAGTTTTTCCTTGTTACTTAACAAGTGTTTGATTGTGGATGCAAACTTGGGCATCAGAATGATAGCATCCGCAAAGCTTATGTCAAAGTGTAATTCTTGAAAAATCTTGAAGAATTTATCCATTTGTTGACTAGCTTTTTCGTGGAGCTTTTGCTCATTTAAACGTGATGGGTAGGGAATAGAAGGTTTGGATTTAGGGTTTTCAACCGGGGTTTCAGGATGTTCAAAGACAACTTGAGGTTTAGTCTTGGGTTTCGGGACAATTTGAGGTTGGACGTTTTTGGTACCTCCGTTATTAGTAGGAAGTACCTGGTCCTTAGTCACCTCAGGCTCACTTCCCACTACCTTGGGGGAAGAAGAAGAAGTGGTAGTGGAAATAGTGGGTCCCTCATATGAAACACCACTTCGGGTTGTGATCGCCTTAGCATCGCCCTTCGGGTTAGCGATCGTGTTGCTCGGAAGTTTTCCTGAGCCCGAAGGTTGATCATTTAAAGACTTTTTAATCTCAGAGATTTGGCTGACCAACAACCTGTTTGTGTCCTCTTGAGCTTTCATGAACTGCCTCAATAACTCATCAGATGATGGATGTTGGGCTGGAATGGCTTGATGTTGATTAGGGAAATTTTGCATTCGGTTATTTTGATTATAACCTTGATGCTGAAAATTCCCTTGATTTGGATTACCATTTCCCTGAAAATGATTTCCCTGATTGGAATTGTTTCGGTTAAAGTTTCCTTGGTGTTGGAAACCTTGATTTTGTCCAGAATTGAAATTCCCATGGTTTTGATAACCTTGGTTCATTCGAGGTTGATTTTGGTTCCGGTTTTGCAAATTCTGGTTCTGATTAAAACCGGGTGGTCCTTGGTAGGTGCTAGCTCGGTATGGTTCCATTTGAGGACGGTATTGATTACCTCCCTGATTTGAAGTACCGGCTATAGCATTAACTTCAAAAGGACTACCATCGGTGGCAGTACAGTCGTAGTATGCATGAGGGCCACCACAAGTAACACAGACTTCCACTTTCTTCACTTCAGCATGTGAAGGAGTTTGTGTGAAAGTGACTTTCTTTTGGCTTGAGAGAACCAAAGCTTGAATAGCATCCGTGAGTTTGTCAATCTTAGCATCGGTGCTAGAAGTACTCACGGGAGATGAAGTAGAAGGACCGGCACTAGCCTGAGAATGATATGGCTTTGTTCGTGCAGTACGGACCTTAGACTTATTTTCAATAATCGCTAAAGCTTCTTTGACAGTCCTGCTCAAAAAGTTACCTCCTGAGGAGGCATTGAGGGAATCTTGGTCAGATTGGCTCACTCCATTATAGAAAGTGTCGATTTGCATCAACTCGGTAAAACCATGATGAGGACATTTACGAAGCAATTCTTTGAAACGATCCCACGCGTCACTAAACGATTCATCAAATCTTTGTGTAAATTTGATGATTTCATTTTTAAGACTTGTCGTTCTAGACGGTGGAAAAAATTCGTTCACAAACTTTGTAACTAAGTCCTCCCATGTCTCAATTGAACGAGGGGGTTGTTTTTCAAGCCATATCCGGGCTTGTCCCTCGAGAGAAAATGGGAATAGAAGAAGTTTGATTGAGCTAGACGGGATGTTTTTGTATTTGATGGTAGATGTAATCTTGTTAAACCATCGAATGTGAGCATGAGGATCATCCCTGTCAAAACCGTAGAATTGGCTAGAGGTTACAAGATTCAGTAACCCGGTTTTGAGCTCAAAACTCTCAGCTACAATAGCTGGAACAACAATGGCATCTCCATAACCCTCGATGGGTGCCTGGAGAAGCTCATTCATCGGCAAATCTGCCATGACGACAGAATCAGTACGTTCCTCAGATACGACTGATGGAGCAGAACGTCTACGACGCCTTCGAGGTATGTTTCCAAGCTCACGGAGAGGGCTTGATGACCTAGAAGAACGAGTGCGCATGCACTAAGACGAGTCTAAGAATCCTTTATAGTGGAGGAAACTCAGAAAAGGGTAAGAAGATTCTTTTTGGATTTTATGAAAACAAAATTTTTCTATTAAAAATCAAGATCGAGAAAAAACACAAGTGAACTTAAACCAATAATCAACAGGCGTACGGTAGCTCTCTAACTGACAAACGCACAGAGTGGCGGAGAAGCAAAGGTGGGCAGTTACGCTCCTTAAAAACCCGCTTCTTTCAGTCCGACAATTTAATGTCAGACTATCCTAGAACCTCCGTTAGAATTTGTTTATCAATTAAAGGTGAGCCGATATTCGCAAGTGATACAAAGGCAAGTTTTTATCTTAGGTTTGGGAACTTATTATGGCCGCACCCCCAGTTAGGTAGTGCTCAGTCTTGGTTCTCGATGGTTAATTTTTATTATTTGTTTATTATTTAACACAGAAAATGGAAAATATTGTTGATGTTTTTTATTTTTTTATATGATATTATATATAGAAAAGAAAAGAAAATATTTTTGTTTTTTATATGGTTTTATTGGAAATAGGAATACGATATTTTTGGTGCTTGATCCGTTAAATGAGTTAATTTCACAAGCGTTTTGCTTTATATAGGATAAATATACAAGAGAGAGAAGATATTCACAGATTGGGGTTCAAAGACACGATACTGCAAAACGTTTAGAACACGCAGCACACCTCCCCGGCAGCGGCGCCAAAATTTGATTGGTTCTGAACAGTCAACTTAAATCAACCACGGATGTGGTCAAACAAAGTCAAACTATCAAGGACACAATGCAATAATCCAAGGAGTATAGTTTTATCCCGGGTCGTTTAAGTCCCAGCGAAGTGTGAAATTGTGCTTAAAAACGGATCGTGATCAAGTGTTATTGAACAGAAAAGGGATTATGATTTTGATTATACTAATGAGGTAAGAAAATAGCTTTAACCAAGCTATATAAACAAGAACGGAAAACCAAATTACTTAAAAACGTTTAAAACTAAAAGATGTACGTTTAAATTTAAATAAACGTAAACGTACGAATTAAAAAGTGAGTTTTAAGAAATAAAAAGCCTACGGATATGAAATTTATATTTTTACAACCCTAATAATAAAAGAAAATTATTGGAAAAAGAAAATTATTTATTTAACTTATTAATTAATTATTATTAATTAAAAACTATTTAATAATTTATTTAAACTAATTAAAATTCTAATAAATACTAAAAGATCAAATAAAAATCTGAAAATTTTTCTATAAATACTTTAAAGTAATAAGAAGCTAAGAAAATTATAAAAATGAAAATTACTTAATTAAAATTTAAAAAGATAAATTCTATTAAATAGAAGCTATCACTATATTTCTATTTTTGATTTTTTTTAAGTCCTAAAAATATTTTTATATTTTTACTAGATTACAAATGACAAAAGAAAATTATGAAAATTGGATTTATATTTTTCTGATTATTTTTCTATTTATTATGATTTAATTACTATTTTAAACTATTATTGAATTACTATAAATACTAAATAAACTAAGAAAAATCTGAAACTTTTTACAGAATTATTAAATAAATACAGGAACCTAATAAAATTATAAAAACACTAAGTGCTTAAGTAAAATAAGCTAATAAGCAATAAGCTTCTTAAATAGAAGCTATCACTTTTCTAATATTAGGTTTTTCTGGATTTTTAATTTACAAAACTATTAAACTACTGAAAATAACAAACTTTAACAAAGACAAAACTTATGGAACTTAATAATAAGCAGTTTGGACACAAAAAGCTAAAACAGTTGACTAATGTTGACCAAACTAGGAAATAAGCTTAAATGAGCTTATGTGGGGTCCACAATGATGGATTATAGTACAAATTAGTTAAGTGGACAGCAATGAGCAAGAAACAATGAACAAAGTTTACTAAATAAGCCACAAGCTCAAAATAAGCACTTTGAACTTGTTGATTGCACACAGTTCTGGGACAGAACTTGTAGGGGCAATTTAGCTAGGGGCAAATGAGCTTAAGCTCAAAACAAGCTTGGAATAAGCTTATCACCTGGGAGAGCTATGTAAAGAACCAAAAGTTACCCTGTAGGGCCTACTAATGAATCCTGTGGGGCCCACAGAAGTTGGGTGGATCACTGAGTAACCAGTATATACTGGGTAAACTGGGACAAGTTAAGAGCTGTATGCAGCCCTAGTGAAAGGGCTTGAAAATGAGAAATTAGCTTTTAACTTTGGAGTATGGTTGCTTAGCTTCTTAAAGAGCCAAAGATCACAAGCTTAAGCTCAGTATTGAGCTTTTGATGGGCTTGTGAAGTTTGCTGGATCACACTGGCTGACCAGTGTATGGTTTTGATTTGTTGAACAAGTTAAGCAAGATTAAGCAGACCAGATAAGCAGCTATGGCAAATAAGCACCTAAGTCAAGTAACTAGCCACAAGGGCATCACAAAGATCCAAAGTACACAGGTTAACAAGCACTAAAGAAGCTTGTGCAAGCTTCAAAAGTTACATGCACATCTGTGCTCAGGGGAGGTTTGTGAAGAATCACTGAAATATAAGCACTAATTAAGCACTTTAACCATTGAAGTAACAATTATAAAAAAATATTATCAGAAAGATCAGCAACAAGATATTAAAAACCTAAAAGCTCAAGTCCTAATATCAAATATCAAGATCACAGTAAAATTCCCACGTTTATTCAAAAACAGATAGGCTGCAATTTGACTTTTTTATATTAACAACTAAGTTGACTAAAGTGAGCTTGAATCTAAATTATATGACTGATTATGTTATTATAAGCTACAATAAGGTGAAATTAAGCTAGAGTATCAAATTCTAAGCTAGATTGTTGAATATGGACTAAGTTACTCTAACAGGTTACAAGCTAGATCAGATTGAACACAATTTTGACTTTTACACTAATAAGTACTATGTGTTATGACTGAAATGGACTTATACAACCTTAACTAACATGAAGCAACAAATATCAGTAACAATAACATGCATAAACTCACAGAAGCAGCTTGATCCAAACAACCCTTAGCAAGGACTGTTTTTTGATTAGTGTTGCACAACAACAAGCTATAACATGAAACTGATTTCAAACACTTTATACTGATGTTATAAGATCAAATGAACACAAGAACACAGTCAATAACAACAACTACTCAACTATCACAGTTATGCAATTTTGACTGTCTAAATGATATAACTAGCAACTAAGATATTCAATAAACAAACTACCTGTATTATTCTATATTATCACTAACAATTACCAACTAAGCATGAAACAAGAAAGATTACACTGATATAAGAACAAATACAGATTATGCCAAAAATCAAGAAATATGCTTACAACTTGAATTCAGGCCACAAACTGAGAACCAAGAACAAAGAACCAAGAACCTTTCCTAGCTTGTTAACACAAGCTAGAAAACAACCCTAAGCCTTCCCTTATAGCTTATTTCACCCAGAATTGCTTATTTCACCCTGGTTTGACTTCCATTGACTTTCTTGTGTTCTTCATATTTAGACTGAGCTATTGAACTATAAACTTATCAAAAGCTATAATCAGCTTATGTAAGCTTAGAGAAGCAGAAAATGAGCTTATTTTCTCAACTTTCAACTTAATTTGAATTGCTTATTTATTCAGAAACTTGAAAACATGGTATTAACTCTAACTGACTTAAATTACACAAACATTTATGATAACAAACTGAAATTAACTTTTATTGATCACTGGAATTTAAAATTACAAAAGATGAAGACTTTAAAGTAAAAAACGAGTACAAAAACTAACTAACTTCTTATTCTAACCTATTACATGCTTATAAATACTAAAAAACTATTGGGATAATCTCTGTCGACATCTCTGAGTACTTCCCACCAATTCTTGACCTTTGATTGCTTGTAATTCATCATATCCGTCCAAGTGGAATTTTTGGCGGGAAATCAGGATAAAAGTAATTTGAGCAGGTTATCTCAATTAAGGAAATTTGGGTGTTTGTGGAGGTGGAGGGGAGAGATTAGTGACTAGGGTGATGAGTTGGAAGGTGTTGAGGTGTAAAAACCATGGTGGTTTTGGTGTTTCAGAGGTGGAGGTGGAGGTGGAACAGTGTTGGCGGTTTTTGGGAGTTTGACTGGGGTCAAACCCCGTTTTATTTAAAAAGGGTGTTGGGCTGGGTAAAGGTTTAGTGGGCTAGGGGTGTTTTTATTTTGGGTTGGGTTTAGATAAGCAGCTAGGGGTTGGGTTGGGTAGTTTTAATAGGGTGTTGGGTTTTATTTATTATTAGATCCGGATTTGGTAGCTTAAATACAACAAGGACCAAAAATGTAATTTTCTGATTTGTGAAGGGCTGATGTTGTATTTTTCCAAAGTTACTCCAAAGGACCAATATTGCCAAGATAAATAGTACAAGGGTTTTAATTATTAATTTTCCATTTTAAATAACCCAGGGACCATTTTTGACACTTTTCAAAGTTGAGGGACCTTTTTGTAATTTTTGCCCAAACAATCATTCAAGGACCAAATTTGACAATTAAGATTATTTTAGGGACCTTGAATGATAAAATTCCATTTTTTTAGATTCTAGGGACTAGATTTGCCAAATTATGAAAGTTCAGGGACTAAAATGCAAATTATGCCATTTATTGTTTGTTTTTCCCTGAAACTTATAAAAACACAGTCAGATGATATTTTAATAGATTTTTAGACTTTTTAAAGTATTTTTGACTGTTTCTGTAGCTCAAATGTGAAAGAAATGATGAGTATTTACACACTCATCAGATACCTCTAAACTCATAGAGAAAATGGAAGCCTTGGTTTCCAAAATCGGCTCGCAATACAAAGATCTTAAAGAATAAATGAAAGAAATGTGAGATGGTTGTAACAATTGTGGAGGTAATCACCCATCATCGGAATGTGACGATCAACCAATGAACGGACCTAAAGAAGGAGAAGCTAATTATGTCCAAGGAGGATACCGTGGAGGCGGTTATCGTGGTAACTATTACGGGAGAAATTCTGGAAATTGGCAAGATCGCCATCAAAGGGATAACAACCGTGATTCTCAACCTCGAGCAGACAATCAAACTCCACAGACCTCTGATAAAAAGCCGGAAGAAACCGATTTCGAAAAAATGATGAGAGAATTTGTGACCGCTCAATAATCAACTAATGAGTTCGTCAAAACTCAAATTTTCAATCTCAAAACCAAAGTTGAGCATGGTCAGAAAAATCATCAAGCGTCTATTTAGGATATTGAAAACAAATTCGGTAGACTTTCAGACCAATTCTCTTCCCGACCATCTGGTTCATTGCCAAGTAATACCCAATCCAACCCAAAACCAACATCATCTGGATCAAACGATAAAACTTATCGTCCACCACAGACTAGAAATGAGCATATCAATGCTATATTCACAAGAAGTGGTCTCTCTTATGATCCACCACCCAATCCAAATGATACCACGATCATCCATGATGAAAGTGAGGATGAAGCTGAAGAAGCAGCAAAGGAAAATATTCCAAATACACCCACCAAAGAAAAACCTATTTCAACAGTCAAGGCGTACACACCAAAGATTCCATATCCACAACGCCTTAAGAAAGAAAAAATGGAGGAGCGTTATAAGAAGTTTGTTGAAATGATCAAAGAGGTTAGACTCAATGTACCCCTCGTTGATGTTCTAGCTGGAATGCCCAATTATGGAAAAATTTTAAAGGAACTTCTTAATAACAAAAACAAGTTAGAACAAATATCTGCTACCTTTCTCAACAAAGAATGTTCAGCCATTGTTCAAAACAAAATTCCACCAAAACTCAAAGATCCCGGAAGTTTTCTGATTCCATGCACATTAGGAAACAACATCACATGCGATGCTTTAGCCAATCTTGGTGCAAGTATCAATTTGATGCCCTATTCGTTGTATTCTAAACTTTCCATCAATACCTTGAAACCTACAAAGATGAGTATTCGATTAGCCAATCATTCTTACCAATATCCTGTTGGAATTGCTGAGAATATGCTTGTTCAAGTTGGTAAATTTGTTTTTCCCGTGGATTTTGTGATCTTAGAAATGGAGGAAGATAGTAGAGTCCCTCTTATTTTAGGAAGACCTTTCCTAAACACCGCTGATGCGATCATCAAAGTAAAAGGTAAAGAACTCAATCTTGGAGTTGGAGAAGATAGAATTACCTTTTTAATCGATAAAGCAATGCAATATCCATATTCCAGTGATGACACTTGTTTTAACATTGACGTAATCGATGAAGTCACTGATGAAGAATTGGATGCATTACTTGACGATTCTGATCCATTCATGACTACTTCGGAGAAAATTAGTGAAACAGATTTTGATAAAGAATTCGCTGATTTTATGAAAGTAAAATTTGAAGAAGAAGAAATAGTGGAAGAGAATTTTGAGGAAATCACCTTTAATGATCAATTGAGGATCAAAACATCTCTTCAAGAACCACCAACTGATCTTGAGCTAAAACCACTTCCCGATCATCTTGAATATGCTTACTTGGAGGATAATTCACTTCTTCCAGTAGTCATATCTTCGTTGCTCAATGACAATGAAAAAGAATGTCTCATCTCTGTTCTCAAGAGGCATAAAAGAGCTTTTGCTTGGAAAACTTCTGATATCCCAGGAATTAGCCCTGATTTCTGTAAACACAAAATCAATTTCGAAGAAGGTGCTAAACCCATTGTAGAAAGACAACGTCGACTCAATCCCAACATGAAAGAAGTTGTTAAGAAAGAAATCATCAAACTTCTTGATGCAAGTATCATTTACCCCATCGAGGATAGTCCTTGGGTGAGTCCAGTTCATTGTGTTCCGAAAAAAGGAGGAATGACCGTTGTGACTAACGAACGGAATGAATTAGTTCCTACTAGAATTGTCACTGGATGGCAAGTATGTATTGATTACAGAAAATTAAACAAAGCCACCAGAAAAGATCATTTTCCTCTACCCTTCATGGATCAAATGCTTGAGAGACTAGCAGGGAACAAGTACTTTTGTTTCCTTGATGGTTTTTCAGAATATTTCCAAATTCCTATTGATCCTGCCGATCAAGAAAAGACTACATTCACATGTCCTTTTGGAACTTACGCTTACCGGCGTATGCCTTTCGGTCTTTGTAATGCACCAGCGACTTTTCAAATGTGTATGATTGCAATATTCCAAGACATGCTTGAAACATCTATGGAAGTTTTCATGGATGACTTTTTAGTTTTTGGAAATTCATTTGAAGCTTGCCTTTCTAATCTCGATAAAATACTCGAAAGATGTGAAGCTGCACATCTTGTTCTTAACTGGGAAAAATGTCATTTCATGGTGACTGAAGGAATTGTGCTTGGACACAAAATTTCCAGTGCAAGAATGGAGGTTGACAAAGCGAAAATCGATGTTATCACCAAATTATCACCTCCAACCAATGTTAAAGCCGTTAGAAGTTTTCTAGGACATTTCGGTTTTTACCGTCGTTTTATTAAAGATTTTTCCAAAATATCTCGTCCTATGACAAAACTTCTTGAAAAAGATTATGTTTTTGACTTTAATGTAGATTGCATTAAGGCATTTGAAACATTGAAAACCCAACTGACTAGTGCACCTATTATGGTTTCACCTGATTGGTCACTACCATTCGAGCTCATGTGCGATGCAAGTGATTTTGTTGTTGGAGTTGTGTTAGGACAACGTGAAGGAAAACATTTCCGTCCTATATACTTCGCTAGCAAAACACTTAATAACGCTCAACAAAATTACACGGTTACGGAGAAGGAATTGTTAGCCGTTGTTTTTGCTTTCGACAAATTCAGATCTTATCTCGTGCTATAAAAAACGATTGTGTTTACTGATCACTCAGCGCTCAAATATCTGTTTACAAAACAAGATGCAAAACCGCGCCTTATCCGATGGATTTTGCTACTCCAAGAATTTGACATAGAAATCAAAGATAAGAAAGGAGCAGAAAATCTAGCTGCTGATCATTTGTCTCGTCTCAAGAATCCAAATTTGGAAGAATTAAGGGAAGATGAAAATGACGATTATTTCCCTGATGAAACTCTCATGACTGTTGACACAAATGATGAAAAAGAAATTCCGTGGTTTGCAGATTTTGCAAATTATCTCGTTGGAAAAATTCTCAGAAAAGGATTAACTCATGCCCAACGAAGTAAATTCTTCTCAGAACTAAAACACTATTATTGGGAAGAGCCATATCTTTTCAAAATGTGTCCCGATGGGATGATCAGAAGATGTGATTATGGTGCTGAAACAAGAAGAATTCTTGATGAATGCCATCATGGCCCGACTGGGGGACACTATGGTCCTTCCACCACAGCTAAAAAAGTTTTTGATGCTGGATTCTATTGGCCGAAAATTTTCAAAGACGCTCATACTCTGGTTCAAAATTGTGATGCTTGCCAAAGATCCGGTAGTCTTTCTCGTAGAGATGAAATGCCTTAAAAGAGCATTCAAGTCTGCCAAATATTCGATATTTGGGGAATAGATTTTATGGGACCATTTCCTAAATCGCACAAATACGAATACATTCTCGTTGCTATTGATTACGTTTCCAAATGGGCAGAAGCCGAGGCTCTACCCACAAATGATGCACGAGTTGTTGTTAATTTTCTCAAAAAGCTTTTCACTCGTTATGGAATTCCTAAAGCTTTAATAAGTGATCGAGGAACCCATTTCTGTAACAAACAAATGGAAAAAAATTATGAAACGATATGGAGTTCATCATCGTTTTGCTACAGCATATCATCCACAGACCAGTGGTCAAGTCGAAAACACCAACAGAGCCTTAAAGAGGATACTCGAAAAAACGGTCAAAGACAATCCTGCCGTTTGGTCGAGAAAACTTGATGATGCTCTGTGGGCATTTCATACGGCTTACAAAACTCCAATTGGTACAACACCATACAGACTTTTGTATGGAAAAACCTGTCATTTGCCGTTCAAAATCGAACATCGCGCCTACTGGGCACTCAGAAACTGTAACCCTGATCTCAAAATAGTTGGAGAAAAGAGATTTTTGCAATTGCAGGAACTCGATGAACTAAGACTCCAAGCTTATGAGAACTCCAAGCTTTACAAAGCTAGAACCAAAGCTTATCATGACAGAAAGCTTAGAATTCGGAAAGAATTCAAAGCTGGAGACAAAGTTCTGCTTTTCAATATGAAATACAAGTTTAAAGCTCCTAAGCTAAAACCGAAATGGTTCGGACCATATATAGTGAAACATGGATTTCCATCTGGATATGTTGAATTATATGACAAACGTGGTGGAAGTTTCATTGTTAATGGTCACCGGATTAAATTGTACTATGATAAGGAGCAAATGAACGAGATTTTTATCGAAGAAATTCCGCCTGAATCAGAATATGAAGCTATAACATTCATGTCACCCTTTCCGTCCGATTATAAGAAAAACACTCCTTGGGCCGAAGAAACTCGTTTTATCTATGATGTTCTTCCTAGAGCTTGGGAAAGAGTGAAATTAGATGACATAGATGAAACTGCATAAGAAATAGTGATAGGAAACGTGGTGTATGTTCCCAAATCTTCAAAGAAGAACCAAAAGATTGCACCAACGTAGACTAAAGGAAGTTTGAGTCAGGCTGATGACTCGTTAATAAAACAAGCGCTTCTTGGGAGGCAACCCGTGTGTTTGCTATTTTTAATTCTTATTTTTATTTTCAAAGAGATTACACCTCAAAGTTTCTCTAATCCCTTAGTTGAACTTAAGTGTGGGGTGTACCACTAACTTTTTAATAAAACATAGAAATATTTTTGTGTGTTTGTTTTGTTTGTTTTAAGATTACTGTAGGTAATGATTACTAAGCTTGGACACTTGGATCAATAAATCATATGAAGCACGGAAAATATGGTTTATTCTCTTATTTCCCTATTTTCATACTTTGAAGTTCGTTTATCACATTGAGGACAATGCTTAACTTAAGTGTGGGGGGAGAATAGGAAAATAAGGATAACTCGTAAATTTCGGGCTAGATTTTAAATTTTGTTTGCCCTGGTGATCTAGTTATTTGTCATTTTAAGGATAATATATTAGAATAACTGGATCTATCCACTGGTGAAGCCTGTAATTTTTGAAAAATTGAGATGTGTCCCGATTAATATTGCAATCCATTATGGGATCGATAACATTAGCTAGCACATATTATAGCCTTTCCACCTAAATTGTGAGGATTTGAGCCTGTTCTGTATTAAGCATACATCTTTTATGCTTTGATTCTTTTGCTATGAGTGTGCCGGTAATTTTATTTATTCTAGAACTTGTGCTTGTAAATCATTACGAGACCGTTGTGAGATCACATTTTGTGTGCGATATAAGTGTATATGCGTGATAAGAGGCAACCTTAGGATTTAACCCAAATAGCCTTCCGTATTGATATTTAGCTAGTTACACTGACTAGTTAACCACCAATATAAACCCTATTGTTAGCGTTTATCTTTAACGCTAGATACCCCTAGTTACACCTTCTGATCCAATCTTTTCTTTTGATAAAATCCATAAAAATACAAAAATATTTTACACTTTTTAGCCTAGCCTTACCCTTAGTCAAGTCTTGGTTGGTTGCTAGCTATATGGCAAGATTGATGTTATGTGGGAAATCACGAAAGTTCAAAGAAAGTTGCAAACTCCATGAGCAGTTATCAAAGTGAAGGATTAGTCATCGCAACTATAAGATGACAAGTGAATGAGTTTATATGTAAAAATAAAAAAAATAAAAATAATAAAATAAAATAAGTCATCGCAACTATAAGGTGACAAGAATAGCCAATGAGCTATGGAATAATGTATTGATCGATCAAGTATGGAGTTTCTCAAGATTGCATGATAGTGGTTCGAAATAGCTAGCAGCATTTGGTTAGTAGACTTTGACTATTTTGTATATTCTTATTCATCAACTCTTTCTAAAACATATCACATGTCTTATCCTTACCTTTTGGCTTTGTGAAATTATCAAGTGTATTGACATGTAGTGACCATCCGAGTTCTTGAGGAATTAGATAACGCGCCAGCGATATAAGGTTATCCTTAGTGACCATCCGTTGTTTGGTGATGCAAGAATTCGAGCCAGCGATCTATTATGTTTTGCATAAGATATTTGCACGTAAGTCTGATATAACCCTTGAAGCCTTAAACCCGAATAAAAGACCTCTTTGATATGTATACTTGGTGCTCACGCCATATCGGTGTAGTTTTGTTTCTTGTACAAGCCTATGGTAATATTTAGATCATGACTGAGCAATGAGTGTGATTTCTCTTATATACTCCACCAACCATATAAATAAGTGTTTTGAGTGAATTATATTTCATTTCTTTTTCGTGAGGTGATTAGTAATGTTCATCAAGCAAGAAAATCATTAGGGTATTGTCAAACATCTCGATGCTTAAAATGACGGATCTAACTTGTACGTGTACTTGATAGATTTGCATCACATTTTTCTTAAACATATTTCGTATACCATGTGGATAATTATTTTTACTTCTAGATTTGCTTGAGGGCAAGCAAAGTTTAAGTGTGGGGGAATTTGATAACGCTCAAATTGTGCATGTTTTTAGTAGCGTTATTCGTGCTTTTGTATATGTTATTTGGTTATATTTATATGCTTTTGTTACTTAATCGCACCAAAGTATGTTTGCAAAGTATATGTAGCCAAGTACAGAAAAAAGGAAGAAAAAGTGAAAGAATGATGAAGAAAGAAAGATTTACGATCCTACGAAGATTCTTGTGTCAAGACCCACACCAAAAAGGCATTTCAAATAATGAAGGTCCAAGTATTCATTATTCCAAGTTGACAAGTTCCAAGACAAAGAAAAGATCAAGTTTGGATGAAGAACAAAGAGCTATGAGGAAGATACAAGCCAAACACCAAAAGTCAAAGATTGTGTCTACAGCAGTCCCCCATCCGATCATATTCAACCCGCATCCGATTCGGATGGAGGTGGTTTTGAAGACCAACCGATCGGATGGCCACCATACCGATCGGATGGAGGAACCTGTTTTGCCCAAACTTCATTACTAAGATTCCCAGCTTTATGCCAACGATTCTAGGCCCTTCTATTGAGTATTCTAGGCCATTCCATTCTGCTTGTTGGCCAAGTTGGAGCATTAAACACCCTAAGCATTGTGAGAAGTATAAATAGAGCTATTTGTGAAGTGATAAGGCATCCCATTCTCATTCAATAATCTACCACTCTCCCAAAAAGCTTAAACATCTCTCTCAAAGTTCTAAATTCGTTCTTAGAATCCCAGGAAGCTTTAGAGGGTCAAGAAGTCAACATTTGGAGGTCAAAACATCAAGAAGTCAACACTAATACTTTGGGTATCATTACCTTATCTTTTGTAATCTCATTCTAATCATTGTAAGACTTTTAATCATGATTTCTAATGTTCAAAATTCTGAGTTTATGTTCATGTTTGTTATGAGTGGCTAGTGCCTTTGTGCACTTGCTTAGATGATGTATATTACTAAATGATTTGCGTATGATTGTGATTAGGGGTGTCATTCGGATCGGGTTGACCCGACCCGAACCCGAACCCGAACCCGATAAGGCTAATCGGGTCGGGTCTAATCGGGTCCAAAAATTTAGTCGGGTTGTTTTGACCCGACCCGATAACCCGATAGTGTTATCGGGTCGGGTTCGGGTTAAATAAAAAATGTTATCGGGTTATCGGGTCAACCCGGTAAGACCCGACAATCCTTTATTGCTTTTTTAATGGAGTAATTTTTAGTGCTGAGAAATGGATGAGAAGAAAACTAAAACCATATAAAATTTCCATCAATGTTAATTCAAGTGTGATGCGTGCTCATCACTTCTGTATTCAAATTTCGTATACATTGCACAATGTGGCAATTTGCTGTTGCTTACATTTCGTTTTCTTAATGCTCAGAATCTTTCCAAGCGGCCACTCGTGAGCTTCAACGTATATATGGGAAGGATGAACTGAATATATAGGAACAGTTCTATGTATGGTTAAATGTTCAAAATTATAAGATACTTTAACAATTCATAGTTTGGCTATACATGTGGTGGATTAGTCCAGTGAACTTAAAAAAAATCTATGTACATGAGTTTGTGTATAAATATGATCTTTTCTTTGTTAAGCTTGTGATGAGAATTCAAACACTTTAAATTGTGCAAAAGTATTAAAGATTAAAGAGAATTGTGGCATGATGCATCTCCTATTGAACAAGACAAACGAAGGTACTGAACTACCCATTTGTAGGAAATTTAATTATTGCTGCATAACATATGTCTAGTTCTATTTATAATTTTTGGGTCAACTGAGGATTTCTTGTAGTCTTTGCCTGCACAACAAGGAGAGTGGAACAAATGGAAAAACAAGGAGAGAAAATGCATAAGCTATGTTTATGACATTTACTATCGGGTCACCCGATAACCCGAATCACCCGACCCGACATAACCCGACCCGACTACCACCCGAACCCGATAACCCGATTCCTTATCGGGTCGGGTGTCGGGTGAGTTTTTAAAAAATCCAAACCCGACTCAACCCGATAACCCGATAACCCGACCCGATAACACCCCTAATTGTGATAACATGTTTTAATTCAATTTCAAGTTAATTCTAAGATCCAATTGTGCTTAAGTTTCATAGTGACATTTGTTAATCAAGTTTGACTAGTTGTTAGTAATTCTAAAGGTCGAAAGGTTTATTGTTATTCAACTAGTTATAATCATTTGTCTATGAATGATTGTTTTTACCCATTATTCTTGGTTAAACAAAGAAACTTAATTGTGGTTGTAATAAGAATGCTTTTGTCTATTAAATTGGATTGATTGAAAACCACCTCATAGGTCGAAAGATTGGTAGTTTTCAATCAATTGTAACCTTTTTGTCTATGATCGGTTACCTTTTGTATTGATCATTTCCTAAGCTTATTTGATAAAACAAAAGATTATTTTTGTGTTTAAGTTTGTTAATCCAAACTTATGAAACTTGAATTGATCTTGATTTGATTGGTTAAACTTAATGCTTGTTTTTATAAACTAAAATCTTGACGAAGGTTTAACTTGTAAGAACATTAGATTAGTTCACCAACTAATTATCATAACCAACATGTTAACAAAAGTTATCACAATCATGCTTATATAGAGTAGTATACTAGTCTAAGCAAGTGTAGTTTTAATCATTTGAATTATCATATTATCATCATTGCTTGTTTTAGAGATTTACTTTTAGTAGCTTTTATACTTACAACTCGATTCACTCACAAATCCTGCGAACGATCCCGACTTACCATTATAATCTTTCTATAACGGACGAGTTCACTTGCTCGTATGTGTTATTTCTAGATTCGGTAATTCAACCCTTATAAATTTAAAACTTGTACACACACGTAACACATCATGCTTTCTACCAAGCCGAAAAATAATACCCAACACCTTCTTCCATGTGTTTGAGCCTTCTTCTGAAAATGGCAGAGGTTGGTGGTCTTTTGGGAGAGATAAGTTGGTGAAAATTCGTCCTTAAGGGTGGAGGATAGAATTTCACAATGAAAACCAAGCCTAAGCACTCATATATATAGTAGAAATCAACCCTTAGGCTCTAAGTATGAAACTTGGGCACTAAGTGTCATAAAATACCAGGAAATGGAGTAAATGGAGGTAAGTAATCGGGCTTGGGGCTTAATGACACTTAATAATGCATTAAAAATAACTTGGGAAGGTCAGATTGGTGCATCCGATCGGATACGGGACCATACCGATCGGATGGATGAAAAAGTTAGCTTCATCCGAATCGGTTGCGGGCCAATACCGATCGGATGGAGCATTTTTGCCAGAAATGATAAACACGAAAGTTGTAGATCCTTCTCTCCCGGTTCCGTGGCCGCTTGAATCATCTAAATCCAAGTTCGTATGCTCAAATTATGGCCAAAATGGTGGAGATGTGTCGGGAACAACGAGTCTTCCATTATTTCTTCGTTTTAGCTTCTTTTCTTCATTTCTTTTCTCGTTTTCCCTCTTGTGCTTTATTTTTGAGTCTTTGGAGTGACAATTTCATGACTTTATTTTCTCGAATATACTCCAAGTGACTCGCTTTTGTCGGAAATTCTTCGTATATGCATAAATCTTCGTTTATTGATCGTTTCTTCGTCTTTTTCTTGGTTTTCTTTGTCATGAGCTTCCATGAACCTAAAATAGAAATTATACTTCATTAAGTACCATAAGTTCATAAAAGTGATCAATATATCTGCATAAAATCCAAGATAACGCTCCTAAAAACATGTACAATTTGAGCGTTATCACCTATGATATTAGGTTTCTTGTGAAAATAATATGTTACGCATAAGTATCTACATAAAAAGAAATTAGATTCCATGGATATGATCGGTGTGTTGTTTAGGTTGTCGTAGTAATGGTCTTGGTGGGAAGGAGATATGGAAATGTAGCTAGATGGTATAGTGCATCAAATGGTGAATCAAAAAAGTTTCTGAATGTTATGCTTGAATGGAGATGAGTAGAAAACGTGCAGACCTGCTCTGTTCTACTATGTGTATATGAGTTTAGTTCTGTCATATATTAGGTTTGTTTTACCTAATATCGGATGAGCATAGCTTTTTTGATTGATTGTTTCTGTTTTGGGACATGTCCAAAGCAGAGGTATGTTATTGTACAAAATGTTTGGAGTGATTAATATAATTTCACCATTTGCACCCAAAAAAATGTACGCTTTGATTAAATCACTTACCAACGGTTTGTCAAAAACAAGAGAGAATATAATCTATAGTTTAGATAAATATAGTTTTATATTTTTAAATATAAAAAGTATTCTACACATGCAATGAGTGGCTTTGGTGTTGCCTATAACCGGTATAAAGTAACTTAAGCGGTGTGTCTCATGGACTTCAACCGGTTCTACACTCGAGTGTGTGATTCATCATCATGGGGTTTTTCTTGTCAAGGCATCTTGTTTAAGCAACAAGTTGACAAATGCGACTGGGAGTGAGGGGTAGCACATTTAGAGTCGAGTGGAAAGCTCCTCTCGATCTTTGATGTAGATACCTTCGCCATCCTTTTTGGAATAGAGATACCCTTTATGAAGGTTTTTATACTAGATGTGTTTGCAGTACGAAACATATCATTCAACACCATAGTCTAAGTGTTTACGAGTAGTTAACCGAGGATGATCACTTTCCGTATATAGGCTCGTGCCTTACCCACATAAAAGGTTGGCGCCCTCCACACGGGAACTTGCGCTATCTATAAATGAAATTTTATTATCCTTCACTCAATAGTGTGGGAACTTGCGCTATCTATAAATGAAATTTTATTATCCTTCACTCAATAAATACAAGGTTTTGTAATGTCAATCAAATGTTGGATTTTAGGTTTTGAGCCGTTTGCTTGTGTTGCCCAAGTAAACACATAAAAAGTAACTTAAACAATTAACTTACCGATAAGAAGTGAAAAATTAGAGTCACGCCTTAACAAAAAAAATTAATAGTTGGCATGACTAACGATATGTCTACTTATGTGCTTAAGAGAAAAAAAATAATAGTAAAATCCAATTAGATTACTATATATATTCAAACATGTAATTATATTTTATTAACTAGTGACAATGAATAATGTCTAATTTAGTTTTTTTTTTTATGAACCTAAATTCCTAATATTACAATGACATTGTACTTTAGGTTAACTATACCGCTAATTGCTTATGTTAAAATTGCAGTTCTAACAAGAAATGTTTAATGTTCAAACAAATAATATATTCATATATATTAATACATACAAGAAAAGTGTCGGGTTAATACATATAAGTACCCAAAAATAGATTATACCTTTAATTGACGAGGTTAGAAACTTCCACAAATGCAAGAGAAAAACATCGTCGTTAGACACAATTTTCAAATCATACTCTGACATAATATGTTTAGATTAGAAGAAAGAAATAACTTTTGATGAAATAATCATTTTCAAAGTTTAGTAAAAGGCGAAATTAATACTGTTGTGATGGTTAAAGCGCTAAGTGTGCAAGCATTATAGCTTCATTGTCGTGACGACACTTAATATCACCCCAAACCCTCATTGAAGTAATCCTCGAGGTCAAGGAGTTGTGACATTCCAATGATGCTGCTTTACTATGTGTTTGAGTGTTTATGTTTGTATTTTGAGTGCGTTTTAATTGGTTTAGTTTTCAGTATTATGGATGCTTGTAGTGAATAATCAAGTTTCCAAAGGTCCGGGTGCACAAAAATTTTCAACAGTAATATAAGAACGTCCATATTTCTGAACCGGCTGCAATTGGAAAATCAGAAGTTTTTACGAAAATTAACACTCGAAACATAATTTCACCGACGTCACCTGACATATATGGGACATCTGCAGTCCGTCACTAAATGATTGTACATGAGAATGTATACTTTATAGTAAATTACACCATTAGTCCTTGTGGTTTTGCCAGATTTCACGCTTAGTCCCCCTTACAGAGAAATTAATGCAGTCTTCTTTAGGTTTGAATTATTTCACGCTAATAGTCCAATTTTCTAACGATCATTATATAAGCTCGTTATCTCTAGTCACATGCTTGGCACACGAGGGTAGTTTAGTCATTTTGCTTTTTGTCCTTTTTCATCTTTATCTTCTACCTTCGTGCGCCAAGCATGTGGCTGGAGATAACGAAAATTGGACTGGTAGCGTGCAATAAATCAAACGTGGGAGTATTGCAGTACCTTTTCTCTGTAAAAGGGACTAAACATGAAATCTGGCAAAACCTCAGAGACTAACGGTGTAATTTACTCTATATTTTAGGGGGTACTTGGTTGGGGGTATTGTGGGGTAGGGAATGGGAAAGGCAATGAATAAACATGTCTGGTTAAGAGTAAGGAATGCAATCATTACTTAGTAGTGGGTAATGGGACATTACTCAGTAAATTAGGAGGAAAGGTAATGATTACCCACCACCACCTCAAGCAGCCACCACCACGAGTAGCCACCACCACCACCAGCAGCCACCACCAGCTACTACCACCACCACCAACAGCCACCGCCACCACCACAAGCAGCCACCACCACCAATACTTTGGAGGTTAATGTATTTTTTTTAAACCAAGCACTATCAAAGATAATGATAATCTCTATTCCATTTCTTTATATTCTATTATATTCCCTTTACCTTTGCTATTCCATTCCCCCTCTTTGAACCAAGCGCACCTTTAGATGTGTTTGAAAATGAAAAATAAAAACCATAAAAAAAAATGAAGTACTTTCGGACCATCCACATCTATACTATCTATATCTATACTATATAATAAAATAAGCTTTTGTACAAGCGCCATGAAGCACGCGCATTAAAAAAGATATTAATGCCCTTCCATATTTACACCCAATGTACAAGTTTTTTAAGCTCCTCCTTTCAATCTTATTAGTCATATTGTTTTTTACAAACTCTTTAAGCACAAGTATTAAAAAAGATATTAATGCACTTCTATAATTAGAGGCAATGTACAAGTTGTTTAAACATCTCCTTTCACTCTTATTACTCCCGTATTCTTTTAATGTGGTCAAACAACAATGTAAAAGTCAAACAAATAATAACGCGTATTTGCACCCTTATTTTTGGATGCTGATGTTATCATTCATTATCATTGATTCTTCCAATTAAAAACGCAAACCCAATCATCAAAATTTTGAAAAAATCATACGCTCCTCAAAAACGTTTCGAGATAAACATTGAATTCATATCCTTTCCAAAAATCATAAGGAGAAAATCACTATGACTTCTTATCGAAGAAGCGTTTTGAGTTATTTTTGTAAAGGGATAATTAGCATTGATGTTTTCCAATCGGTTTGGGGTTGGTTGTTAGCTGTCGATAGTTAACAATCTATTTTCGGTATAGATGTGAACATACCAATCCATCACATAATATGTAAGTCTCTTAATTTTCCATAAACATTAGCTATATTTTGTTTGAGATGTTATAATGTTATGAAAATTAAATATTTTTGTATTATTAAATTGAAACTAATTTGAATTATTATTTTGGTTCTGAGAAACCCTAAAATCAAAATTTGGGGATTGATTATGTGAAAATTGGAGAAATTATTGGTTGCCTTTTATAAATTGAAATTTTTTGATATTCTGATACGGTTATGAGCCTATATAATGCGCACATGATATGTGTTAGATGCACACATCAAGCATTTCTCCTCCATTTTATAACGAAATTGTCCAATAACAATTTACAACTATGGCTGTCTTTGTTTCAGGTTATATCAAAGATCTATCCGCTGTCAAAGACAACATTAGCTTGAGAGTCCGAGTTTTAAGAACTTGGATTCAAGAAATGTACAATAAACTGCATGTGAAAAATATGGAAATGATCCTTATGGATGAAAATGTAAGCACAAATACTCTTATGTGGTTATTTTCGTTAATGCATTTGTTAGTCCATGTGTGTAAATGTAGTTGATTAAATGGTACATGTTTGTGTATACATAATATGAAAATGCAGGCCACCTGCAGGATGGCCTTGGTGAATCAGTTCAAGCACAAGATGGTTGAAGGCGCAGGAAAGATACTCACTTGGTGAAATACAGCCCAAGTATAGGATGGTCAATAATGCTATGCGTCTAAGCTTCTTGAGCAACACAGTGGTTCAACCCTGTCCTGATTTTACTGGGTCTCTTCATGGATTTGATTTTAGAAGCTACAAATCCATAACTGATTTGTAGATAGAAGAAGATGGTCAGTTTGGTATGTACTTTAGTCCATTGTTTTATAATGTCTTAAATGGCATTTGAGTATTTTTTGGCGATATATGATGCTTGCTTGAAATGTAACTATGCGATAATTCGAACCTTTTTTCAAAACGTGATCAGATGTTATTGGACATGTCACTGCCTGTGAAAAGTTGGATAATTATGATAAGAATGGGAGCAAGGGCAAAAAGAAACCTTTGACTCTTATTGATGCTGAGTGAGTACCATAATTGTATTTGATTTGGTTTGATTAAAAAACAATTCATTCATCAATTTTATTCCATCATTATTAACTACATACATTTTTTAGGGGGAATGAGCTTATGTGTACGCTGTGGGGCGTATATGCACAGCAATTTAACGACTTTTTAAAAGAAAATGTTGATCACAATTAAATCATTATTGTTCTATAATTGGCGATGATGAAGGTTTAGGACGGTAAGATCTTATCAGCTGAGTTACTCAATTTGTGGAAAATATCATATAACTGATTGCTTTAGCATTAATTCGCATTTTTTGAATAGGCAAGATGTGTGTCCAAAACGGTTATCAAGGAACAAAACTGTTTATGTTCAACGACACTGAAATCATTGATAAAGATGAATTCAGAGATGTTGAAGCGTATCGGTTAAGGTAATTTATATACAATTTGACTATAAAAGAATATAATACACCATGTATAAAGTAGAGACAATTGATATTTTGAATTTTTTTAGGTTGTTTTCAAGCCATGATGCTGAAGCATCTCAAAACACAGCATCACGTATTTCTACTGGGTCAAAATTCAGCACTAAGGATGATTTTGTGAATAAATATCCTGTAAAAAGCATTGTCGAGCTTTTGGATGTTGAGAAGGTACGCCATACAAGTATTCAACCACTGTGTTGTTCTATTCAGTTATCTGAATCATATGTATTTTTTTTATTGCAGAACATAGCTTCCGTCATTGTTGGAACGATCATCGCGATACAGGAAGAGGAGGGATGGTGGTATTTGGGATGCAGGAAGTGTAGCAAGAAAGTGGTGAAAGACAGTGAGTTTGTTGATCTCGATGCTAATACAACAAGTAGTTCAACAAACATGCCTGATCAGTGGAGATGCACCAAGTGCAATGACATTGTTAAAGGCATAAAATCAATGTAAGTTTCCACATATTGCCTATAACCAAATCATATAAAGAGCTGTCAATGCTTTTTAACATGAACCTTTTGTAGATTTCAGCTTCAAGTGCGCGTTTAAGATGAATCTGGCACAATCTCGCTCTCTCTGTTCAATGACGAAGTGCAGTCGTTGGTTGGTAGATCAGCGTATCAACTTTGCGAAAAGTACGGCTTTAAGGTAAAGACTATGTACTATGTTTTATAACACTAAAAAAATGTGTTTGTTGACCACTAATCCTTTTACTAATATTGTGTAAATTGGTATGTAGAGTGCTGATCAACAAGTGTTTCCAGCTGAAATCACTGGATTGGTTGGTAAAAGGTTTGCCTTTAAAGTATCGATTGATGAATACAATCTGAAAAAGATGTTGCCTGTATTCACTGTGTTGCGTCTCTCGGATGATCAAGATATTCTCAGCTCTCTCACCGCATCTGCTACACCTCTTAAGGTAATCACTGTATTGCAGTATAATTTGTCAGTAACGGTCGACAAACGACTTACTTACACCTTCTCATATCTCAATTTTTGTTAATAGGATAGTGAGGCTACAAGTTCAAAGGTTGTTGGGATATCTTCGTTGGTAAGTCCTGAAGCCTTTTTATCAATACTTTTAAAACAAGTTTTTTCAAAGAAACTAAATGCATTTGACTCATTACTTGCAGGATCTTGAATCCCAGACCGATGAGAATGTTACCCCAACCAATTTGTTTAAAAGTACTGCCACAATTCCTCCTACAAAAAACAGCAGCGGTAAACGGCCTTCTGAAGAGGAGCCAAGCAGTGAGTGTTCGAAGACCAAAAGACAGATTCTTGAAATAAAAGTTGAGAAAAATCCTTAAAGATGGTATATGCTCTCCATATTGTTGGTGGACACTAAATTTATGCAAGAAATTTGCATTTACCAAAAATATTTTTTAAACATTTTGCCCGTTGCAATATGCATTTAGACATTGTTGGTTGATTGTTTGTGATTCGGGAGTCCGAATCACATTTTAGACAATTGTTTCCAGTATTATAGTTATGTTAGACATTGTTGGTTGATTGTTTGTGATTCGGGAATCCGAATCACTTTTTAAATATTGGTAACAGGTTCATGTTTTTGGGCTACATTGGTTGGTGTCTTTGAATGTTCTTGGTTGTTTCTTACCTATACGACAAAAGAATAAAGGTATTAATAAAAATTCAACAAAGTAAGCGATGAGTAATTGTTGATAATCAAGAAGAAACATAAATGAAAAACGTAAGGACAATAGAATTTAGTATTCTTACATTTGATGATTTAGGAGGAACCATTGATTATGATTGAAAGAATATTACAACGAAATATAGATTATTATTGTGTAAATGATGTTGACATCTATATATAGAGTAGGAAGAATTTGAGATTTAAGGAAATGATTTGATTGTTGATATATTTTAAATGTTGTTGAAACATATGAATCAAAAGTAACGATTTTTTAATGCGTTATTTTTGTAAAAGATTGAAACGTAACAAATTTCTATGCTTAACCAAATTCCA
Source organism: Artemisia tridentata subsp. tridentata (assembly GCA_021014915.2). Taxonomy (NCBI): domain Eukaryota; kingdom Viridiplantae; phylum Streptophyta; class Magnoliopsida; order Asterales; family Asteraceae; genus Artemisia; species Artemisia tridentata. Next base: position 26,099,153 of record CP139504.1, on the reverse strand, counting down.
ATAGTTTCAACCTATAATATATTATGCAGTGATTTGTATGATCATGTATTTTAGAAGTGCATCTCTTATAATTTGTGAATGGATATTGTGAGACAAATGTTGTGTAAATAAAATGTTTTTAAGGAAAATGACTTTGCATATTCGTAACATGTAAATGTCAATAAGCTAATATATAATTGACAACATATGTATGTCAAATATTGGTAACTCAACAATAGTTTCAAGTTCATCCGTCTTTTAAGGTATCAACTTTCAAGTTATTTATATAATATTATGTTTTAAAGGTTTAAACTTTCGGGAATATATGCCTATGTCTTTCTACTTATATGAAGATTCCTAAACTTTTGTGTATATATTTAGGATCAAATTCACATACAACAAACCCCGTATTGGCAACAAATACTCTTGGCACGTTTCCAACTCGATTACCACCGTTGAGTCGCAATGTAACTACACATGTTAGGCAAAGTACAACTCCAGATTTTGAATCACAATTAGGTGACGTATATTTCCTTAATGCTTCATATCTATACATTTTCTATACGATCTTCTATCTTGCATTTTCAGTAAAGTGAGTTTGTATGTCTAACATATTTTTCTCCTGTTTTTCTTATATTAGCAACAAACTTACCGTTACTTCAGAGTAACTCAAAGCAACAACCAAATGTTTCCACAAAATCTACGGGTCGTGTTTCACTTATGCTACAACAGCCAACACTTTTTCACCAGTCTTCCTCTTCTATTGGGCTTATACGAAGTCCACATTCAGGAAATTCAATTGGTTAGATACATATACATGTGTACTATACTTATTATATACGTAAGATATCTATTCTTTCTAACACGTTTATGTCATTCTTCTACAGTATCTCAAAGGTCTGTTGTTTGCAACCATATTTCCAATGAAAATCTTGGTTTAGTTTCGCCTAATTCTTTTCCTACAAATGGTAACCAAACTTTCAACATCAATTGCCTATTTCTTTCTACTTATATGAATATTTATAAACTTTTGTATATATATTTAGGATCCAATTCACAGACAACAAACCCCATATTGGCCACAAATACTCTTGGCACGTTTCCAACTCGATTATCACCGTTGACTCGCAATGTAACTACACATGTTAGGCAAAGTACAACTCCAGATTTTCAATCACAATTAGGTGATGTATCTTTGCTTATGGCTTCATATCTATACATTTTCTATACGATATTCGATTTTGCATTTTCAGTAAATTAACTTTGTGTGTCTAACATGTTTTTCTTTTGTTTGTATTATATTAGGAACAAACTTACCGGTACTTCATACTAACTCAAACCAACCAGCAAATGTTTCCACAAAATCTACAGGTCGTGTTTCAGTTATGCCACAACAACCAACACCTTTTGCTGCAACTTCTTCTGCTATTGGGCTTACACGAAGTCCAAATTCAGGAAATTCAATTGGTTAGACAAATATACATATGCACTATACTTCTTATATATGTAACATATATATGTTATCTAACACGTTTATGTTATTCTTCTATAGTATCTCAAAGGTCCGTTGTTTGCAACACTATTACCAATGAAGATCTTGGTTCACTTTCATCTAAGTCTTTTCGTACAGTTGGTAACGAATCACCTTCAATTGCTGCAACTATATTTGCGACAATCTCCCTTGAATGATATCTCAAATGTTATTTTTATAACTCTCATATTTGATTAAACTTGCTAAGTCAAAATTGTTTGGTTATTGGATAACACCATCTTTTACACATATTCGCAGGTCCTGTTTCACTTACGCCGCAGCAACCTAAAAACGTTTCAACAACTTCTTCATCTGATGCGTTTAACAGAACTCCGACTTCTGGAATATCTATTTGTAAGAAATATATACATATGCATTATACGTACGCTTTTTAACAAAAATAGTCTTAGTAACCACGTTCATTTTTTTTTATAGTATCACAAAATCCACTTCCTCTCAACACGGTTAACAATGTTAATCGTATTAGACGCACACGTAAATCTGTGGCTACAAGTACTACCCAATCAACTCCGGTTGGCGCGCCACGTCAACGACAATCTCACATGACTGATGTTTCAAACGGTAAAATTTGAGACTCAACATATTATTATGGAACAACATGCTTATATGTCAGTGTGTTTTGATTATTCTCTTAATGCTGTTTTCAGTTTCTTTCCAAACTCCCGAGGTTCTCCAGCTTAATCAACACAGCAACAACACATCAACGTCTGGTGTTAAAACAACCATTCCCGCTATAATGACAGAAAATTCAGCGTACGAAGTCGGTGAGTCATCAAGACGAACAAAAAGGTCTAAGAGACCTGCTTTACAAAATCGAACGCCAGTTAGGTTTAATCTTGATGACGAGGATGGAAATGTTAGAAAAGTTTACGACAAGTACGTTGGTATATCCGAAGGTAATCCTATATCTTCTTTTACATTCAATGAAAAAGACTAATAATAATTTAATCGCACATTAAAAAGGCATATTTTTAATTTGCAGACTACAACGACCATGGTGATCCTACATTTGAGTGCAAAGAATGTCATGCTTTGCTATGGGAAGCGGAAGCCAGAAAAGGGTACAGTGGTAATCCAACAAACAAAGCGTATAGTATATGCTGTAGCAAGGGAAAAGTTTCTATTAAACAACCGCCTCCTGCTCCAAAGCCCTTACACGATTTGTTTTTTAATGATGATGCAAAGAGTTAGAATTTCAAAAACAACATTAGAACATACAATAGTATGTTTGCTTTTACTTCAATGGGCGGAAAGGTTGACGATTCTGTTAACAGACGAGGACGTGCTCCATATGTTGTTCGCTTGCATGGACAAACATACCATAGTATTGGTAGTTTGCTCCCCACACTAGGTGCTCCTCCGAAATTTGCACAGCTGTATATATATGACACAACAAACGAAAATGAGAATAGAGCAAGAGCATTAAGGTAATTTGCTTTGCGTTTATTTCCATTTATGTATAAAGATGTTGTTTAAAACGAGTTCTGCAGCATTATCAATTTTTGTTTAATCAATTCAAATTACTTATATGCAGCAATTCTTCGTCATCCTCTGGTCCTTCGAATTCAAAGCATCCTATAGATCGAAACATTATCAATGAAGTAAAAGATGTTTTAGACACTTCGAGTGATTTGGTAAAAACATTTAGAAGGGCGCGTGACCGATACACAGAAGACACCGAGCAGAATATTAAAATAAAGCTCATTGCAAAGCGAGGAAAAGATGGACGAAATTACAATCTTCCCAATGCCAATGAGGTTGCTGGTCTTATTGTAGGCGACTTCGATTCATGTGCAGAACAAAGAGATATTGTGATAGACAAGTATGGTGAAGGTTTGCAACGTATCAATATTTTCCATCCTATGTACCTCCCCTTGCAGTACCCTTTGTTGATGCCCCGTGCGCAAGATGGGTATCATTTGGATATACCACTAAGAAAAAAAGTTGGCCAAACGGCCACAGATCAGACAACCAAAGACAAGAAGAACAAAACAGTTACTATGCGGCAGTGGTTTTCTTATCATATACAGGACCATTCGAATCGAGAAAATTTGTTTACGCATGGAGGTCGTTTGTTTCACCAGTTTCTTGTGGATGGTTACACTATGGTTGAGACTGAACGTTTGTATTTCCATCGATCAAAACAGTCAAAACTTAGGTGGGATACGTACTCAAACATCCGTCAGAGCATTGCATCTGGTAACACAGACCCCACCGCCCTTGGAAAGCCGGTGGTGTTGCCTTCTACATTTACCGGTGGGCCAAGATACATGAAGCAAAACTATATGGATGCGATGGCGTTATGTAGATGGTACGGTTGTCCGGATTTGTTAATAACAGTCACGTGCAATCCTAACTGGCTGGAGATTGCAAGATTTATGCGAGAGCATAACCTTTCATCTGCAGATCGGCCCGACGTGCTTACAAGAGTTTTTAAAATGAAACTGGACCAGTTGATGAAGGATTTAAAAGAGTTACGTTTATTTGGGCGTGTTCAAGCAGGTACTATACCGCAACTGATGAACTCAAATAAGTACATTTTATTACTATCATTTATCCTATTAATTTGACTTGTTTTACTATATTATGTATGAGGATTGATACTTAATCGTTTACTTTTGTAATTCTCAGGTAAAAACAGGCATTTGGTGAAACTTAGCGATTTTGGACTGATTATGGAGCAAAACATGCAAGAAGTTAAGAGTCTACTGAAATGAAGAAGATCAAGACTAATCTGCTCCAGATGCGCCGCATCTCACTCATTACATACGGCGCATCTCTATTAAGATATCACCGGATACGATCCAAGATACAAGAGGACATGCGCCGCATCTAATCATGGAGTTACGCCGCATCTTCTGGCGGTGTACGAATATTCCTGAATATTATAATCTTGGACCCCACGCGAAGTTAAGTCAATGCGCCGCATCTACTTACTAGATGCGCCGCATCTTCCCTCAGACAGAAACTATAAATACCCCAAGACCAGACAAATTTCGGGAGCGAATAATATAGTTTCGAAGACCGAAGCAGCAGAACCCTAGGACGAATTCAGTCAAGGAGGCAGCACAAGACACACCAAACAAAGATACATGAGCTGTAAGAAGGTGCTGCATGTGTTTAATTCATTAAGTAGTTTTGTTTTATTGTGTTAGCAAACTTTAATTCATCAGGATTGGTGGCTTGTGTAATGTGACAACGAAAGATTGCACTCCCTTTAATACTTGCTTTCCCATCAATTAAAGTTTATATGTTGATGTCTTTGGTTACTACTTATTAGTGCATTGATAACCTCTGTGTTTATTAGTGGCTTGCGGGCATTTGACTGCGGAAAATAATGTGGCTCCCACGGTTATTACTAAATTGATCACTTAGGAATAACTTTTAGACATAAGTAATCATTAACGGTTTACTCGCCGATAAGAATAGGACCAACGAGAAAGGGTTAACTACATACACTTCATATAAAGCTATCAATAAAACAAGTGACAATCTACTTAATCATAAGGACAGCCCTCTTATTGTCTCGAGTATTTATCTGTGTACGTGTGTGCTACTTGCTGATTCGTGCCTATTGGTTTATTTTATTATTAAATTGCAAACAAATCGTGCCAGTCTCTCAGGCTGAAACCCCCTTGCGTTAGGATATTAAAATACTGATTAGAATAACGAGATAATACGTTCCACTCTTAGTGATCGACACTTTACTTACCATTATATTCATACTGACCGGGTACACTGCTCGTTAAGTGTGTGTGTTATTGATAAGTCGGCTAAATATAAATTTAAAACTTGAGTAGGCATTAAAACTGCTAAACCGCAACGACACATCACGCGCATCAAGTTTTTGGCGCCGCTGCCGGGGAGTGAATTGTTTTTATCTGTTAATTTGATTAGTATTTTAATTAGGTTTTTCTTTTTATTAGATTAATTGCATCATTGTATTATTTTGCATATTTGTTGTTTTGTGTGTTATTTGTTTGCTTTTATTTTTGTTTTTGTGTTTATTTTTGTTTGTGTGTTTTTATTTGTTTTTATTTTTCGTATTTTTTCTGTTCTGCTATCGTTGTACTGTGCTAAATCAAACGATACGGCGCATCTGATCTGTCAGATACGGCGTATTGGTTTTAATTTTTTTTTAAATACAACGCGTTTAACTAATTCGATACGACGCATCTTTTCCCCAAGATACGGCGTATCTGTTTTTAATAAGAAAATTTTTTCTAAGCGATAAAGTAATACGACGCATCTGCTTTAGCAGATACGGCGTATCTGTTTTTCATAAAAAAAAATTTTTCTAAACGTTAACGCCATACGACGCATCTGCTGTAACACCCCCAAATTTGGTTGGTGGCAGCGGAAAAGTAATTTGGGTGTTACGGTGAGGATCGAAGTTTAAATCTCAGAAAACGGTCCAGAATATGTATTATGAACGCTATATGTCATTCGAAGAATCTTCTTGATACAAAAGTGATTTATTTAATTTGAAAATCTCATAAAAAGATGTGATAATCTGAAAAGAATGACATATTTGATTTTACACCATTTAAGTTATCAGAGTAAAAGATGCCCGCTCCGTGTCTTGTCCTGCTCCGTTATTTACCTGAGATAAACATGCTTAAAAACGTCAACACAATGGTTGGTGAGTTCGTGGAGTTTATAGGAAATATCTTTATTTGAAAGGTGTATACTGATTGTCGATATAAATAGTAGTTCTTCATTTAAATAACAAGTCGCGTTGAATAAAATTCACAAGTAATTCATGTATGACCTCAAACGATCATAAGTTTCAAATTATAGATGAATATGAGCTACGTTGTTATACGCTCGAAGTGATATATTGGTTTAACTTTTGAAAGTAACGATATACTAAGCCTTCTTGTTGTCTTTATAGAATTCTCAATTTAAATCACATATGGTAACAGTTAAAGTTCAAGTACGAGATTCATAATCATATCACGTAAAGTAATAATAGTCTAAAGTCTGAAGAAAAGTGATGGTCTTCTAATACAGCTATATCCTATATATATGAAACATTCATATATTCATAAAGTTATATTGCCCTAAGCCTCATGACACGCAAAACGTTAACAGAGTACCGGTAAACGGAGTGTCCCACCAGGGTCTCTGATGGGTTTTTATGGCCCTCGAGTTAATAGGTACTTGCCAATTCCTATTTTTCTCAAATATAGTGCATCGCGACTAAATACGACTAACCAAATAGGCATTCCGTCACAGTATTTAGTGGGATAGGTCGTCAGCCTCTAACAGGTTTCGAAGCTGTTCACTATATTCGCGCTCACCGCAGTGATTAATGGCTCATGATAAAGGGACTTTCGGCAATAATTTGTGCTTAGGCAATATAGGTAAATCATGCGTAATTTTAATCTTGGCAATTATTTATAGTAAAGGTAGAAATATCATATTAAGTAACAGTTCATTCATTTGTCACATGAATGCATACAGTAATCTTCAGTATCACGTTACATCAAGTAGTTCAGAGATGTTATGTTTCAAGTTCCGTATTTAAGCTAAACAGATAATTTGCACATATATTGAGCATGTTTTTCCTTTCAAGTATAATTCGAATAGGTAAAGCATAGTTGATAGTTTTGAGCAGTTCATAAGAATTTTCAAGTAATATAAAACAGTTAAAGCATGTATCTCCCCCAAAAGAGTTATTAAAATAAGTGTGAAAAGTAGGGGCCACGACTCACCTGGAATGTTGTGACGTAGATAACACAATGGTGCCAAGGAGTATGGCAGAACCGGGTAAGGAGTAACGCACAACGATACATAATCGGCAATTCCTAACGAATATAAATTTGTCTCAAGACATGACACGCGGAAAGTAATCGATACGTATGAGTTTCAAAAGATAGAGCGTTTTAGTTTTCGTGGAATATTTGTATCAAATGTTTGTAAAAAGTTTAGTATATCATTCGTGTGGTGGTATGAAGTCATAGATTCAAGATAAACGCACACTAAAGTATAATATATATTACACTTGATACTCAGATGACAGTCTAATGGGCAATTGCCCAATATCTTAAGTCTATCACGTATATGTATAGTCCAAAGAGTATCAACTCGATATATGTCCAATATATATATGATCCAATGTTTATACAATAGTCCGTTAATGTTTATTACCCATTAATAATCCGCAATTTAGTCCATACGACGTGTTAACGTCGACTAAAATACTAGTTTGACTTATATGTTGACTTTTCTACGTATATATATTCTTTACTTAAATCTGACCCGGCCAAAACGACCCACTAAAACACATTTTCACGTCTCGGACTCAAAAGAGATTTTGTGTAAAACGACATTCTGGAAAACTTTTTAGTTATAGCCGAGACCTGAATCTCAATGTAAAATGACCAAAATGCCCCTGCAGTTTCTGTTGGTACTTTGACTTTTTAAATAAACTGCAGAAGTTTGACTTTCAGTTTTGACCCGTTATATCACACTTTCGTGACTCGGACTCTAAAGAGATTTTATGCAAGACGTCATTCCGGACATCTTTCGTGTTTCGGCCGAAGGCCGAAACAGGTCAGAAGGTGCCCAAAACGACCCATTTCAGTTCTGCGCAGGATTCAAGTTTACCACTATAATGCTGAATTTTAATATAGAATTTTCCAGATTTCGGATGGCCATAAAAACTTCGTTATTAGGAGTTACGGGACGTTCCAATAACCGAAACGAACATAAAAATAAGTTCTTTCATATTATCCAATCAAAATTTAGTTTTTACAAATTCTCGGACCTAGATTTGTGTGTCACATAATCTGCAAGAATTTAACTATTTCAAAACTTATAATTCTCATTCAAACTTCATCAAATCAACATCACAACTTCGCAAAAGTATCACCAATCCTACTCCCCATCATCTAACGCATTAAACCAAATGATCTCAAAATAAGCAATTTCAACCCAAACGCACCCTATTTGTAAAATGGGCTCGCTGCCCATTTTCAAACCAAACGTACCCCGAGGCGGGGCTGCTGGTACTGAGACGAACAAACAATCAGCACCCTTGCGGGTTTGCTGTGGTCCGACAAGAAAAACAAGCACCTATGCGTGCTGTGATTCGCAAGCACAAACATAATAAGCTAATCCAAATATAACATATAAGCAAAACCAAGTAAACCAAAACATAACATATAAGCCACACGGCTATAAGCTTAAGCAACCAACAAGACCCCCCCTTGGTTACTGTTTGGAGGACTAAGCAAACAAAACTCCTACTTGGGTGATTCCCAGCAGACCCGAGACCACAAGGGTCTTGACCCGACACCCCAATCGGGTTCAATCCGATCCGAACAAAATAAATCAATCAAACCCACTATTAATTCACCACACGAATGATTATCAAATGTGTTTATTATCTTTTTAATTCCACGAAAAATTATAAAAATTCGTTTTATTAAATCAGTTTTAAACAGCAATAATAACAATAAATTAGATTTAAGTTTTTGGCATACCCAAGAGTAGATGAGGAAAGAAAAGAGAGACGTGAGACGGAGATGATGATGCTTGCTCCAGAAACACGTCCAAAGTCACCATCGAGACCCCTCAATTAACCTTACTTGATCAAAACCACGAATTAAACTTGGTCTACTCACGATCCTTGTTCTTTTTGTATCAACAGGCGGTGGAAGAAAAGTGTTGTATTTATGTGTGTGATCGTATAAAATGGAAGAAGCAAGGTTTTTATAGAGAGCTAGTATAATATTTCCTGATCTTTAAATGGAACACGTATGGTATATTTGAAATGAATGTCTTGTAGGTTTATAAGTCACATATATTAAAAGGGATGCGTGTGATAGTATTAATACACAAAGAGGAATGAGTGATTCACATACGTACACATATGAAACACTTTCTATTTATTAAATATGGATATAGTATAAGTTGGGTATAATGTGTAGTTTGATTCCGGTAATTACTAACGTTAAGTTTTTAACTCACGAAACTTAAAACTAGGTAACGTAAAAATATATCGTTTATAAAAATGTCAAAGTTTATTAATATACTCCAACTAATTATATTAGACGTGAGATAATTTTAATAGAGAGCGTATACGTTAATAAAATCTAATAGGGTTCAGTATTCGTAAAGAGTTTAATAAAAAAAATAATAAAGTGGAAAATAGTTCATATAAAATATGTAGGCTTATCTTAATCTTGTGTTGGTCGTGAGTATAGTATATTAAAGAAAAATTTAAATTTTCCCGTAAAAATGGGTTTTGTTAAATGGTAACTCGAGTTTATCTTTAATAAATGAGGATTATCATAATGGATTTTCGTGGGATCTTACAGTATCTACCCCTAAATTTTGAACTTCGTCCCGAAGTTCAGTCTACGATAGGTGTTGAAAAATGTGATGTTCTGGGGTGAGAGATTATGGAGAATGTTGTCGAGAGGTTTCTATCCGAAAATAGAGGAAACGCGATCTAATTAGATTTACTCATGCTAGATGGAATAAATTCGAATGTGTGGTTAATTGATGAACCTAAAGATTTAGAATAACGAGAACGGTCAGGAACTGTGGAAATTTAACGGCTAATGAGCAGTTTATACTACCAATCAGGTATTTGATAAGCAGGTAAAGTATTTCTACCAGTAGGTAAATAGAGTTTCCCAGCAAAGGCGTTATAAATCCACTCAGTTCCAAGCCCGTCCCATTCCAGGCTTGCAACCTGTGTGTTTACAACCCATTGCTAACATAGTATCGAACAAGTATAAATGTGCATAGAAATACTTATCACAATATAAATAGGTCAAGTACTGATGCATTTCATAATTATGCTAGCAATTGTGTATGTTATTCTTGTGGTTATTTACTTGAGGTACACTCCGGACAAAGAATTTCAATATTTGGTCGTGATTTTAATGTTTGTCATTCCGTTGGTGATTGTAGCCCTTATCGTGGATATGGCGTATGGAAAATAGGTAGTAGGAAGGTTGGAATAAATGATTGTAACTTTAGCATTACCGTTGCTAGTCTTATCGTGATGTGCTAGTTTTCGTGTATAAAAATTTTCTTGCTAATTGCGCTTCTCATAAGTCTCTGTGAATTCCTAAGATTATAATATTCGCACTTTTGTCGGTTACTTATCATAAGAATAGTGAATAATATGTGTAGGTATTTATTTGTGGTTGGTCAAAAGTGACATTTATAAGCAATTTATCTTGTCTCAAGATTTTTCGTTGGAATGGAAATTGTTATTAGGAAATCTGAAAGATAACTGTTTCATTCATGACATGATTCTTCCTAAATTAGACATAGTTGATCAGGCTATGTATAATTTGAGGACCAAATAATGTAATGCTTGGCTCAGTCACCGTGATACTTAGGCTTTTTCAAGAAGTTTTAGATGGTGTAAAATATGTTGTTTGTGTAAAATGATGGTATGATTGCTTTTTCAAAAGATAGTAGAAAATTTCTGTTCATACTATGGTGATAAGTCAGGAATTTCTATGGTGAATATAGGATATCTTTGGTATAAACCTAAGTTTTTGGTGAGAATTTCTTACAATGTGGTGATAACCTATTGTTTAGTCATAAGTGGTGCTGAATCAAATTGCTAAAGTGATATCTGGTTATTGTTTCATAAAGGCTATGAATAGGGAGTGTAGAATAGAGAGTGAAACAGACGTGGATTATGATTATTTCGAAAATATCACAAGGTAGAGTCTTCATACGGTAGAAAGATAATTGTTATGCTTAGGTTACATCCATCGTACTTGGGGTAAAGTATGTAAGGAAATATAACTTAGAAAGTTTTGCGCTAGGGTTTGCTTGTCCACAATAGAATTTATCTTCTGCTTAAACTTGGGTGTTATCTTCTGACATTGTTAAGTTTCTAGAGAGTTTCCATTCTCTTTCACTGGTCTTTTTGTCCTAGTTGGTATTCTGATTTGAGCAGCGGTTCTTGTAGTGTTTCGCTTAACTTTTTGGTCTAGAAATCCTCTGTTAATGGTGATGGTAGATTCAGTTATTCTTATTATACCTTTAAGGTGCATTGGTCTATAACATGTGAAACTTTCATGGATATGCTTATAGAACTTAGTCGTCTTCTCTTCTTCTCTTGCTATTTTGTTGCTACTCGGACAAGCTACTATAGTTACCTCGAGTATCACAGCAACAGTATTGGTTACTAACTTTTGGATAGCTTTAAGAGTCAAGGTTGTGGTTGATGATAGGGGAGTATTTGTAATGCTTATGCTGGCCATATTCTATCAATATCCCAAGAGAACGGATTTAAATCCACCTAATGGCCATGTCAGAATAATTCGAGTACAAGGTTTTTGTATACTAGTCTTAATAATGCGGTCACAATGTGAAATTTTAACCAGTTGTGAATCCTAAATCACGATGTGCCTGGGTAATGTCGTAGATAAATACTTAATTCTTGGTATGGGATTGCTAGAGAACAAACTGTTTCATCTACAAAAAGTCAAAGTTTAGCAACTTTCTCTTCATTCATCAAGTCTTCTTCCGAAAGTTTGCCTTAGAGAATTCTATGGTCATAGCCTAGTTAGGGCTGGTATGAGGAATCATAACAATTGTTGATACTATTTTGGTAGGTCTGGGTATAATCACTGTAAATATCACAATATTAATAACTTGATCGATTGTTTTACAAAACAAACGATACAAGGTCTTTTATTAATGTTCCATGCAGCGGGTTAATAAACCTCTGTCTTTCTCATTGTACGGATTGTCATGTGGGAGTGTTTTTCAATATTTCTGACTGAAACCTTATCAGTCCGTCCTGAAAGTCCATTTTGTCGGATAAAAGGTCAGGTAGGATGTCGTTGGTTGTGAGTGGTGTTTTGTCAATGATGTTAATAGGAGTGTATCAATCTGTTCTTTATGACGCTCCAGTCGCGTCCTGTTGGTGGGAGGAGTAGGTGTATGGGTAACTGTTGTCCTAAAGTTCTATCCAGTTTTGAGGACTCGGGTTTAGAGGAGTGAAAACAGGTGGAAACAATAATGAAGAGGGAGACCTGAGAGGGTAAATTCTCTCTAGGAGTCAACTCCCGTTGGTGGAGTGTAAACAGGTAAGTCTGGGTGAGTAGTCTTAACGAGTAGTCGGGTCTAACCGACAATGGAGGGAATGATGATAATAGTGGTGGTAAGGTATGGTGACGTTATCCTGATCATGTCTAGGGGTGAAATAAGGTGAAAATTGTAGTATAATTGGTACTAAGTGTAGGTGTATCTTCTTAATAATTCCATTGAGGTAGTTCCAAAATATTATCATAAAAGGTTCGGGTTCATGAAATGCTAAAATCCTAACTTTTCTGTGTCGAGTTTTCCGGGGCATATGGGTGTGGTAGTTTAGTTAAAGGAGAATTTGGCTCAATCTCTTTTCAAATCGTTTCTTAGGGTGAATTCTGTCTAACCTCGAATGTTGTTGGACAATCAATCAACTCTTCAATGGATAAGATTCGGCAGTTCTTCTAATTTTCTGACGCAGGGGTGAGTAAGTAAGTGATGATGAGAGTGGTAATTGTGTATGTTCCGTATCAGGTTGGGGTTGAGTTATTTGTACCTAAGGATTTTTAGCATCCATAGTGATATGATAACAAGGTGATGTACGAGTAGTACGGAGGGTAAGTTTGGTAATGTCAACTGGTTGGGTAGACATGGTATTGTAGTAGCCGAAAATAATAATTATAAGTAATTCGTACGTTCAGAGTGTAACGGTAAGTGTGAAATAATACAGAGTGTAATGCGTGAAGAGTAATTATCAAGCATGTAAAGATTAGTACAAAATAATCTTAATAGGTAATGTATTGAGCACGGCAGTCTGCAGACACGGAGGGCGTAAAATGGTATGGTGTAAAATCATTTGTTTTGAAAGTGCGGTTATAGTTCAATGTTTTAAAACGTTTGATTCTCTATAACCATAGGCTCTGATACCAAACTGTAACACCCCCAAATTTGGTTGGTGGCAGCGGAAAAGTAATTTGGGTGTTACGGTGAGGATCGAAGTTTAAATCTCAGAAAACGGTCCAGAATATGTATTATGAACGCTATATGTCATTCGAAGAATCTTCTTGATACAAAAGTGATTTATTTAATTTGAAAATCTCATAAAAAGATGTGATAATCTAAAAAGAATGACATATTTGATTTTACACCATTTAAGTTATCAGAGTAAAAGATGCCCGCTCCGTGTCTTGTCCTGCTCCGTTATTTACCTGAGATAAACATGCTTAAAAACGTCAACACAATGGTTGGTGAGTTCGTGGAGTTTATAGGAAATATCTTTATTTGAAAGGTGTATACTGATTGTCGATATAAATAGTAGTTCTTCATTTAAATAACAAGTCGCGTTGAATAAAATTCACAAGTAATTCATGTATGACCTCAAACGATCATAAGTTTCAAATTATAGATGAATATGAGCTACGTTGTTATACGCTCGAAGTGATATATTGGTTTAACTTTTGAAAGTAACGATATACTAAGCCTTCTTGTTGTCTTTATAGAATTCTCAATTTAAATCACATATGGTAACAGTTAAAGTTCAAGTACGAGATTCATAATCATATCACGTAAAGTAATAATAGTCTAAAGTCTGAAGAAAAGTGATGGTCTTCTAATACAGCTATATCCTATATATATGAAACATTCATATATTCATAAAGTTATATTGCCCTAAGCCTCATGACACGCAAAACGTTAACAGAGTATCGGTAAACGGAGTGTCCCACCAGGGTCTCTGATGGGTTTTTATGGCCCTCGAGTTAATAGGTACTTGCCAATTCCTATTTTTCTCAAATATAGTGCATCGCGACTAAATACGACTAACCAAATAGGCATTCCGTCACAGTATTTAGTGGGATAGGTCGTCAGCCTCTAACAGGTTTCGAAGCTGTTCACTATATTCGCGCTCACCGCAGTGATTAATGGCTCATGATAAAGGGACTTTCGGCAATAATTTGTGCTTAGGCAATATAGGTAAATCATGCGTAATTTTAATCTTGGCAATTATTTATAGTAAAGGTAGAAATATCATATTAAGTAACAGTTCATTCATTTGTCACATGAATGCATACAGTAATCTTCAGTATCACGTTACATCAAGTAGTTCAGAGATGTTATGTTTCAAGTTCCGTATTTAAGCTAAACAGATAATTTGCACATATATTGAGCATGTTTTTCCTTTCAAGTATAATTCGAATAGGTAAAGCATAGTTGATAGTTTTGAGCAGTTCATAAGAATTTTCAAGTAATATAAAACAGTTAAAGCATGTATCTCCCCCAAAAGAGTTATTAAAATAAGTGTGAAAAGTAGGGGCCACGACTCACCTGGAATGTTGTGACGTAGATAACACAATGGTGCCAAGGAGTATGGCAGAACCGGGTAAGGAGTAACGCACAACGATACATAATCGGCAATTCCTAACGAATATAAATTTGTCTCAAGACATGACACGCGGAAAGTAATCGATACGTATGAGTTTCAAAAGATAGAGCGTTTTAGTTTTCGTGGAATATTTGTATCAAATGTTTGTAAAAAGTTTAGTATATCATTCGTGTGGTGGTATGAAGTCATAGATTCAAGATAAACGCACACTAAAGTATAATATATATTACACTTGATACTCAGATGACAGTCTAATGGGCAATTGCCCAATATCTTAAGTCTATCACGTATATGTATAGTCCAAAGAGTATCAACTCGATATATGTCCAATATATATATGATCCAATGTTTATACAATAGTCCGTTAATGTTTATTACCCATTAATAATCCGCAATTTAGTCCATACGACGTGTTAACGTCGACTAAAATACTAGTTTGACTTATATGTTGACTTTTCTACGTATATATATTCTTTACTTAAATCTGACCCGGCCAAAACGACCCACTAAAACACATTTTCACGTCTCGGACTCAAAAGAGATTTTGTGTAAAACGACATTCTGGAAAACTTTTTAGTTATAGCCGAGACCTGAATCTCAATGTAAAATGACCAAAATGCCCCTGCAGTTTCTGTTGGTACTTTGACTTTTTAAATAAACTGCAGAAGTTTGACTTTCAGTTTTGACCCGTTATATCACACTTTCGTGACTCGGACTCTAAAGAGATTTTATGCAAGACGTCATTCCGGACATCTTTCGTGTTTCGGCCGAAGGCCGAAACAGGTCAGAAGGTGCCCAAAACGACCCATTTCAGTTCTGCGCAGGATTCAAGTTTACCACTATAATGCTGAATTTTAATATAGAATTTTCCAGATTTCGGATGGCCATAAAAACTTCGTTATTAGGAGTTACGGGACGTTCCAATAACCGAAACGAACATAAAAATAAGTTCTTTCATATTATCCAATCAAAATTTAGTTTTTACAAATTCTCGGACCTAGATTTGTGTGTCACATAATCTGCAAGAATTTAACTATTTCAAAACTTATAATTCTCATTCAAACTTCATCAAATCAACATCACAACTTCGCAAAAGTATCACCAATCCTACTCCCCATCATCTAACGCATTAAACCAAATGATCTCAAAATAAGCAATTTCAACCCAAACGCACCCTATTTGTAAAATGGGCTCGCTGCCCATTTTCAAACCAAACGTACCCCGAGGCGGGGCTGCTGGTACTGAGACGAACAAACAATCAGCACCCTTGCGGGTTTGCTGTGGTCCGACAAGAAAAACAAGCACCTATGCGTGCTGTGATTCGCAAGCACAAACATAATAAGCTAATCCAAATATAACATATAAGCAAAACCAAGTAAACCAAAACATAACATATAAGCCACACGGCTATAAGCTTAAGCAACCAACAAGACCCCCCCTTGGTTACTGTTTGAGGACTAAGCAAACAAAACTCCTACTTGGGTGATTCCCAGCAGACCCGAGACCACAAGGGTCTTGACCCGACACCCCAATCGGGTTCAATCCGATCCGAACAAAATAAATCAATCAAACCCACTATTAATTCACCACACGAATGATTATCAAATGTGTTTATTATCTTTTTAATTCCACGAAAAATTATAAAAATTCGTTTTATTAAATCAGTTTTAAACAGCAATAATAACAATAAATTAGATTTAAGTTTTTGGCATACCCAAGAGTAGATGAGGAAAGAAAAGAGAGACGTGAGATGGAGATGATGATGCTTGCTCCAGAAACACGTCCAAAGTCACCATCGAGACCCCTCAATTAACCTTACTTGATCAAAACCACGAATTAAACTTGGTCTACTCACGATCCTTGTTCTTTTTGTATCAACAGGCGGTGGAAGAAAAGTGTTGTATTTATGTGTGTGATCGTATAAAATGGAAGAAGCAAGGTTTTTATAGAGAGCTAGTATAATATTTCCTGATCTTTAAATGGAACACGTATGGTATATTTGAAATGAATGTCTTGTAGGTTTATAAGTCACATATATTAAAAGGGATGCGTGTGATAGTATTAATACACAAAGAGGAATGAGTGATTCACATACGTACACATATGAAACACTTTCTATTTATTAAATATGGATATAGTATAAGTTGGGTATAATGTGTAGTTTGATTCCGGTAATTACTAACGTTAAGTTTTTAACTCACGAAACTTAAAACTAGGTAACGTAAAAATATATCGTTTATAAAAATGTCAAAGTTTATTAATATACTCCAACTAATTATATTAGACGTGAGATAATTTTAATAGAGAGCGTATACGTTAATAAAATCTAATAGGGTTCAGTATTCGTAAAGAGTTTAATAAAAAAAATAATAAAGTGGAAAATAGTTCATATAAAATATGTAGGCTTATCTTAATCTTGTGTTGGTCGTGAGTATAGTATATTAAAGAAAAATTTAAATTTTCCCGTAAAAATGGGTTTTGTTAAATGGTAACTCGAGTTTATCTTTAATAAATGAGGATTATCATAATGGATTTTCGTGGGATCTTACATCTGCTTTAGCAGATACGGCGTATCTATTATTTTAATTAAAAACAGTTTTCGAATTATTAAACAGATACGGCGCATCGATCTCTGTCGATACGGCGTATCCTCTGAATCAAAAATCTCGTATTTTTAAACGTAACGAAAATACGGCGCATTAACTTTCGTTAATACGACGTATTTAATTTTAAATAAATATCGATTTTTGATTAATTAATTCGATACGGCGCATTCATAAATTCTAAGCGGCGTATCTATTTTCTGGATAAAGTCTGATTAAATTTTAACGATTATAAGATACGGCGTATCCAACTTTTTGGATACGGCGCATCGTCTGCAGATATCAGTAACTTTAATTTTTCGTATTCCGTTTTCGTTATTAATTATCTGATATATTACTTTCTTGAGCATACCCTACTGATATTTTTGTGTTGATTTCAGGAAGTGCATGACCAGGAGTTCTACGAAGAACTTGATTCAACCTTTCGAAGATCCTGAACGAGCCCTACATTCGCTTAAAAGGCTTTTCAACACAAGAAGCTTTGATCTTTCAAGTTCACTCGAGCTTGATTACTTTTCTGAAGAAAAAGAGGAAGTTGAAACAGAAACAATGGGCGAAAACACTACTATGGAGGAATACATGAACAGTACCCGTGCTGATTACACTTCAGGAGTTGCTAGACCTAAGTTTGATGATAAGTCAAAATTTGAATTAAAGGGTCAGTTTCTCAAGGAACTTAGAGAGAATGCTTTCAGTGGGACGGAACATGAGGATGCTAATGAGCATGTTGAAAAGGTCCTGGAGATTGCAGATTTGTTTACTTCAGAAGGAGTGACTGACGATCAAATCATGCTAAGAATCTTTCCACTATCACTAAAAGGAGCTGCTAACAAGTGGCTAAGGAATGAACCTGCGAGTTCAATCACTACATGGGGAGATTTGAAGAGCAAATTCCTGAAGAGATATTGTCCACCTGCTAAGACTGCTAAAAAGATGGAGGCTATCAATAGTTTCAAGCAAGAGCCTGATGAAACTCTTTATCAAGCTTGGGAACGATTTAAAGATTTATTGGTAAAATGTCCTCAACACTATCTAACCCCTATGCAGGAGATAATATTGTTTTATCAAGGATTGGACGTGCCTACAAGACAGATTTTGGATGCTAAGGGAGCTGTACCTCAAATGAGTGCAACTAATGCTAGGAAAGCAATCCAAGAAGCTGCCGATCATTCTCAAAAATGGCACGATGGGACCTTTACTAGATCTAAGAGCAGCACTAATTTTGACGGGATTGCTGCTATTCAAGCTCAATTGGATAAAATTAGTAGAGAAATGAAGAAGCGTGATGAAAGAGCGTATGCTGCCCAAGTTGGATGTGAAAAGTGCGAAGGACCTCACTACACTAAAGATTGCCCGAATAAGAATGAAAGTGAGACGTTTGAAGAAGCATATTACACCCAATTCGGACAACCATTCCGACCTTCGGGGAGATTTAGGGAAGCTACACCGGGATTATATCAAAGGAACAACTTCAATCCCGCTTATCAAGAAAGGAGGCAGACTTTAGATGATACTTTAAAGCAAATTATGACCGATGCTGCTAAAAGACATGAAGAGAATACCGCTATGATCAAAGAAATTCGAGCTTCAACGGACACTACTACAAGAAATCAAGGAGCTTCGATCAAAGCATTGGAACAACAAATTGGTCAAATGAGCAAAGTTCTTCAAGAAAGGGGATATGGAAGTTTACCGATGTAATACCTGAAAATCAGAAAGCATGTAAAATTACCATTTTGCCCCTACAAGTTAAATAGTTAATTAAAAAGCTTACAAGTTATCAAATAAATTCCAAGCTCCTAACCATGAACAAGTAATGATCCTAAATATTTTTAACACTCATTTCAACATTTTCACAAGCTAAGAAAATTACTAAATTGCCCTTGGGCGCCTAACATTATTTAAATTCAATTCTATGATTTAATTAAGAAATAAAATGTAATTAAGAGCAAATTAAAATCAAATTAAAGCCAATCAATTTGCCAACTATAACTCCCAAATTTCTGGTCAAATACTCCCCCCCCCTACTCGGTCTTCCCTTAACTCAATCATATCCCTTTTATTCCTAAACCTATTTGCCGATTAAAGATAAACACACCACTAATTCCTTTGAGCCTCCAATCGACTTCCACAATTCCTCCAAGCATTTTTCTTTGATCAATCCACTTCTAAGGAGTGCTGGAAAATTAAATTCGAAGGTGTTCATTGCTCGATCCATCCTTGGTGAATTTCTTTCCATCGCTACACAACAAAAAGGTATAATTCGTGTTTAAATCATTCGGCCATCATAAAATTCGATTCTCATTTTTCTCACACTCCTTATAACATGTCCAACCTAGGAAAAATTGGATTGGAGCTGTTCTCACTCGTTTTCTATTTTTGAGAGAATTATTTCTCTTCGACAAGGTATAATTCGAATCTATTCATACGGCCTCTAATTAATTCGTCCAACATTTTTCTCATGATTCTCATGTTGTACATGACCCACGAAAATTGTTTACAAGGTTGTGCAAGAGCTCGTGAAGGCGTGGGAGTTTTGATCCATATCGAGTGCACTATTTTCATTCGGCCATATCTACACGTCCATAAATTGGTTTGTCAATTTTCTCATGTTTCTTACTTCCTATAAACGTCATATAAATTATCCTTTTCGATCCATGCATGGTCTTTATACCGTTGGTGAAATTGATCTATAAATCGAACCCTAATTCTAAAATAAATAAACAAGATCGAACCATGGCTGAAAATAATTTTCATGGACTCTATATGATCAGTTTAACATAATAAAAATATGTATTCGAATTATCATGGCCTATAAGATTTGATTTCGAATTTACTTTAAAACCGGATTTTAGAAATGAATTGGGAAAAATATAAAGTAATCGATCTAGGGTTTTGGTCAATGGATTAGGGTTTGTTTTGGTGTATTAATGGATATGTAATCATGACAAATTATTAGGTTTTGGCTAGGGCTTGTTCGAATTAAACTAAAGACTATACGATTTGTTTTAAAACCTTAGGGGTCGAATTGTACTTTTATAAAACTTGTGGATCATTTTTGGAACTTTATAAATATTGTGGCATGTCGTGTAAAAATAATTGGAGGGGCCTTTTGTGTAAAATAATTGTCTAAAGGTTTATTTTGAATTATATATATATTTATAAATTCGATTTGTAATAAAATTAAGTAGAGGGACTAAACTTGTAATTTTGGAAAGTTGGGGCTGTTTTGAGTAAAATAATGCATTCAGGGGGTTATGTGTTAATTTGGTGATTTAATGGGTTAATATGTAATTATTATGAATATAAGATTGAAATCATAAATTAAAAGGACTAAATATGTAACTTTGTAAACTAGAGGGACCTATTGTGTAAATTCTATAAAATTGAGGATACATTCTTATAATAGGATAAAATAAGTGACCATGGTGAAATTTTGATAAATTAAGGGGCTTGACATGTTAATATGGATATTTAAGGATTTAAATGTAACTTATTTAAATTAAGGGATCAAATATATAAAATCATGAAAACCCAAGGGTGTAAAGTGTAATTATGAATAAAACTAATATTAACTAAACCTAATTTATAATTATGGAAATATTACTAAATATAGAAACTTACTAAATAAGGAAACTTTCTAAAAAATGGAAACCTGCTAAAAATAGAAAGTTACTTAATATGGAATGTGGGATCTTTAGTAATTATGTCTTTACTCCTCTAGGTGTGAAGAGGGAGTGACCTGTGATCATCTTCATCTTATCTTTGTGATTTTCATTGTCAAGCAATAAGGTACAGATATTCTGCCTCTTTGATAAGAGGCCTTCACTCTCTTATTATGACCTCGATTATTGAACCACCATGATATTGAACCTTTTATGATTATGAACCTTTCATTCATGAACCTTTGTTTATGAACCTTGACCATGAACCTTTGATTATGAACCCTTGCTTATGAACCATGATTATGAAACCATGATGTTGAACTATTGAAACATGATTTTGACCTATGCAAGTAAATTTAAAACATGAACCATGATACTTGACCTTTACCCTCAGTTTGATACTACGAGCCACTCACTAGGCATGAGGGTTTCATGTCCATGTCAGTCGATGCACCGATGGCATGACTCTAGGGCAGGAGAGTGATGACCTGTCCCGTCCCTGCATGTTATGTTTACGTAGAGGCAGATTATGGCCACCTGGGGCGTATGGATGCATCCTAGATTTGTTCATGTACATGTTATGCTATGTTATGTTATGTTATTCATGGTGACTGATGGTGTGTGCGATACACGTCTTTCACACTCTGGGAGTTGATCACTCCAACCCATGATTGAGGACACCCCTCATATTTACAGGATACTAAGAGGTCTCCCCTCTACATGTTTATGGTTACGATTATGATTATGATTTCATGTTATGGGCTCGTAGTGGATTACTGACCTTTCTTTATCATGCACCTTTAACCTTTCCCTTATGACTCCATGTATTCTTACCATGTACTCATGTTTCCTTTCTCATTTATTCATGTATTATTCTTTATGCTACTGCTTGTTACGTTATATCTGTTCACTGAGCTCTAGTAGCTCAGCCGCGTTTTCTTTTCCCGCGGCAGGTAATTAAGCTAGGAGTTGGGCATGGCTTTGGGTTGAGTGCACTTGAGTGGAGCTTGTTCCTTATAGCTTATTTACCATTTGATTTTCTTCAGACTTTATGTTGCCATTGTTTAGGCATTGAACTCATGTACTTCTTTTATTTTTCCTTTCATGTTGGATATAAGTCATGTTGACTTATTTTGGTTTATGTATTTGACTTCCGCTATTATGATTTATGGATACTATGTGTTCTGATATGAAACCATATATTTGTGATATCTTTACCCTTGTCGGGTTGGGGTGTTACAATTTATGGTATCAGAGACAGGTTTCCGAAACCCGTTGGCTTAGGCCTTTGACCTGTGAGGATTGGGTAGACATTAGGTTTTCCTTTCGCGTACTCTTTTCCGTATTCTGCTCTGTCATAATTTGCTTCACCTTGCTAATCGTTTTCATAATTCTATAGATGGTTAACACTCGTCATCAGGAGTATAACAGTGGAGGAGATGCTGAAACTCCCAATCTGGAGGAAATGATAGCTAATGCTGTGGCTCGTCTACTACCGGGCCTTAACACTGAGGCGGTGGTCAACCGGCTTATCAGTGGTGGAGCTGGCCCATCTGGGGGTGCTGGCAGTTCTTCCGGTGGTGGGGGCCGACCCACTACTATTAATGGGTGGTTGGAGAGTTTTAATAAGCTCAAGCCGTTGTCCTTCTCTTCTGCTGCTACTCCTCAGGCAGCAGAAGATTGGGTCACCCACATGGAGAAACTGTTCGAAGTGTTAGGTTGTGAGGACGGGTTCAAGACTCGTCTGGCTGTGTTCAAGCTAGAAGGTGACGCGCTCAACTGGTGGAAAGCGCATAAAGAAGCTAAAGGTGGTGATGCATATGTTCTCGGTTGTTCATGGGCTGATTTCCGTACCACGTTCTACAATCGGTACTTTCCTGCTTCCGAGCAGCAGAGGTTCATTAGGGAGTACAATACTATCTCTCAGCTTGAGTCTGAGCATGCTGGGCAGTATTTGGAGCGGTTTCAGCGATTAGTGAGTTTTGTGGGTCCTCTTGCTGGAGATTCTAAGCAACAGGCTAGGCAATACAAATGGGGACTCAAGAGGTTAGTAACCTATTTAAGTTGATGGTTGGTACCAACAGACATTAATACATTTTTCTTTTGCTATTGTATTAGGTGGGTACTAGACCGCATACTTAATGATGAGTTTAAGGACCCGGCAGAATGTTGCGACGCTGCTCGCAATATTGAGATATTTCATCAGGGATCTGGGTATAAGAGAAACAGAGATGGGGATAGGATTCAGACTCAGGGACAGAACAAGGATTTTAAGGGCCGAAATGACAGGAGCTATGATTCTCGTGGACAGGGGGATCGACGATACGACCATCAGGGTCAGGCTGGCAGGAACTATGATCAGAAGAGGTCGGATACTAGAGGGCAGGATTCCAGGTTCACTCCTAGGCAGGGAGATGATCGCTCGGGACGCAACACCAGTCAGAAACAGGGGAGAGACCAGACTGCTAGGGGTAATCAGCAGAACAGGGCTCCGGGTTCTAGTTCACAGGGAGGAGCATCTGGGGGTTCATATACTTATCCAATTTGTACCACGTGTGGCAAGCGCCACAATGGACCATGTCGTCGGGCTTCTGGGACTTGTTTTGGATGTGGTTCGACAGAGCATCGTGTGAAAGATTGTCCCAAGCAAAACCCGGAGAAAACCGGAAACTATCTACCTCCCCCTCCACCCAACACTGGCCGTGTGTACTCTATGACTCGGGACCAGGCGGCTCAGTCTTCAGGTACGATTACGGGTGTTTTATATATTGGTGATCACGCTATTTTCGCACTTTTTGATACTGGAGCTACACACTCGATTATATCTATGAATCTGATTAAGAAACTTAAAA
The DNA here is from genome assembly GCA_021014915.2 of Artemisia tridentata subsp. tridentata. Classification (NCBI taxonomy): domain Eukaryota; kingdom Viridiplantae; phylum Streptophyta; class Magnoliopsida; order Asterales; family Asteraceae; genus Artemisia; species Artemisia tridentata. The sequence goes on along the minus strand of CP139504.1, from coordinate 26,075,109 downwards.
TACTACCAACACCACTAAGTAATCAAGTATCCCTCTCTACTCCCATGAAACTCAGTACTCTTATTGATCATGAATACGTAAATTGTCCTATACGATTCGATGACCGGATTCGTTCGGCAAATCTGCTCCCTTTGGACATGGTTGATTTCGATGTTATTCTTGGTATGGATTGGTTATCTTTTCATAGAGCCACTATTGACTGTCATGCTCGCAAAGTAATTTTTGGTGATCTAACTCAGCCTGAATTTGTCTTTCATGAAACACGCTCTCTAAAATCTGTGAAAATTATTTCTGCTTTGAAAGCAAGGACTCTAATATCTCATGGTTGCCAAGGTTATTTGACCTCTGTTAAAGATTCTTCTGCGGAAGGTCCTGATATTAATACTGTTCATGTTGTTCGGGAATTTTCTGATGTCTTCCCTGAAAAACTTCCTGGTCTTGCTCCGGCCAGAGAGGTTGAATTTACTATCGATCTGATTCCCGGCGCTGAGCCTATCTCTAAGGCTCCGTACCGGATGGCACCGGTGGAACTCAAGGAGTTAAAGGAACAGCTTGAAGAGTTATTGGACTGTGGTTTTATTCGTCCAAGTGTGTCACCATGGGGTGCTCCTGTACTTTTTGTAAAGAAGAAAGATGGATCTATGCGGTTGTGTATCGATTACCGGGAGTTAAACCGCATCACTATTCGGAACCGTTATCCGCTACCACGCATCGATGATTTATTTGATCAGTTGCAGGGTGCTAAAGTATTCTCCAAGATTGACTTGCGATCTGGTTATCACCAGTTGCGGGTTAAAGAGCAGGACATTTCTAAGACTGCTTTCCGTACTCGGTATGGACATTATGAGTTCTTGGTTATGCCTTTTGGGTTAACAAATGCTCCTGCAGTATTTATGGACTTAATGAACCGGATCTTCCATGAATTCCTTGATAAATTCGTTATCGTTTTCATCGATGATATTCTGGTATATTCTAAGTCGGCGGAAGAGCACGAGCAGCATTTGCGTACTGTTTTGGGTATTCTGAGGCAGCAGAAATTATACGCTAAATTTTCCAAGTGTGAATTCTGGTTGGACCGAGTTGCTTTCCTTGGTCACGTCGTGTCTGCAGATGGGATTACCATGGATCCAGCTAAGGTCGAGGCTATCACAAAATGGCCAAGACCTACCACGGTAACCGAAGTTAGGAGTTTTCTGGGTTTAGCTGGCTACTATCGACGTTTTGTCGAGGGGTTTTCGAAGTTGGCTTTACCGTTGACTCAGTTAATGAGAAAGGGTGAAAAGTTTGTGTGGACGGATGAGCGTGAGCAGAGTTTTGAGGAGTTGAAACGACGGCTAGTTTCTGCACCTATTTTGACCTTACCGTCGGGTTCGGGAGGATTTCAGATTTATAGTGACGCTTCCAAGAAGGGTTTAGGTTGTGTTCTCATGCAGAACGGGAAAGTAATTGCCTATGCTTCAAGGCAGTTAAAACCCTATGAGGAAAATTATCCGACCCATGATCTAGAGTTGGCAGCTGTGGTATTTGCATTGAAAATATGGAGACATTACTTATACGGTGAATCATGTGATATCTTCACGGATCATAAGAGTCTCAAATACATATTTACCCAGAAGGAGCTCAACATGAGGCAGAGGAGATGGTTGGAGCTTCTGAAAGACTACGACACTAATATCCAGTATCATCCCGGCAAGGCGAATGTTGTTGCCGATGCACTCAGCAGGAAATCGGGTATGATTGCTAGTTTGAATGTTGAGCCTCGTATTCTTCAGGATTTAGAGCGGTTAGAGGTTGAGATATGTGTAAAGGGCGTTAGTGGTTATTGGGCAAGTTTGAAGGTGGAATCGAACTTAATGCTGCGGATTAAGGAAGCTCAGAAGGACGATGGTGAACTCTGGGCTATTGTACAGAATGTCGAGGAAGGTAAGCAGTCTGAGTTTCGGGTAGATGATAGTGGTATTGTATGGTGTGGAGATCGATTATGTGTTCCTGATGATTCCGATCTACGTGAAGCCTTGTTGACTGAGGCTCATAGTTCTCCTTTTTCTATACATCCTGGTTCAACCAAGATGTATCGGGATCTAAAGCAACAATTCTGGTGGAGCGGCATGAAGCAGGATGTGGCAACGTTTGTAGCTAGATGTATGACCTGTCAGCAGGTCAAGATTGAACACCAGAGAGCTAGTGGGTTATTACAGCCTTTGGAGATTCCAGTTTGGAAGTGGGATGAAATTTCTATGGATTTTGTTTGTGGTTTACCGTTGACTCGTAGGAAACATGATGCGATTTGGGTGGTCGTTGATCGGCTAACTAAATCCGCTCATTTCTTACCCATCCGTATGAGCTACAGTGTTAGTAAGTTGTCCGAGATTTTCACGCAGGAGATTGTTAGGTTACATGGCACTCCTTCTTCTATCGTTTCTGATCGTGATCCTCGTTTTACCTCGCGCTTCTGGAAGGGATTACATAAAGTTTGGGGTGTTCGTCTTAAGTTCAGTACCGCTTTTCATCCCCAAACTGATGGTCAGTCGGAGAGAACCATCCAGACATTAGAGGATATGTTACGATCGTGTGCATTGGAATGGACTGGCAGTTGGGACGACTACCTGTGTTTGGTAGAGTTCGCTTATAATAACAGTTGGCACGCAAGCATTGATATGGCACCTTTTGAGATGTTATATGGGCGAAAGTGCAGAGCACCGGTATGTTGGAATGAAGTAGGAGAACGTATCCTTGAAGGACCTGAGATGATTGAGGTCACAAATGAAAAGGTTGCCACGGCTAAGGAGAAATTGAAAGAGGCACGGGCACGTCAAAAGAGTTATGCGGATAAACACCGTCGGGATCTAGAGTTTAATGTCGGCGACCGGGTATTTCTTAAAGTATCTCCGTTCCGAGGCGTCAAACGTTTTGGTATTAAGGGCAAGCTCAGCCCTCGGTTTATTGGACCCTTTGAAATTCTGGAGCGTATCGGAGAAGTCTCGTATCGTCTAGCTTTGCCACCTCAGTTGGCTCATGTTCATAATGTATTTCATGTATCTCTTTTGAGGGGATACAATTATCACCCTCTACATGTGGCTTCTTATCCGTTTGATCAGATCCGTCCCGATATGACCTTATCCGAAGAACCGGAAGCGGTTTTAGAGCGTCAAGAACGCGTCATGAGAAATAAAGTCATTCCTTTTGTAAAGATTCTTTGGCGGAATCACCCAGCACGTGAAGCAACCTGGGAGACCGAAGAATCGATACGATCGAGTTATCCTCATTTCATGTTTTGATCTGGTATGTTCCGTTTCGTTTCTGTCATGTTTTCTTTCTCATGTCATTGCAAATTTCGAGGACGAAATTTTTCTGTTAGAGGGGAAGAAGTTGTAATACCTGAAAATCAGAAAGCATGTAAAATTACCATTTTGCCCCTACAAGTTAAATAGTTAATTAAAAAGCTTACAAGTTATCAAATAAATTCCAAGCTCCTAACCATGAACAAGTAATGATCCTAAATATTTTTAACACTCATTTCAACATTTTCACAAGCTAAGAAAATTACTAAATTGCCCTTGGGCGCCTAACATTATTTAAATTCAATTCTATGATTTAATTAAGAAATAAAATGTAATTAAGAGCAAATTAAAATCAAATTAAAGCCAATCAATTTGCCAACTATAACTCCCAAATTTCTGGTCAAATACTCCCCCCCCCTACTCGGTCTTCCCTTAACTCAATCATATCCCTTTTATTCCTAAACCTATTTGCCGATTAAAGATAAACACACCACTAATTCCTTTGAGCCTCCAATCGACTTCCACAATTCCTCCAAGCATTTTTCTTTGATCAATCCACTTCTAAGGAGTGCTGGAAAATTAAATTCGAAGGTGTTCATTGCTCGATCCATCCTTGGTGAATTTCTTTCCATCGCTACACAACAAAAAGGTATAATTCGTGTTTAAATCATTCGGCCATCATAAAATTCGATTCTCATTTTTCTCACACTCCTTATAACATGTCCAACCTAGGAAAAATTGGATTGGAGCTGTTCTCACTCGTTTTCTATTTTTGAGAGAATTATTTCTCTTCGACAAGGTATAATTCGAATCTATTCATACGGCCTCTAATTAATTCGTCCAACATTTTTCTCATGATTCTCATGTTGTACATGACCCACGAAAATTGTTTACAAGGTTGTGCAAGAGCTCGTGAAGGCGTGGGAGTTTTGATCCATATCGAGTGCACTATTTTCATTCGGCCATATCTACACGTCCATAAATTGGTTTGTCAATTTTCTCATGTTTCTTACTTCCTATAAACGTCATATAAATTATCCTTTTCGATCCATGCATGGTCTTTATACCGTTGGTGAAATTGATCTATAAATCGAACCCTAATTCTAAAATAAATAAACAAGATCGAACCATGGCTGAAAATAATTTTCATGGACTCTATATGATCAGTTTAACATAATAAAAATATGTATTCGAATTATCATGGCCTATAAGATTTGATTTCGAATTTACTTTAAAACCGGATTTTAGAAATGAATTGGGAAAAATATAAAGTAATCGATCTAGGGTTTTGGTCAATGGATTAGGGTTTGTTTTGGTGTATTAATGGATATGTAATCATGACAAATTATTAGGTTTTGGCTAGGGCTTGTTCGAATTAAACTAAAGACTATACGATTTGTTTTAAAACCTTAGGGGTCGAATTGTACTTTTATAAAACTTGTGGATCATTTTTGGAACTTTATAAATATTGTGGCATGTCGTGTAAAAATAATTGGAGGGGCCTTTTGTGTAAAATAATTGTCTAAAGGTTTATTTTGAATTATATATATATTTATAAATTCGATTTGTAATAAAATTAAGTAGAGGGACTAAACTTGTAATTTTGGAAAGTTGGGGCTGTTTTGAGTAAAATAATGCATTCAGGGGGTTATGTGTTAATTTGGTGATTTAATGGGTTAATATGTAATTATTATGAATATAAGATTGAAATCATAAATTAAAAGGACTAAATATGTAACTTTGTAAACTAGAGGGACCTATTGTGTAAATTCTATAAAATTGAGGATACATTCTTATAATAGGATAAAATAAGTGACCATGGTGAAATTTTGATAAATTAAGGGGCTTGACATGTTAATATGGATATTTAAGGATTTAAATGTAACTTATTTAAATTAAGGGATCAAATATATAAAATCATGAAAACCCAAGGGTGTAAAGTGTAATTATGAATAAAACTAATATTAACTAAACCTAATTTATAATTATGGAAATATTACTAAATATAGAAACTTACTAAATAAGGAAACTTTCTAAAAAATGGAAACCTGCTAAAAATAGAAAGTTACTTAATATGGAATGTGGGATCTTTAGTAATTATGTCTTTACTCCTCTAGGTGTGAAGAGGGAGTGACCTGTGATCATCTTCATCTTATCTTTGTGATTTTCATTGTCAAGCAATAAGGTACAGATATTCTGCCTCTTTGATAAGAGGCCTTCACTCTCTTATTATGACCTCGATTATTGAACCACCATGATATTGAACCTTTTATGATTATGAACCTTTCATTCATGAACCTTTGTTTATGAACCTTGACCATGAACCTTTGATTATGAACCCTTGCTTATGAACCATGATTATGAAACCATGATGTTGAACTATTGAAACATGATTTTGACCTATGCAAGTAAATTTAAAACATGAACCATGATACTTGACCTTTACCCTCAGTTTGATACTACGAGCCACTCACTAGGCATGAGGGTTTCATGTCCATGTCAGTCGATGCACCGATGGCATGACTCTAGGGCAGGAGAGTGATGACCTGTCCCGTCCCTGCATGTTATGTTTACGTAGAGGCAGATTATGGCCACCTGGGGCGTATGGATGCATCCTAGATTTGTTCATGTACATGTTATGCTATGTTATGTTATGTTATTCATGGTGACTGATGGTGTGTGCGATACACGTCTTTCACACTCTGGGAGTTGATCACTCCAACCCATGATTGAGGACACCCCTCATATTTACAGGATACTAAGAGGTCTCCCCTCTACATGTTTATGGTTACGATTATGATTATGATTTCATGTTATGGGCTCGTAGTGGATTACTGACCTTTCTTTATCATGCACCTTTAACCTTTCCCTTATGACTCCATGTATTCTTACCATGTACTCATGTTTCCTTTCTCATTTATTCATGTATTATTCTTTATGCTACTGCTTGTTACGTTATATCTGTTCACTGAGCTCTAGTAGCTCAGCCGCGTTTTCTTTTCCCGCGGCAGGTAATTAAGCTAGGAGTTGGGCATGGCTTTGGGTTGAGTGCACTTGAGTGGAGCTTGTTCCTTATAGCTTATTTACCATTTGATTTTCTTCAGACTTTATGTTGCCATTGTTTAGGCATTGAACTCATGTACTTCTTTTATTTTTCCTTTCATGTTGGATATAAGTCATGTTGACTTATTTTGGTTTATGTATTTGACTTCCGCTATTATGATTTATGGATACTATGTGTTCTGATATGAAACCATATATTTGTGATATCTTTACCCTTGTCGGGTTGGGGTGTTACAACCGAGCTCAACTGAAACCAACCCAAGAGATCATGTCAAGGCCATAAGCACCACTGAAGAAGTCACTCCTAATATACCTAGAAGATCGATGAATGGTAATGATGGTGCAAAACCCAAATTTTTCTTTAATTCTTCAATCAGCTTAAGGAGACTACTAAAAGAGAAGACAAAGATTGAAGAGGAGATCAAGGCAACAATGAAAGAAGAGAGCCCTGCAACCGACTCAAATGCCTTGCCTCATAAAGAAAGAGACCCAGGAAGTTTTACTCTACCTTGTTCTATTAATAATATATCTTTCAATAATGTGTTAGCTGACTTAGGAGCTAGTGTTAGTGTTATGCCTCTTAAGACATTCGCTACCCTAGGACTAGGAAAATTAGCACCAACTAAGTTACTTATTGAATTGGCTGATAAAACGGTAAAACGACCTGAAGGGATTGCTAATAATGTGCTAGTTAAGATTGAGCAGTTTATTTTTCCCGTAGACTTTGTTATACTAGACATGCCCGAGGATGTTAAGATTCCTTTAATCCTCGGAAGACCTTTCTTGTCTACTGCCCATGCTAAGATTGATGTGTTTAAGAGAAAAATCTCATTAAGGGTAGGGAATAATAAACTAGTTTATAAGTGCCAAGATCCGGTTAAAAGCATAATTAGAGGTGTTTATGTACTAGGATTAAGAGAGCGTATGGACCTCGATCTTGAAGCTAGACTTATGGGAGAAACATTGATTCAAAACAACTCAACTAATCCTAATCATGAGAACTTTGAGGAATTTATTGACCTTAATGTACCTACCGAACTTAGACGCGATGTCATTAATGATTCTGATGATGAGTGGTATGATTGCGTAGTAATTAACAAACGTAGGAGAATAGTTGAGAAAACGAATTTGAACAATGATGTGTTTATTGAACTACCACCCCACCTTGCTTATTTATGCTTATATAATAATAAGAATTTCCCGTCTATCATTTTGTCATCTCTACCCGAAAGGGACAGGACTTTGTTTATACAGATATTAAAGAAGAACGGCGTGGAAATTAAAGACGAGCAAGGAGTATTCAATATTACTGAATTGGCGATGAGGGAGCGCGATGATTCCGACTCCTTCAATGATCGATATTAAAGAGCTGAACGTGAGTCTAACTTGAAGACTCTGGAATAAAGACAAGTGCTGGCCGGGAGACAACCCGGAGAATTTTTATTATTCTGTTTTTTTTTTGTGTCGAGTCAGTCAGGCCCGCATGAGGATACGGCGCATCTCAATCCTGAGATGCGACGCATCTCCTGCAATGGTCATATCTTATTTTAATTTTTCTGCATTTTTATTTTCGACTTTAAAACTATTTATCAGTTTATTTTAATGCGACGCATCCCTGGTTAAGGATGCGGCGCATCTTTATTCTGATCCGTATTAATTCCAGGCTCGATACGGCGTATCTTCTTCCATAAGATACGGCGCATCGACTGACCTGATGATTTTCAGTTTTAATTTTTAAGTTTTATTTTTCCTAACTACTAATGTATTATGCAAGTTTGAACCTTTCTTATCTTAGGTGTGTTTTGAAGCTTTGGTGGTATTATAGTTTCCTGGATTTCCTGTGGATACATCAAGTATGAAGCTTAAACGTTCTAATCCACAAGAAGATGATTTTTGCTCCTATACTAATGGAGGATCATACCGAGCAAATCTCAGGGGAGTTTTTCTGTTATAATTCTTTTATTTTCCAGTTTTTAACCTTTTATACAAACAACGAGGACGTTGTTTAACTTAAGTGGGGGGATTGGAGAATTAGAACACTTAACAATTACTTGTCCTAAATTTTTTCAAAAATTATGCTTAAAATGTGCTTAATATATCAAACTTAAAAATTTTTAGCATGTTTTTGTTTAAGATCTAAGTTGCATAGCTGCACACATGACGTTATTTTCAAAAATTGTGATTTTTCAAAATTCACAAATCTATGAGTGTGCCGGTGACTTGTAAACTTTAGAACTTGGCTTGTATACTATTCGAGACCACCATAATAAGTATTATATTTATATAATTAGAATGACTTGTCTAAATTGGTAAAATTCTAGGATTACACCCAAATAGCCTATTATATGTTATGTGTTATTAACTAACTACACTGGTTAGTTAACCCCCGTATAAACCCTTTTGTTACTCTCATTTTTAGAGTAAGATACCCCTAGAAAAACACTCAGAGCCATTCCTTTCGTTTCTTACACCTATGTTTAAAATGTTTCGTTACACCCTTACACTTTAGCCTACCCTGTAGATTAGAATCCGTGGTTGGTTAATTGCTATAGGCAAAGTGTGTTTCCTTACATTACCTGTGTTCGCGTGCGTAATTCATTATCTTTGGTTAGGTCGGGAAATTGCACGATGCAATTGGAGTGAAAGTAAATATTGTATATCTTTGAGTTTATTTTTCGTGTGTTTACTACTTTCACTATTACCGTTATTTCTGAAGTATGAAAAGTATGGAAAAATTATCCAGAATTATCATTATAGTGATGTGGTGAAATTTTACACATCTATGTTTATGTTTGAAAAAAAAAAAAAAAAAAAAAAAAAAAAAAAAAAAAAAATCGAAAAAAATAAGAAAAGAAAAAGAAAGAAAGAAAAGTTGGAAGTTTGTTTTAACCAACTTATGTAAAGTTTTGTATTAAGTGGTCGATATCACCACTATTTGTTGTACTATATCTATGGATTGAATGGGAATTGGCAGTTATGGGAACGCCAATTAAGGTTTATTCTTTGATCAAGATCTTGTTGAGTATAATTCGTGTCTACCTAAAGCGTGTGTTTCAAGTGTTAAAGCGTGAGTTATTCGATGATATGAGTCTTATTCATGGGATGGTTGGGATAGTGATTAACCACACTTAGGATTTTAATTTATTTGTTTTGTTTATTTTTATTTTTACACCAATTTATATCCCAAATATTATCCATACCCTATATTATTCTTTATCCAACCAAACCTTTGATTTATTGAGATTAGGGATTTGAGCAATCTTAAGTATCGTAGTCGTGGATTCGGCTATGTATTTATGATTTTGTCGCCCTTTTTGATATATTATTATTGGTGAAGTTTGGACCTATCTTTAGCCTATTCGAGTTAAGGATTTGAGCAATTGCAAGTATCGTGTTCGTGGATTCGATCATGTATTTGTGATTTTGTCGCCTTTTCTGGAATTTGAGATCGATAGTGAAAGAGAATAATTAACCCTTAAGCCTACAAACCCTTTTTACCGCTTTAGACTTGTTATTCCTTAGCTTTAGTGGGGGAGATGTGTATACTTGCCAAGCTTATGATAGAATATTCGTCACGACTGGACAGTTAAACGATTAGATTTGCTTTTATCAACTTATTTTATTTTACTTCTAATTCGTTAAAGTGTTTAGTTGTGTGATTATGAAATAAACGAATACATGCTTAAATATAAAAATAAATCCTAACATCTTTTAGGATACATTTTCATAAGAGAAATTCTAAGGTTTACTTGGGGACAAGTAAAGTTCAAGTGGGGGGATATTTGATGAACTCAAATAAGTACATTTTATTACTATCATTTATCCTATTAATTTGACTTGTTTTACTATATTATGTATGAGGATTGATACTTAATCGTTTACTTTTGTAATTCTCAGGTAAAAACAGGCATTTGGTGAAACTTAGCGATTTTGGACTGATTATGGAGCAAAACATGCAAGAAGTTAAGAGTCTACTGAAATGAAGAAGATCAAGACTAATCTGCTCCAGATGCGCCGCATCTCACTCATTACATACGGCGCATCTCTATTAAGATATCACCAGATACGATCCAAGATACAAGAGGACATGCGCCGCATCTAATCATGGAGTTACGCCACATCTTCTGGCGGTGTACGAATATTCCTGAATATTATAATCTTGGACCCCACGCGAAGTTAAGTCAATGCGCCGCATCTACTTACTAGATGCGCCGCATCTTCCCTCAGACAGAAACTATAAATACCCCAAGACCAGACGAATTTCGGGAGCGAATAATATAGTTTCGAAGACCGAAGCAGCAGAACCCTAGGACGAATTCAGTCAAGGAGGCAGCACAAGACACACCAAACAAAGATACAAGAGCTGTAAGAAGGTGCTGCATGTGTTTAATTCATTAAGTAGTTTTGTTTTATTGTGTTAGCAAACTTTAATTCATCAGGATTGGTGGCTTGTGTAATGTGACAACGAAAGATTGCACTCCCTTTAATACTTGCTTTCCCATCAATTAAAGTTTATATGTTGATGTCTTTGGTTACTACTTATTAGTGCATTGATAACCTCTGTGTTTATTAGTGGCTTGCGGGCATTTGACTGCGGAAAATAATGTGGCTCCCACGGTTATTACTAAATTGATCACTTAGGAATAACTTTTAGACATAAGTAATCATTAAGGGTTTACTCGCCGATAAGAATAGGACCAACGAGAAAGGGTTAACTACATACACTTCATATAAAGCTATCAATAAAACAAGTGACAATCTACTTAATCATAAGGACAGCCCTCTTATTGTCTCGAGTATTTATCTGTGTACGTGTGTGCTACTTGCTGATTCGTGCCTATTGGTTTATTTTATTATTAAATTGCAAACAAATCGTGCCAGTCTCTCAGGCTGAAACCCCCTTGCGTTAGGATATTAAAATACTGATTAGAATAACGAGATAATACGTTCCACTCTTAGTGATCGACACTCTACTTACCATTATATTCATACTGACCGGGTACACTGCTCGTTAAGTGTGTGTGTTATTGATAAGTCGGCTAAATATAAATTTAAAACTTGAGTAGGCATTAAAACTGCTAAACCGCAACGACACATCACGCGCATCAGCAACCTTTACTAATGTATAATCTTCTTTAACAAATTGTATGCATAGACATTAACAACTTTTGAAGTAACTTTTGTTTACAAAATTTTGCAGTTGTATACACGGTTGAGTTTCAAAAAAGAGGCCTTCCGCACGCACATGTGTGTTTATTCTTGCACAGGGATAAGAAGGTTCCAAACGCTGAACAGATTGACAAATACATATCTGCCGAGATACCGGATAAAGATAACGGTTCTGATTTGTACAAGTTAGTTTATGATTTCATGATGCACGGTCCTTGCGGTGTGGATGACCCAAACCAGGCTTGCATGTCCGACGGTAACTGTACCAAACACTTCCCAAAAAAATTCACCCAACGCAGTTCAGTGGACGCGGATGGCTACCCTGTTTATAAAAGACCTGACAATGGGAGATATGTGGAAAAGAGTGGACATAAGTTACATAACGGTTATGTCATCCCTTATAATGCTCAGCTTCTAAAACGTTATCAATGCCACATTAACGTTGAGTGGTGCAACCAGACGGGGTCAATCAAATATTTGTTTAAGTATATAAACAAAGGTCCGGATAGAGTGTCGGCACAGTTGTATGAACCGGTTACCACGGCTGACGGTGAAGTAATTGATAAACCTATTGACGAGATAAAGGCTTTCTTAGATTGCAGATACTTATCTGCTTGCGAGGCGGCGTGGAGGCTATTTGGTTTTGAGATTCATTATAGAACACCATCTGTTGAGAGGTTGTCCTTTCATCTTGAAGGCGAGCAGCAAGTTGTGTATGACGAAGACGCTGATCTCGAAACAGCTGCTGAAAAGCAAACAGTTAGTGCTGATATGTTCGAAGGTTGGATGAAAATGAATCAACAATTCCCGGCGGCAAGGGAGCTAACGTACGCTGAGTTTCCTACAAAGTATGTCTGGAACGCTCCAAAAAGAATTTGGACGCTTATGAAGCAAGGAAGATTGATTGGAAGAATTCACAGCGTTCCTATATCAGCAGGAGACGCTTACTATTGCAGAATGCTGCTAAACAGTGCAAAAGGATGTCGCTCACACGATGAGATTAGAAAGGTTAACGGTATAGTGTATCCAACTTACAAAGAGGCTTGCTACGCAGCGGGTCTTTTAGAGGATGACAAGGAATATGTTGAGAGTATTAAAGACGCAGCTCATTGGGCTTCCCCTGAACATCTTCGTGACCTATTTGTCACATTGCTTTCGCAAAAGGAACTTACCACGCCTTTGAATGTTTGGTTACAAACATGGCATTTGCTTGCGCAAGATGTTCAATATAAGAGAAGGCAAATTCTACAAATTCCAGGTAATACTTACAAAATGTCTATTTTACTATAATCTCTTATGCATTTTTCTTACTACATCAACAACCTGTGATTGTTAGATTATTCAATATTGATCCAATGTTTGTTATGTTTGCTGACACTATTTTTGCAACAGATTATGTTTAACGTTTTAATAAGGCTGTTGTTAATTAAGTACTGGCATTACCTTTATTTAATGCAGATTTGATTCTAAGTGATGACGAAAAAAAGAATGTTGCTTTGTACTATATTGAACAAATGCTGAGATCAAGAGGTGCAACATTGCGGCAGTGGCCTGAGATGCCTTATCCTGATGACGCATACATATCTGACTTTGGTAATCGACTTATACACGATGAGACAGATTATAACCCAGTCGAGTTACAATCAGAATACAAACGTCTTTACGCATCTTTGACCACAGAACAGAAGGGTGTCTATGACACCATAATACATTCACTTGACACAGGAACAGGTGGGGTGTACTTTGTTTACGGGTACGAAGGTACGGGGAAGACCTTCTTATGGAATACGCTTTCTGCCGGCATTAGAAGAAAAGGTGATATAGTATTAAATGTGGCATCCAGCGGTATTACGTCTTTATTAATGCCGGGAGGCCGAACAACTCATTCAAGATTCCATATTCCTATCAACGTGGATGAGACTTCTACTTGCTCTATAAGTGCTCAAAGCGATCTTGGAAAATTGTTAAAGAAATGTACGCTTATTATCTGGGATGAAGCGCCCATGGCAAGTAAGCTATGTTTTGAAGCATTAGATCGGTCTTTGAGAGACATACTTCGTACGAGCAGGTATGAAATGTGCGATCAGCCTTTTGGAAACATGACCATGGTTTTTGGCGGTGACTTTAGGCAGGTTCTACCTGTTGTTCCAAAAGGATCCCGGGAAGACATTGTTACTGCTTCTTTGAGGAAATCTTATTTGTGGGACTACTGCAAAGTTCTGACGTTGACAGCGAACATGAGGCTAACTGTCAGATCACACCTTGAAGATGTCGATGAGATACGGGAATTTGCAGATTGGATATTGAGATTCGGAGACGGGGAACTGGGAGAACCGAATGACGGAGAGGTTTCTATAGATGTGCCACATGATATTTTAATAGATGTGGCTGATGACCCGGTTCAATCTATTATTGACTTCACTTATCCAAATATTTTGGATAACATAGATGATCCCTCATACTTTCAAGAAAAGGCAATCCTTGCTCCTACAAATGAAGTCGTCGACAACATAAATGACCATATGTTGGACAAATTTCCAGGAGAAGAAATGGTTTTCCTGTGTTGTGACAGTGTTGACAAAAGTGAACGTGGTGCCATTATTGATCAATCCATTTTCTCGCCAGAATTTCTCAGTGGATTGAAGTTTTCAGGTGTTCCAAACCACAGAATTGCTTTAAAAGTAGGAGTCCCGATTATGTTGTTGCGAAACATTGATCAAGCCAATGGTTTGTGCAATGGAACAAGACTCCAAGTTCTTAAATTATCGAGAACTTCTATTCAAGCACAAATCATTAACGGAACCAACTTTGGGAAAACGGTAATCATACCAAGGTTGAAAATTACATCGTCTGATAAGCGTTTACCGCTTAAGATTGTCCGAAAACAATTTCCTATTTCACTTTCATTTGCAATGACAATTAACAAAAGCCAGGGTCAATCGTTATCAAAAGTTGGTTTGTACCTCCCCCGACCTGTTTTCACACATGGACAACTATACGTTGCTGTCTCAAGAGTTAAAAGCAAACGTGGTTTGAAGGTTGTCGTTTGTGATCAAGATGGAAATATATGTAAAACTACTACAAATGTGGTGTACAAAGAAGTACTTGAAGGCCTATGAACAAGGTTGACGAGGTACGTGCAATATAAATGTTATAACTTTTTTTTCTTCCATATTTTAAATTATAATGGATTATGAATCATGAACAGTTTTTACTTATATTTTGTAACAAATGTTAGGTGTGCATGGAATTGGCATTTGGTACAAAGTTGGTGTTTACTCACATACGTCGTTTTCAATTCAAGATCTTCAAGTTTGTAGACCATAGCGACATCGATGAAAATTATTTTAATTGTTAGTAACTCAATTGATTGTCGAATAATTCATGTATTATCTCATTCTTTTTCTCATATATTAATGGAACATGTTTACTTTCGTCGTTTGTTTCTTAGAGCAGCCGGTGTGGTCTCTTCGTGCTTCGCCGTGGAAGCTGCTCATCCTTCGCCGCCACACCGGGCTTGTTGCTCGTGGCTCGCCGTGGGTTGATTGCTCGTGCAGACGAGTAGATCAAATCCTGACACACTAACGTATATAATTCTTATTAAATTGCAACGTATATATTTTAAACGGTAACGCTCCCTTTTTTTTTCTTTCCCCTATATAAACAACACAATATCACTACAACATATATATCTCAAATACATATTTTACCCACGCAAATCACATACATACACACATAAAATAATAACCAAAAAACATGAGTGAAACATCTCATTCCGGCGAAAGTGATCTTGAAGAGATTACAGAGCTCGAGTTCATTATTCAAGATTTCGAGAATGAGCAGGCGTTACAGCAACAAGAAGCCGGAAGTAGCAAACGGGCATACATTCCCCGGGAACGTGAAATTGCTGAAGCTCGTCTAATGCGGGATTATTTTGGTGACGACCCAAAATATACAGACGAATACTTTAGTCGTCGCTATCGTATGAGCCGTAAACTATTTTTAGAAATAGTTCAAGGTATTGAAACGTATATCGAAACTCATGATAATCTTCATAGGCATTTTGATTTCTTTAGAGTCCGACCCGATGCCGCGGGTGTAATGGGTTTCAGTGTCATTATGAAATGCACAAGCGCCCTACGCCAATTGGCGTACGACATATCAGCCGATGCATTTGATGAGTATTTACAAATGGGAGAACATTGTGCACGCGATTGTTTAGATTATTTTACTATGTGCATAATCCAGTTGTATACTCGTGAGTTTTTAAGAAAACCAGACGAGAATGACATTCGTAACTTGTATCACGCACACAACGTGGTTCATAAGTTACCGGGTATGTTGGGAAACATCGATTGTATGCACTGGGAATGGAAAAATTGTCCTAAAGAATGGCAAGGCCAATTTCACCGAGGTGATAAAAAGTATCCGACTATAATGCTTGAAGCCGTTGCTTCATATGATTTGTGGATTTGGCATGCATTTTTTGGGGTAGCGGGCGCGAATAACGATCTTACCGTTTTGAATAATTCTCCGTTATTCGACGACCTGCTTGATGACATCGCCCCTGAGGTTCCGTTTGAAGTAAACGGGCGTACATTTAGAAAAGGGTATTATCTAGCTGACGGAATTTACCCAGAATGGTCGTCGTTTGTTAAGTCATTCACGGTTGCGCATACACCCAAGAATTCCGCATTTAAAGCCAAACAAGAAAGTGCCAGAAAAGATATCGAAAGAGCTTTTGGTGTCCTCCAAGGACGTTGGCATATTATTTCCCAACCGGCACGCCAATTTGCTGTATCTAAGCTACGGAGAATCATGTACACGTGCATCATATTGCATAACATGATTTTAAAAGACCAAAACTTTGCGATATCTGAAGTTAGTGAAATGTATATTTGTCCACGAATAAATTTACAACGGTCGTGGGTTGAGCGATGTGAAGTGCAGCGAAAGAAGGCGAAGGAACTACGCGATAAACGCGTAAACGGAGCGTTTCAACGAAATTTAATCGAGCATGTTTGGCAAGTAAACCAATGGGAGGCATATCAGCAACAACAGCAGCAACAAGGCCATAATTAGTTTCTTTGTATTTGTTGTATGGCTATTTTAATTCCCGTATCGTGGTTTTTTTTTTTTTTTTTTTTCGTATTGTAAGTGTTGTATTATATTTTTAATATGTTGTATTGTATTGTATTTTTAATTAAATGAAATAAATTTATTTTATTTGGGTATTTAATTAAAAGAAAAAAAAGAGATAGTGGTGGGGCTCGAATGAGGAGTTTGTGGCTTGTTGTGATAACGGGGGGTTGTTTGTTGTGGTGACGTGGCACCCCGTAAGGCCCGAATGAAAAGAAAAAATTGCTCACCACACCTAATGGTCTTATTATCTCATTCCGATATTTCTTTAAAAACTCCATGAATCCATAGTTATACTATATACCAACCACCGTGAATCTATAGTTATACTATATACTAACCACTAAAATGATGGGCTTTAAAAAAAATTAAGTGACCCGTGTACAATTGTCATTGGCTACTTTCTTAATTAACTTCCGAACTCACTTTACTATTGGCTGGTTGGTTGGTGAATAAGACCACTTCCATCGGTGGGTTATCCCCACGTTAACATTGCTAGAAGACAAAAAAAAATTGCT
>CP139504.1:26029486-26057839 GCA_021014915.2 Artemisia tridentata subsp. tridentata | reverse complement strand
GTGGGTATTGTTGATTAAGCTTTAATAGGCCTAGATTTTAATTATTTCCTATCAAGAATTGATTTTTATTTGTTAATTGTTACTGAGTTTGGTTGTTTTTTTAAAGATTATTTGTGGGCTTATTAGCTTATGCGATTTCGGCTAAATTTCCATAAACTCAAAATAAACATGAAAATTTGAGCTTTTGGAAAATAAGCCCAAATCACATAAGCTAATAAGCCCACAGATAAGGTAATAAGCTAGTGCATTGGGTGTAACTAAAATGTGATTTTTTTTAATTATTTATTTATTTATTTATTTTTTTTTTATATATTTTTTATTATTATTATTATTATTATTATTATTATTATTATTTTTTTTTTATTATTTATTATATATATATTTTTTTTTTGTGTGTGTGAAGGTTTTTTGAAATTTGGAATTGAATGATGGTTAGATTGAGTTAATTGTTAAAGATATGTAGTGATTATGCGTTTTTTGTTTTGTGGGTATTGTTGATTGTTTGTTTAATAGCTTTGGATTATTATGACCGGTTGTTGCGGTGGGTGGTGTCACCTCAGCGTCACATTCCCACCACTTTTACCCCGTAATGATTGCTACGAACCACTGCCACTTTTTATTATTGATAGCAAAAGAGGAAAAAAAACAGACACACAAAACATTAACCACGACCAGGCTCCCCACCATGATCCTACCAATTTTGCTCGGCGTCCCTGAGAGGTGCAGTGGTGACCCCTTCTTCACCCCGACCCCGAGCTTCTTTTTCCTCCCAATGCTCTAATTATTTCCTATCAAGAATTAACTATTATTAGTAAAGGATGACTTTGATTGATGTTTAATAGCCCTAGATTATTTCCTGTTAAGAATTGATCTTATTTGTTAATTGAGTACTAAAAGTCTAAAACTGGTTGTTTAGTGAGTTTGAGTGAAATATGTGCATTGGGTGTGATTAAAATGTGATCCTTTTTAGTAAAGGTCATGGCTTTGAACATTTTTTAAAGTATTTAGAGTTTAAATTTTGAAATTTTCTATTGTTTTTTATAATTTGAGTACTACAATTGATTATCTAGTGATTTTGAGTGAATTATTTGCATTCGGTGTAATTAAAGGCTGACTTTTTTTTTTAGTAAAGGTGACCACTTTGATTGTTTTTTCTTATCAAGATATTGATATTGAATGAGGTTAAGATTGAGTTATATGCTCAAAAGATTATATGATTATGTATTTATGTCTGTTTGGTATAATTGTGATAGCTCCTTGATAGCCCTATAGTGTATTTCTGTAATAAGAATTGGTTTTGTATGAGTAACTCCCCCCAAAGCTTTGAATGCAGTGGACTACTTGGGTATCCTTCAAGATCAACTAAAAACCATGGTAGAAGGATACTAGTAGACCACAACTTCAAGCTTATAAGGGCTCAATTGTCTTATTTCCTATCGATGTGGGACGGGTTGTTACAATATGATTGGTAGTGAGTTTGGTTTGGTAGTGAGTTTGAGTGAGATATCTGTACTGGATGTAATTGAAAATTGATCTTTTATAGTAAAAGACTAAAAGTGATGACTTTGATTGTTGTTTTAGATATTTAGGATCTGTGGATTGTTGGTGAATTATGTGATTTGAATCTGTGATTTATTGGTGCAGTTTGATTGTTGGCAAATTGTGTGATTCGTTGTTGGTGGGGTGTGTTTTTGATGGATGGTGAGAGGGAGGATTCGAAGTATGTGGTGAATTATGGTATGAACCAAGGGTATGGGTCGATGCAGGTTCCGAAAGGGTTGGTGCGTAATGTACCTTATACACAGTCCCAGATGGTTACTAAGTATGAAGACGGCGATGAAGTAGAAGACGAGGAAGAAGAACAGGAACCAGAAGAAGAAAGAAACGTTGGTGATAATGAAGTGAATGGTTCTACTCATCAAATTGGGGTTGATGATGATGACGAGGATGATGATGGTGATGGTGACGGTAATAATGGGATAAACAACAGTGTTAATATGCAGAGGCATCCTAAGAAGAGAAAGCTGAAGAGCTTGTTGTTAAGTTACGAACTTGCCCCTCGAGTGCCACCTGTAACACCAGCACCTACTTCTGGACGGAAGTATTCTTATGGTGGAAGGAATACACTTACAGATTGGACTGAGCACGAGACGTTCGTTTTATTGGAAGCTTGGGGTGATCGGTTTCTTCAATGTGGAAGAAAGAGTCTCAGGTCGGAAGAATGGCAAGAAGTTGCAGACAGAGTTTCTCAGGTTTCAAAGATGGAAAGGTCGGATTCTCAATGTAGAAACCGTTTGGATACATTGAAGAAAAAGTACAAAAAGGAAAAGGCTAATATAAACGGAAGCAGAGGTGTAAATAGTAAGTGGGTATATTTTAAGAAGATGGATATGTTACTGTCTTCAAGCAGCCAACAAGCAGGCAGCATTTCACGAGGAGTGGATTCCAGGGAAAATGTTTTCAGGAACCTGAGTGTTCCTCTAAGCCTTACAAATGGAGTGGATGAGTCGAGGGATAGTGCGGGTAATTCAGAGTCCCAGGAGGGTGATGATGATTCAGATTTGCTTCCACCGAAGAAATTAAAGTCTGTATCAGACAGAAACAGTGGAAGCTCATTCAAATTACTTGCAGACTCTATTAATAAGTTTAGTAAGATATATGAGAGGATTGAAAACAGCAAGATACAGCAGATGATAGAGCTGGAAAAGATAAGGATGGATTTCCAGAGAGATTTGGAAATGCAGAAAAGACAAATACTTGATAGAGCGCAGTCTGAAATTTCAAAAGTACGACAAGGAAATTATGATGATAATGATGTTTCTGCTGAAAATGTTAGCGGTGATGTATCTTTAGACTAGATTTTATTTGAAAACTTTTTTAGTAGCATATTGACATGTTGTGTAATATCTAGGATGCAACTTTCTTTGGATTCTCTTTGCAATAAATGGATGTATCTCAAAGCACTTGTTGGTGTACAAGTATACCTTTGTCGTCTGCGTATTTGTTATGTGAATTCTGTCTGAAATAAGTTCCAGTTTATCATTATTCTCTTACCAAAAAAAAGGATCCTTATTTTGGATTTAACTTCAGGACAGATTTTAGTCTTCCCTGTTTTTGAGAGATTCAACAAATATACAGTTTGTTTATGTATTGAAGTTTTTACACTTCAACCAACAAACTTACAATATCCAAGTCGTCTCTTTATACTCGTTCTAAATAACAACGTTAATTGTTATTGTGTGATAATTAGGCATGCCTTCATGTCTCAGTTTGTAGCATTTTGTAATATACCTCTTAAAAGTTAGACTAGTACAGTTTTATGGTGTTCTACTCTATTTGCTGTCGCCCTGCATATGCTGGTTTTGTGGTTTCTACTATAAGAGCTGTGCAGGAGGTAGTTTCTTTTGTCTATTGCAGTAATGCTTATGGAATGCAGATGTCTTTTTATAACCCAAAACACAAAGTATAGGAGTCCCCAAGAAAATTAGCTTTTAGAATTTTGTAGGAAGTATACTGTGATTAATTCATTCTTAGGTTGTCTTATGGGTATGAAATGAATAATTCGAATATAATCGGTTCCAGTCACACTAGTTTACTGTTCTAGTTTATTCGGTCAAAACCCGAATTTCATTCACTCTTACAATTTCTCTAAACATTGAAAAGTTTACAAGTTGTACATTGAAAACCAATTTTGGTTTCTTTATAACAGTTAACAAGTACAGATCTCTACAACCATTCAAGCATCTGCAGTCTCGTGATAAAACTAGGTCTCCAAGGGTTGCGCTAGGCCACTCACTTCTTTACAGAACTTTCATTTCAGATCATTTGGTTCAAATCTGTGTAAATTCTACCCTCCTTCGTTGAGTCAATAGTGTGTATAGGAACACCCATCATATAGGTTCACCAAGCTTTAATCCGCACTTACATAACCCAACCAATCACAACACTCCATTTCCATCACACGGATCACAATCCAACGGCCCTCCTTCACCCACACCCTTTTAATCCAACGATCACAACACCCCTTAAAAAAGCACAAACTCCCACCCACCACTATAAATGCACCCACCTACACATCCAATTCCACATGAACCAAATTAAAAAAAATCAAAAAACCCATGAAGTCCTTATTTGTTCGGTTTTATTTTGGAAAATCCAACCACAAACAGATCTTGGGTAATAAACTTACGCTCACAAAAAAACTATCAAGTTCTTGTTTTACTTGCTCATAATTGTTGTTTCTGATTTTTTTCTTTTTTTTTTTTATTATTATTTTTTTTAATTTTATTTCAGAAGCAAAGAAATGATAATTATTGTTGAAATAGGTGGTCTCGGAATGATAACAAATGTAAGTCTCCTCCTAGCTGTTAAAATGCTTAACACATATTAGTTTTCGCTACAAATAATTTAAGACGAAATTTATGCTTTTATTACAGTTTTTATTTGGATAAAAGTTAATTACTATTAGTTCAACTGGTTCATTCACTCTTGATTTAAATACATGTGTTACATATTGATCTACTTCACAATCTTCTAAAATAAACTAACATGGTACGCATTAGTTTTCAAAATTCTAAAAATTGTTGATAAAGCAATTATCTTAACAAACCCATGCGTACTCACGGGCGCTTGTGAGTTAATATAATAAAAATGAAAAAAAATAATAAAAAAAATTAACTACCTAATCCGTGTTTTTTTGTCTGAATTTTTTTTCTCTTGTCTCGAAGATGAATGGATGATGGATGAGTCACATCAAATAAAAAACCATTCTAAAGCCCATACCAAACCATTCTAAATAAAAAACTTGTTGATATTGGACGCATGTGAACCCTTTTTTTTTTTATTTTTAATTATTATTATTATTTTTTTGTCTTAATTACTAAATATGATGTAAAACTTATAAAATTAGAGTAGATTGTGTTGGTAAGGTAATGACGAGATAAATGTTAAGGCTTAAGTGTTAACGATTGAAATGAAACGAGTTAAGTGCGTAAAAGTCTAAATTTTTAGTCAAATCGGGCATGGGGCTTAACAAATTCAACCATAACCCGACCTGATAACTATATCGGGTTAACGGGGTCACACAACCCGATAAGTTTTTCTACCCCAATTCAACCCGACCCGATAAGCCTTATCGGGTTCGGGGTAGGGTCGGGTTGACCCGACCCTACTGACACCTTTACCCGTAGATATGTGAACTTAATTGTATGCCTTGTATTATTATTGATTGATTTCTAAATTATGTAGGTATACATCCCTTTCCATAGTTTCGATCATTGGGTTCTTGTCGAGTTGCGTTTAAAAGACTTTAAGGTCACAATATACAACATCATGCCTGGTTATCGGATGCCCTAGATAGAAAAGCACATCAAAAAATGGGGAAAAAAGTTGCATTCGTATTTGAATCAGATTGAATTTTGGGAAAATAAGAAGCAGGCCAGTCCGCAAGCCTTGGGGATTACCGTAATTGAAGACAAGAGTGCCCCTAGGCAAGAGGGAGGGAATGATTGTGGTGTCATGGTTTGCAGAACACTTGAGAAGATTGTAAGAGGAGAACCCTTGATGGAAGAAGGCAAGACCGGGTGGGAAATTGGCATCGACTATAGGAAGCACATGGCGGATACCATATACTCAGGCCATTGCCATTGAAGAAAGTAGACAATGTTGTTCGATCCTTTTAAATTATGGAGAACCAACTTCTCTAACATATCAGGACCCCCAGGAGTCCGAGCCTTTTTAAGTTATGGAGAATGACGATGGGAAATGAAGAAGTTCGTTTTATTTTATTTCAGAAGCCAAGATATGATATTATTGTTGAAATAGGCGTTCTCGGAATAATAACCACTTTTTCTTTCACAGCGGGGTGACCAATACCCAGCAACGGTTGAGATCTTCCTCTTGCTAGGTTGTTGATGACGGCCGGAGGAGGAGGCGGCTATTTTTATTTTTAGGGGTAGGTTGTTTATGTGTGGAGAGAGAGAGAGACAACAATTCTTTTAATGGAGAGTCTTCCTTTTGCTTTGGCCATGCTTGACCTGATCTTATGCAAGTAGTTTAGCTTTATGTATACGTGATTATAGTGCTTATCATGAAGATTTTTTTAGTAAAAGTTGCATTGTAACATATGATAATGTATTAGAATTAGAACAACTTGATATTTGGTGTAAATGTTGCATTGTAACATAGTAAAAGTTGCATTGTAACATATGATAATGTATTAGAATTAGCACTTATTTGTGTAATTGTGTGATAGATGTATTATTGTGTGAGTAGGCAATGAAACCATCTTACGAAATTTAAGAAATTGGAAAAACTTAATTTAGTTGTCAAGTGTTTCATTGACTTCAAGTTATTTAACTGATGTTTGGGTAGATTTCAAACATCGATGTTTTAGGTTTAGTTGAGCGTTTAAGAACTTGTGTTTTAATCGTTATGTGTGGCCAATTATCACTTTCTCGTGTCAAATATATTCATTTTAAAGTGTAGAGACTTTATTATGTCCTTAAGCAAAACTATCTAAGTATATTTATACGTAAAGAGTTAATACGGTTGTAAAGAGTTAATACGGTTAAATTGCATTCTGAGTTTTGTTCTAATTTGGTCACTGAAGTTTAATTTTTTGTCGGTGTGGTGATAATTATGTTAGAATGGTTATAAATACTAACTTGCATAATGACTTTGAGCACACAACTCCTAAAAAACTTTCGCCTCCCCTAATTTACTGTAATTACACTTCATCGTCAAAATATATGATCCCACATTCATTCAGTAACTGTTGTTTGGGCAATTAGTTGTACATGAGAGTCGACTGAAATAAGAAACCGTGCCATGGTTGAGCTATGTTTGATGCTTCGTTGGATGGTCCATGTTTTGGCTGCTGCATAGACTACTTAGGGTGTTCAAGTAGACTGAACTCGGCTTTTTCTTAACATTAATCACGCCAAAACAAAAAACTCGGTGAATAGCTTAACCCAGTTTGGTACCAAAACATAAAATGTAAATGTAATATAATGTTGTTTCAAGTTTGTTGGAAAAAGAACCCGTCCCTCAAAGCCTCAATTCAAGTTACAAATTGGAACTAAGTAGGGGGGGAAAAGATATGGAAATGAGAACCAAACCACAACTGGTATCTGTCCAGCCAAGCATGGTGTACCAAGTCGCATGTTATAAAGCCTAGAGCCCGCGGAGCTCTAAAGGCAAGTGATGACCTAGCTATACTTGCACACTTTGATCAACCCCCCAATGTGTCTGAAAGATACATTTAAGTTAAATAATATTTATTCAACATAACAACACAAACAAGGCAAAAATCAGTATTCAAGTTAACTTGTAGTATAAACAAATTAATTCCATCTCCCAAACATCATTTCTTCACTATTTTACATGTAACTGGTCTCTCGAAGTAAAAGTAACTCATTTGACAACAGTAACATATATATGAAAAAACAATATTAACTACAACATAATACCTTGAACTGATACTAACAGTAGTCCATGGAATCATACAAGTGAAATACACAAATAACAAGAATTGAAGTGTTGTGCTGCGTTGTCTGTGTAGACTAGACAATGGTTTCCTAAGGCACTAATGAGTAATGATAGATTGGATTAAGAGAATCGGCGACAAGAATCAATGCTGAAAAAACCTTGCTCGGACCGATGTTAAAAAAAATCCTACTCGGACCGAAGTTAAAAAAACCCTGCTCAAATAAATTAGAGTTAAAACTTTTAGAGTCGTATACCCGGAAAGAATCGACTGTCAAAAATTAGGGCACAAATTTAAGTGAATTTTGGATCATTCCGACCAGATTCCCGTTGAAGTGTGGCCCTTATGGTGACTTTTGTTCGTATTGTTGCGCCGGATTTTAGTTTGGTCCCCGATAGACCATTTGATTTTGATTATCTTCTTTTTTATTTTGGTTACTACTAAAAAATTACACACACCAAAACCACGTCAAAGAAAAAAACAAAAAGACACATAAAACACCATCAATCTCTCACCCAACCTCATTTCCAACTCTAAAAAAACACACACACAAATACACAATAACTATCTCTCACTCTAAAAAAAACACACTCTCTCTCACTCTATTAAAACACATACAAAAGAAACTCTCGACAAAAACTAATTTATAAGACTTTGTTTAAAAAAAAAAACTCTCGACAAAAAAAAGTAGCCGTCACCACCCAGCCACCTGACGCCGACACCATCCGACAGCACCACCACCATCCGACGCACCACCACCGGACTCCACCTCCACCGACACCACCGAAACCCTCCACCCTAAAGTTTTGAGGTATTTTGATATATCTATGATTTTTGAACATTATTTTTGTAGTTCTATAATATTTTTCGTTATCTATAGTTTTTTTGTTTTTTTTTTGTAGATTTATAGATATTTTTGTCGATCTATAATTTTTTTTATAGATATATACATTTTTTTTGTAGATCCATTAATTTTATTTATAGATCTATATGTTTTTTTTGTAGATCTAACGTTTTTAGTATTTTTTTAATTTGCGCCGCCATTTTCAGCAGCTGTAGCCGCCGCTCTCTCGCCCGAAACCGCTGCTGGAAATCGTTGCTGTCGCCGGAAAAGTTCTACCGGTGCCGGAAATCATTGTTATCGCTTCAAATAGTATGCTTTATTTTTAAAATTGTTGTTAATATTTGATATAATGGTTATCGTTTAATATTTAATATGTAAATTGTTGTTAATAAAGTTTATGGTTTAACTTTTATTCTAAAGTTTATATTGTAAATTTTGTTACAAGTTTATATTGTAAACATTTTTATAAAATTTATATTGTAAATTTGTTATGAATTTCATGGTGTAAATCATGATATGAAGTTTATAGTGTAAATTGATTTTTTTTAGAATATTTCAAAATTTTAAACTTTTGGAAGTTTGATATATTTTGAAATTTTTAAAAATTTGAAATATTTCAAAATTTTATGAAATTTGAAATATTTTTAAAATTTTAAAAGTTTGAAATATTTCAAAAATGTTTGAAATTTGAAATATTTTAAATTTTTTGAATTATTTGACTCTGAAATTTGATTTTTTTTTTTAGTTTTGAAATAATTAAAAGAAGGTACATATTTCCATACTGGAACTTTTTAGCCAACTATTTTCAAAAATTTCCAATAAAAAATTTCAAAATATACTAAATTTCAACTATTTTCAAGATATATCTTTTGGACTCCAAACTTCGACGGAAGACGTGGATTGGCTAAAAAACACAACACCAAAGGGCTCAGCATACATTATTATGTAAAAAACGAGAATGGTTTAGCACATTGGATTACCAAGTTGGGCTCCTGGCAGCCCAATTATGAGACCAAATTTTACTATTATTTAAAAAAATCCTTGCGCTATGTTATCTATAAAGATTATGAGACCAAATTTTATTATTATTTTAAAAAATCCTTGCGTGTTATATAAAGAATTTGAAATATTTAATTTTTTTTGAATTGTTTGACTTTGGATTTTTTTTTTTTTTGTTTTTTTGTTTTTTTTTTTAATTTTGAAATAATAATTAAAAAATTAAATATTTTGAAACTTTAAAATTTAAAAAGAATTTTAAACTTTTTTTTTTTTTTAATATTTCGGAATTTTATATACTAATTTTTTAATTAATATTTCAAAACTAAAAAAAAAAACAAATTTCAAACTATTTAAATATTTCGGAATTTTAAAAAATTTGAAGATTTTTCAATTTTTTAAAAATTGATTTTTTTTTTTTTTTTTTTTTTAAATATTTCAAAAGTAAAAAGAAAATTGAAATTTTCGAAATTTGAAATAACTTTTGGAATTAAAAAAGTTTAAAGGTCTCTAATTTTTAAAATATTGAAAATGTCAAAAGTATATTAGAATAATGTAAATATTGTTATTTTTGTTTAAGTTATACATTGTTATTGCTTTATGTAGGAGCGCTTTTTAGTTATGATCCTAATTATTGATTTATTATCGTAGAAAAATGGTCAGCGTAATTAATGCTATAGACTTTTCGTTATTTATTATTCGAAATGATGACCTATGGTACACAAACACAATTGCTCGACTTTTCGTTATTTATTATTCGAAATTTTGTATTTGAATGTTTATGAGAGTTGATAAATGTTATTATAAACTTTTGGTAGATGAATGTTTATTAAATACAACGCTCGAATATATTATTATTATAGTTTTAATTGACTAATGCAACTTAAAACGACGCTATCAGAAAAATAATGCAACCATGTCATTAGAGAAATATTGCAACTTAAAATGATATTATCAGAAAATGATTCACTTACGATACAAAACAATTTGTAGAAAAAATAATTCGCCCTTGATTTTGGTTGAATCTAGAAACCGCTGCCACTAGGCGCGGGTGCTCGGCTAGTATAATTATATGAACATGTATTGAATGCTTTTTCTTTGTGCAAGTCTGCCTTTTTGTTTTTGTGAGTTCCAAGGCACTTTTTTCTCATTTGAAATTCAAACTTAAATCCCTTGATTTTCATTTTCTTTCATTCGATCTCAATTCAATCACAGCCTTCAAGATCTTTTTGCCGCCCCTATATGGTACGACTCTTTTGTGATCTCTATTTTCTCTTTTGTTTGTCTTTGAACTTTGTGGGTTTACTTTATGTTAGATTGCACTCAAGGAATTTCCAAAAAATAAGATGATGATAACAAATTTTGTGTGGGGAAAAGAATTAGTTGTTTCTTTATCATGTGTCTAGAAAATCAATTAAAAATTCTTCTCTTTTTTCTTTTTTTTTTATTTATTTTTTCATGGTAATTGATATAAACAGGGTTGTTTATGAGAACTTGGAAAATACGGGGATCTGGAAAATCAAGTTTTGTGCTGTGAGCGTGTTGAGGAACTAGAATCACATATACGCTACTGTTCGCACAAAATGAGCGAGTCAAATTTACAAGCTTCTGAACTCGCACACATAGGGGAAATTGAAGGACCTGGACCTTTTTAAATCTAAGTTGGAGGTAGGCTATCAACTTCGGATAACTTATTATGGCTGAAGCTAGATCTCAGCAGTTAGATGTATAAAACTGCTACAATCAAAATTATAGAAATCTTAGTTTCTTCTGTTTGATTTTTTGATTGCAGGCTGTTATGGCTGAAGCTAGATCTCAGCAGGCTGCATCAATGACAGAATTTCATTGGCTTGGTCATAAATTCCCGACATCAAATGCAAAAACTCGGGTTGCCATATTGAAAGGTTAGTTATCGATGTGTAGAGCTTTAAGTGTATATCGAATTCAGCAATGCTGGATGCCTGGATATGCAGTTGTAGGTTTTGACAGGAAATCAGGCTATGTTACGATGGCATGACAAACTTTATGGGTACCAAAAAAAGGTCAAAATGATGTGGAAGTATTGTCCACCGAGCTTCCTTACCGTCTCTAATCAGTGAATGACGGTAGTTCTTCATAATATAGCACACCCAGGTGTTCATATGCTGTTAAAAGTTTAAAAGCATATAAGTGTATCAAAAAATAGACATGTAATTAAAAGAAACGTTAAAATACTTACGTTTTCACCCAACCATCCACGACAACCGATCCTGGGCAATGTAGCCATAAATTTTTTTATCAATATAAAGTTTAAGCCACGTGATGGTTGAGTGGAACGTTTGCACTTTCTCACTTATAACAAAATCTGCGGTCGATCCCGTCCACTTGTTTTTGTCCTCTTCCATGAATTTGAGTTTACGCCAGCTCTCGAGAGTTTCCTTAGAAAGATCAACCTCTATACTTTTGTCATAATTATGATCTTTCCTAGGCTTACTCCTCTTTGTCACCCGAACCGACTCCACTTCAATTTCATGTCTTGACCTTTGACAATCGTCAATCAATTCTTTTTCGAACTTTGGTGGCAAGCGCGAACGAGTAATGGAGTTGACCATATCAGCGTACATCACATCTTCCACATTATCCGCCTCCTCCATCGCAAACTTAACCCCTTTATAATTCAACCATTTTTTGCGATTTAGGGTATAGATATCGTTTCTAAGCTTGGTGGCCCTTTCCTTTTGAAGTCCGCTTTCCTTGAATGCCTCAATATGAGATGTATTGGAATCTTTATAAAGCTTAAATATGGTATAGTTTAGCTGCAAATGCGATAACATACAATGAATCAAGTATGCTATTTTTTGACTGAATAGTCAACACCATCAAGAAATTGGTTAAGTATATTTGCTTATTATGATAGTCAATCATATATGCATGCGTCTTATCTCTTTAAAAACATATGTTGCTTATTGATCTATTGCACAATCTTCTAACATGTGTATTCATTATCTATCCAAGTTCTAAAAATTATTGATAAAGCAATTATCTTAACAAACCTCGTGGGTACACACGGGCCTATATGAATATCTAGTTAAAGTTATAAAAATGGAAGAAAAAAAAAATACCTCCGCCTCGGTTCTTTCTATTTTCCTCTCACACTCCACTCTGTACTCCTCCATGAACCAGACGGATCTTTACATCCCTTTTTTCCTATCCCTGAGATGTCCATCATTAAAGGTAAACATAAGTTTTGATCCCACTACTTCTTCTTTTTCGTCGGTGATCATCCACCGTTCACCGTGTGCTGCCCAGTACCCGAGTAGCAAACCTTCTTCATTTCTGACGGCTCTCCCTAAATAATCATCTCGGATCTTCTTTGCATTTATTAGTTTTGTGGCTGACAAGGCATGGTAATGCGGAATCCCATTATCAATGTATTGGTGTAGCTTTCCTTTGAAAAAAATAATAATAAATAAATAAAAAGTTGATTATGCCTTTCCCGGCTTACTTTGGACTTGATTTTAACTTCAGAATTTTAATCTAATTAGGTAAAATGGTAAATACATTTTTAACCTCCAATACATGGAGTATTGGAGGTTTCACATGTATTTATCATAGAGAAAACATAGCAAAAAGGTCAAAATTGGCTAGTAACAGCCGGGTAACGTTCAACCAACATTGATAACAACTATAAACAAAAAAAGGGATACTTACTAACTAAGATGTTTGGTGTTTTTTTGTATACAGTCATTCTACGCACCATGTCGCCAACAACAGGGACACCGGATATTTTGCTCTTTAGTAAGACCATCAGTTGGTTTAAAGGAAGCATTGAGTGGCACATCATTTAGTGGTGGTGGAGTACCATCACCCACTGAGTTGGGGTTACCATCGGGAACAGAAGGAGTGTTGGGTTGTTTTCTTTTGCGTGAGGTGGTTTTCTTTTTATGTGTTTTTTGTGTAGCTTTAACCGAAGGGGTGCC
Organism: Artemisia tridentata subsp. tridentata; assembly: GCA_021014915.2. Taxonomy (NCBI): domain Eukaryota; kingdom Viridiplantae; phylum Streptophyta; class Magnoliopsida; order Asterales; family Asteraceae; genus Artemisia; species Artemisia tridentata. Next base: position 26,044,554 of record CP139504.1, on the reverse strand, counting down.
ATCGGTAGACTCGATTCCTTGGACAACAAGCCTACTTGCTTGATTGGTTCATGTAGTTTTGTTTTGGTTGAGTCAAAAGTTTTGGTCTCAACAAACACCCAAAACAAATAGCTAATGTTAACTCATAATCTGAACTATCCCATTCCTGCATGAGTGGGCGTGTCGAGTGAGGAGATCCTACTGCAATACGATCATTTTCAAGAAAATGTTCTGCCTAAAAAGAGACACCACAACATTATGCTTGTTAGTTGTTAGTGATGTTTTGCCTAAAAAGAGACACCACAACATTATGCTTGTTAATTGTTAGTGAAAGATGTCACTATGAAATTCATTGAGCTATTTTTTTGGGTGTTTGTTGAGACCAAAACTTTTGACTCAACCAAAACAAAACTACCAGAACTAATCAAGCAAATAGGCTTGTTGTCCAAGGAATCGAGTCTACCGATGGCACCTCTTCGGTTAAAGCTACACAAAAAACACATAAAAAGAAAACCACCTCACGCAAAAGAAAACAACCCAACTCTCCTTCTGTTCCCGATGGTAACCCAAACTCAGTGGGTGATGGTACTCCACCACCATTAAATGATGTGCCACTCAATGCTTCCTTTAAACCAACTGATGGTCTTACTAAAGAGCAAAATATCCGGTGTCCCTGTTGTTGGCGACACGGTGCGTAGAGTAACTGTATACAAAAAAACACCAAACATCTTAGTTAGTAAGTATCCCTTTTTTTGTTTATAGTTGTTATCAATGTTGGTTGAACTGGTGATGTTACCCGGCTGTTACTAGCCAATTTTGACCTTTTTGCTATGTTTTCTCTATGATAAATACCGCTGTTAACTCCTCCAATACATGAGTATTGGAGGTTAAAATGTATTTACCATTTTACCTAATTAGATTAAAATTCTGAAGTTAAAATTAAGTCCAAAGTAAGCCGAGAAAGTCATAATCAACTTTTTATTTATTTATTATTATTTTTTTCAAAGGAAAGCTACACCAATACATTGATAATGGGATTCCCCATTACCATGCCTTGTCAGCCACAAAACTAATAAATGCAAAGAAGATCCGAGATGATTATTTAGGGAGAGCCGTCAGAAATGAAGAAGGTTTGCTACTCGGGTACTGGGCAGCACACGGTGAACGGTGGATGATCACCGACGAAAAAGAAGAAGTAGTGGGATCAAAACTTATGTTTACCTTTAATGATGGACATCTCAGGGATAGGAAAAAAGGGATGTAAAGATCCGTCTGGTTCATGGAGGAGTACAGAGTGGAGCGTGAGAGGAAAATAGAAAGAACCGAGGCGGAGGTATTTTTTTTTCTTCCATTTTTATAACTTTAACTAGATATTCATATAGGCCCGTGTGTACCTACGAGGTTTGTTAAGATAATTGCTTTATCAATAATTTTTAGAACTTGGATAGATAATGAATACACATGTTAGAAGATTGTGCAATAGATCAATAAGCAACATATGTTTTTAAAGAGATAGGACGTATGTGTATATGATTGACTATCATAATATGCAAATATACTTGACCAATTTTCTTGATGGTGTTGACTATTCAGTCAAAAAATAACATACTTGATTCATTGTATGTTATCGCATTTGCAGCTAAACTATACCATATGTAAGCTTTATAAAGATTCCAATACATTTCATATTGAGGCATTCAAGGAAAGCGGACTTCAAAAGGAAAGGGCCACCAAGCTTAGAAACGATATCTATACCCTAAATCGCAGAAAATGGCTGAATTATAAAGGGGTTAAGTTTGCGATGGAGGAGGTGGATAATGTGGAAGATGTGATGTACGCTGATATGGTCAACTCCATTACTCGTTCGCGCTTGCCACCAAAGTTCGAAGAAGAATTGATTGACGATTGTCAAAGGTCAAGACATGAAATTGAAGTGGAATCGGTTCGGGTGACAAAGAGGAGTAAGCCTAGGAAAGATCATAATGATGACGAAAGTAAAGAGGTTGATCTTTTTAAGGAAACTCTCGAGAGCTAGCGTAAACTCAAATTCATGGAAGATGACAAAAACAAGTGGGCGGGATCGACCTAAGATTTTGTTATGAGTGAGAAAGTGCAAGCGTTCCACTCAACCATCACGTGGCTTAAACTTTATATTGATAAAAAATTTATGGCTACATTGCTTAGGATCGGTTGTCGTGGATGGTTGGGTGAAGATGTAAGTATTTTAACGTTTCTCTTAATTACACATGTCTATGTTTTGATACACTTGTATGCTTTTAAACTTTTAATAGCATATAAACACCTGGGTCTACTATATTATGAAGAACTACCCTCATTCACTTATTAGGGATGGTAAGGAAGCTCGGTGGACAATATTTCCACATCATTTTGACCTTTTTTTGGTACCAACAAAGTTTGAAGTTACACTGGCGGATGGTAGTGTAGTTTCGAGAGCGGAGTCGGATGATAGGGAGTTGGTGGTGCGAGACAATGATGGAGGGAGCTTCCAACCTGATCTTCACTGGCCCAAATTGTGGGATGTCGATAATGTAAGTAAATGAACCTAATCTTTGTGACACTTTTGCGACATGACCTATTAGAATAGTAGAAAACTATCCAACATGGCGGGGGATTGTTGGATATTTTGATAATGTTGTATAGTTTTATTACTTTACAGTAATAATATAAGTATGGTGGAGTATAAATTATAGTTTAAATGAGATATATTAGATTTTGTTAAGTCCTAAATTTAGAATAAACCAAAAAGAGAGAAATAGATGAAACCAAAAAGAATAAACCAAAAAGAGAATGAGTAATACATGTGAGGTATTTATAGGCAAATGTTCATTTGCCTAATACATTCTGGAAGCTTTTACCTATACCTTCTAATGGAGCCGTGTGGTTTGATCTAACATAAAGCCCATTCTATTTAAGCAACCTAATTTAGACAAATGACCAATACTTGAAATATTACAAAACGTGTTCCCAACAATCTACCCCTTTGGATCAAATGTTATTTCCCCTTTCATTTCTTTACCCCCTTTTTCATCATACCTAGAACTTTTCTAGTACTAAACTATTGGTATTGTCCTTGGGTTGATCCCTGCGGATCATAAGACGGTTTCTTAACGTTAGTCACCTTATATCTCCATGACTATCTTATGTTTGCCATAAAACCAATTATTTGAAAACACGTCAAAATGTGTAATTAGAACCTTAGCTTAACCAAACACGTCAAAAACAACCAATTGTCAAAAGGTTCCCACGGAACCCACTTTTTGGTTCCGCAAAATCCGTGGGTTCCTGAGTCAGTTTTTATATTATAACAAACACTCCTGTACTGTTTATCACATTCCCCAAAAACTTACAAGCTACTGGAACTCGACCCATAGCAAACCAATCTCAGAATTTAGGTCATCCTCCACAACCAATTTGTTAATATGTTGAAATAAATAGGAATAAGTCTCACTCTTCTTACCAGGAAAAGAGAAAGTGTGTCTTTTTAAGAAAAAAACAAACTTTTGTTTACGAATTATGTTGCAACAACACAATTTTAATCAGAAAATAGAAAGTTCAATGTTAGTATTTTTGATAATTAAATTCTTAAAAGAATTAACTACCCAATTAATTACTAATTAAGACTAAGATCCATCTTGACCTCCCACTTATTACCGGAGGTCTGACCGGCGTGTAAACAAGTAGGGCAAGAGGTAAGCGACGAGCGTTAATTGCATAAACTGCAACTCTTAGACTTATGAGACTGATCAAGACATTAGTAGACAAGTAATAATGTCATGAGCATGTTTAGTCTCATCTTATGCCTCGGGTCCAAGGTCTGACCAAGCATACTCGAAATAAGTCGACCAAGCAAGAACGTGCAAATATCGCCAAAGGTCTGACCAATGAGCAAAATTCGCCATGGGTTGAAATGGCCCTAAGGTCTGACCAAAGAGGTCAAGTCAAATGCACGTGTTCTTGGTTGGGTGGCATAGACTTAAAATTTACATACAGGGTATACACATAAATGTGATAAAATCGTGTACAAAGAAGCATGCAAAACAACTTTGTAGCACTTTATTTTAAAAACTTTTAGTAATGACACTGTAGTGATCATCTTGGTTCACGGTAGCTCCAATCGAACTCGCAAGGAGGCGGAGGACCAGGTCAGCGCGAAGCTATGACCGGAAATCCTTTAGGTGTGACTGTGCGCACCGCCTGAAACCCCCCTTATAGTTTGTTCTAGTGGGTGAGCCGTACTTCCCAAGTGTCCATAGCATCCAGTTTTTAATTTCATGAAAACTTGTTTCAACTATTTAGGTAACTTAATTTTACAAAAACAATTTTCCACGAATCAAATAGCAGGTCACAATTGAGCATGATATTTAGGCGTGTAAATTAAGACCAATTTTAATGTCATGGTTTCACATATGTATTATTCCATATTGCATGCAATTAGGTGTGTAAAACATATGACAATTATGCACATAAGGAATCACAAACATAAGCAAAGACATTAAATTAACACATAAAACCCGAGTATTCTCGCGAGTCTTCCCCAAAAGGAGAACCATAAGACCCTCACTAGGTTTTCATCAAGTGCCTAGATCGCCACATGCATAAAAAAAAATTGATTGCGTAGGTCTTATAGCCGGAATTCACACATAAAATAACATGGCAAACCTATTAACTATTAATTTGCTATTTTATGTATCTAATTACCCGTTAATTAATTTGTTAGTATCTTGTTATTTTTTTATTAATTAATGACAAGTATTGCATTATAGTTGTCAAAATAAAAACAAAACAAATAACTAAATTAGATTTCATGCAGCCTTTTCGCGTGTTTATTAAATTGTGTAACCCACAGGCCCACAACCAATTTGTGCTTTAAACCTCTCTGTAAGTATCCTAACTATATCTACATTCCTGATCTGAGTCTAGGATTTCTATTTGTTGCACAAAATCAAAACTTGGGGTTTATGCATATTTTTTGTAAAATCATGAAGCATATTCACTGAATTACTTAATAAATCATGTTTACCATAGTTAGAAATTGCATATCATAAGGGCATTATCACAATTCATCAAAAACCCCATGTGAAATACTTGCAAAAATCTTCTCACGACTAGGAAAAACGATTCTTTGCACATTGTTCATACAAATAAAAACGTTATGTTTTAAAACATCACTTGCATAATGTCTCTTGAATGCTAAAGGGAATACATAACTAATATGTATTTTCGGGTACATTCAATCGAAGCTACATTGAAGTAGGAGCGTTTGGGGTATCTCTCGTTTTGTCATAAAATTTGCATAAACGAAATTTTCATGCATAAAAAAGAGTCGAGATAACCGCACCTCCATATTGTCCCCATGTAGGCACACACTAGAAATTTATATACGTATTTTCGATAGTTTTAACTAAACTATGTAATTTTCGTTTCTAGGATAACAACATGCCTCCCGCAACATACTATGATCACGAAGAAACCCTCAATTACCTACCCAAACACCATAAGACAAAAGGTCTCACAAACGACAAAGTCAAAATTTTTAAGGCTTTAGAAAAACGATATGTTCACGAGGGTAGAATCGTAGACCCCTCATTCTTAGAAGGCACCAACATCCGAGAACAACTAGCCGCCATCCAATTTGATTGTCTTCTAGACATAGATGAACCAATAGTTCCTAGATTTGTGCTAGAATTCTATGCTAGCGTCGGCCTTAGCACCAATGACTATGGTTACATAAGCGTCCAATTCAAAGTTCACCAACACCAATTTAACATCCCTTTGTATCAATTCACAGAAGTCTTAGGACTTCCGGGTCAAGGCACTTGCCTTTATTCCGACAAGTGGTCATTGTCAATCCTAGATTAGGTGGGAGAACTCGTGGGTCCGGCTTTGAAGCTGGTTAAGGAAGGGAAGGTTAGGTGGGAGACTATGGAGGATATTTGGTGTGGTCTTGTGAAGACGGTCTGTGATCATTTGAAGCTAGGTGTGAAAAGTGGAATTTCATTTGTTTGGTGGAACAAAAAGGGGAGTGCTGTTGATAGTTTGACGAAAGAATGAGAAGGTGTGAAGCTTATGGAGAACGTGGTCCCGTTTTTTGAGACATTGAAGTTGTCTGAGTCAGCCGTGACAGCAGAGGATTGTGTGGTGGAGAACTGGAGATTGCTGCTGCTGTGAAGGAACGGTTGGGATCAGCACATACAGTCTTTGCATGGTGCTGCTAAGAGCATGGTGGAATGGGTGAATATCTGGAAGCTGGTTCGGTCTCGGGTTTCTACTTATTTTATGCAAATGGAAATCATGAAGTACTTTGGATTTCTCTAATTTGCTACGGTGAGCAATAGGAAATGGGAATAAGTTATGTCACTTACTATATTATTATATCTGTAGTTGATGTTTGAACAAGTTTAAAATTTGTTTACTTGGCCACTCTTTTAATTTATGTGCACTTTGTGGAGTTTGTTATATGCTTTTATTGGTTTCATGTTATGTTTTTTACTGCCTGCAGTGAAGAGATCTTTCTGGTCCATATGCAAGTAAGTGCTATAACTAACAAACGTAATATTGAAGCCCATAAAATTTACACTGTTGATCAAATTACTATATTAAACCCCATTCTCTGTTTCCGCTTAAATTACCCAGTTGACCTATGAGATAAAACATAGCTAAATTGACCAATCTGTACTTAGTGTCAACATGGCCAACTCCAACTATTCTTAGAGCAGCATTGACCATGAAACCTTCATTTAGATGGTTCTGTTTGCAGTTAAGGCTTGACCATGAAGTTCTTCAAGCTTTGACTCATTTGCAGAAACTTTATATGTGGAGTGAAGAAGCATTACCACAGCAGCACATTGTAGGAAGAGCCAATCATGTGGACAAATTATCCAACAAATACACAAAATCTTTTGACTTTGCCACTGTAAAAGATTATTGTTAGTATTTCTGGACTCTCTCAGGAGATTAAAAGAAATTTCAAAATGAGCAGATTGCATAACAGTTCAAAACAGGTTCAGTCCAAAACGTGCAACTTCCTGGTACGTCGACGTATTACTTTTTTTTAGATTACTTTTGGGTACATAGTGATCATATTTATTGATTTTACCCATGTGACCTTGTAGAGATTAAACATAACCCACTCAGTTAACATTAAATCTTTGTATCAGGAGTTTCAGTGCTAGAATAGTGAGTTCAAAATTCACATCTTACAGTTTCCCAAGCCACCCCAGCCTTTGTTAATGATTCCCCGCTGTCCAGTAATTTCCAAGGCTTTAACTATTATCTCTGTCATTCCATCAGGGTCTTGAACAGGCTGCATCATCACTCAGGAAAAGTTAGCATAAGAATCTGCAGGCACTATATATGCATCAGATTCATTGGTAAAAGTAAACTAGTTGCTAAAAGGAAGTAAACCAAAGCAAATCAGATAAATATACCAACATTTTAATCAGCAGCGAGGGGGAAATCTAAACCAATTTACTTATTTACACGTCAAGTCGAGTCACGGGTCATTTGATTCATTTGGCCGGGTCATTTGATTAATTTAATTACAAATTTGCTTGTTGCTCATCTTCTTGACTCTCTTCACCTTCTGCATCTCCTCCTCCACAACAAAATTCTGTCCTGTACACACAACAGAAAAAATATATATATGAATCCTCACAAATAAAGGTCTCAATTTCATCAAACACTTGTAGCCTAGCATAACCAAACACAAGTACTACCGAAGAATGCCCCAGATACATAACATCTTGTAGTTGTTCCAGTTGGTTTTTTTTGGGTCGTGTCATTTCAGGAGTTCTTTATGAGGAATCTGAGTTCCTCACATATTTCCAGTACTATGCATGATTATCTACAACTACTTTGATGTTTACTCAAATCTTAGATGCCTTCTACTTGAACCTAAATGAGCTTTCCAAAATATTCTAAAGAAATTTGCATCAGAACTTGACTTCCTACACCTATCATACTTCCAGATATAAGATTTAACTGTATCTAGATTTCTATTTGAGGAGGTGAACTATGTTGTAAAACGTAAGGAGCTCCTTATTAGTAAATACACCTATCATACCATCATCCATCTTATCACCATCCATCTCAAAGAGCTCAGGGACCTTATCAAACATTGGATATGGGGACCATAGTAACACTCTTTGATTTTGGCACCTTGAAGTATCTCGTTTTCAATCAACAACAACATAAAACGGACAAAATCAAAAAGTTCCGGGTGCCCATTCATTACCAATCTACGCATATCATGTATTTTGTTAAGAAAAGAGATCAGAAACCGCAGAGATATTCAAATCATCATCTTCATTGTTAAGAAAAGAGATCAGAAAAGGGTGTTTGACGCCCTTTTCAAAGATGATTGGGACGTTTGCTCCCCGAGCTTGGCTCGTGAGAGTGAAAAGTCTGCTTGTCTCTTTGAATTCACATCGAGTAGAACTAGTAATGTTCTTTTGACTTCCGAATATATGCCCCGGGGCTATGATGTTTCCACGGTATGTGTTCTCTCTCCTGTTTATATCGTATCTAGGGGTGTTATCGGGTCGGGGTCGGGTGGGTATCGGGCCAGGTTAATTTGGGTCGGGTTGTTTGGGTTATCGGGTTGCTTTGTTTAAGTTGACCCAAAGTAAAGTCCATACAAACTTGGGTTATCGGGTTGCTTTGTTTAAGTTGAACCAAAAAAAGGACACTGTGATTCCATTGTGCTTCTAAATAAAAGAGTGTTTTGAGGGTTAAGTGGATATGTGTTCTTTCATCTTTTTCACAGCAGCAGCAACACCTCAAAAACCAGTGTCCTTTTTTTCCCCTTTCTACCTCTGTCTCTCTAAACCCAATATCCACTTAACCCTCAAAACACTCTTTTATTTAGAAGCACAATGGAATCAGTCTTGAAAGTTCACGTATTCAAAGGCGTGACAAAACTTCAATCAGAATCAAAATCAGAAGGGATCAAGGATTTAGAAGAAAAATTATACGAACATGGATTAACCCCATTCGTAAATGGGGTGATGAATGAGATAATTGTAAAAGAAAAGTTCTTGGGCGAATTAATAGCTACTTATGATCCAAAAAAGCAAGTAGCCAAAGTCGGAGGACGCCTCTTTAATGTCAATGAGAATGCGTTGGCTGGCACATTGAAATTGAATTTGATGATCAGTGATGTCGATGTCGAAGATAAGGACCATATGCCTGCGGTGGATCCAGGTCAATCCGATTATGCGGACTTTTTGCATTTGTTTATCACCACATTTATGTATTTAAAACCTAGGACAGAGGTAGCTCACAAAATACATGATATGCGTAGAATGGTAATGAATGGGCACCCGGAACTTTTTGATTTTGTCCGTTTTATGTGGTTGTTGATTGAAAACGAGATACTTCAAGGTGCCAAAATCAAAGAGTGTTACTATGGTCGCCATATCCAATGTTTGATAAGGTCGCAACTCCCTGAGCTCTTTGAGATAGATGGTGGTACTGATGGTGATTAAGATGCAAGCACAAAATGTCATACTGTAGATAATTACATGTAATCATTATGTCTAGTAACAACTTTGATTAAGAAGAATACCTAGTAACACATATGCAATAATTTATTTCCTCCTTTTTAAAAACTTAAATGTCTAATTTGTAAAATACAGGGCACAAAAGAATGAATACCAATACAAGTATACAACCAGACTTGTATTCTAGTTGGGCTACATGTGTTTGATAAACTTATTTGAGTGTTTGGTATTGATTTCTAAGTATCTGAACAGCATAATACAGAAAAATGCTTGTAAAGAAAGCACTCTAAACTTATCAATATACACAAAAGCTTCAATACATATCACCAAACGCTCTTATTAAAATAATAATAATAATAATAATAATAATCGTACCATGTGTGTACTAACTTGATTAGTAAGTAAATCAATGAGTACAAAAGGAAGTGTGGTTATCTATGTTATAGAAACTATGCATCTATATAAAAAACAGATCTAAAAACAAAAAATATGACAAAATAAGTTGTTGCAAAATCAAGTGTTTATTTAGACACTATCTCAGTGTATGGAGGGAGTCAAGGGGACGGTTAGCTTGTTTGTGAGCTTAGTGATATGAAGGAGCATTGAAACTCTTGGAGGTGATTTATTGTGAAGAAGAAATGAATCAACGGTTGAGATCTGATGAGGTGATTTTAATCTTAACGGTTTTGGGTTGATTGTGAAAAGTATCACACGGATCCATGACGTGGATACCGGGTTGTTTTTGTTGGCAGAGTGTTGTTTTTGTTGACAGAGTGAGTTTTGGGGTTTTTGTTTTGGTATATACTTGTGTTGGTGACAAAAGGATTGGAGGAGTGGGTACATATATATACCCTAATTAAATGAATGTTATTTATGGAGAGGTGGCATTGAATGTTGTATCTGCATTTTCAACTAGCAAATTAACATATTAGTTCATTAAACTTGGACTATACTTTATAAAGGTCCTAAACATGACTTACCAAACAATATCACATGAAGAATAATAACCTGAAGTAGCTACATTGATATATAAAGATAGTTTGTGTGACCTAAATTTTTTGTTTCCGTTAATGGTTTGATCGTGGAGAAAGAACCGAGTCAACTCGCACTACACCATAACTCATCATTTCGATCGGAGGAAGTTCCCTACAGAAAAACAGAATAAAGTCATTTCATATGAAAAAGAATAACAACAGTTTACTCTTGCTTGTATTTAAATAACTTTGTACCTTCAAAGTGTTGGACTAATGGATAATGGTCTATTGAATAATAAGTCCACTTTTGATTTGGTCTTCCTACATAGTATGCACGTGGTGTAGTCTTCCTCTTGCTTAGGCCATGCTTGACCTTATCAGGGGCGGCCCTGGTACCGGGCGAGGTGGGCCACGGCCCAGGGCAGCAAAATTTTGGGGGCATCAAATTTTAGATTCATGATACTTTATAATAGATAGAAAAATATGTAGAACCATTCAGATCTTAAAAATGACATATGAATGTTTTGGAAGAAGATGAAGTTTGGTGGAGAGAGAATGTGAAAATAAAATAATTTATATATTAAAATGCTAGGGTGACTCACGTGAGTGATTGAGGAATTAATTTTTCTAGTTCTTTTAGTTGTTTAATTTATTAAAATAAGCATTTGTACATTGCTTAGTTATCTTCTTATAGGTTATGTTTGGCGCGGAGCTTTTTGAAGTTTTTTAGGGCGATGAGCGATGAGCAATGAACTTTTTGATTTTTATTATTCGTTTGGCAAAGAAGCGGTGAGCTTTGCTATTTTTTAGGAAAGCTCATTTTCCCAATGCTTCTTTAAGAAGCTGTGATTTGTGAGCTGTGGCTACTGCTCTCAGCTCACTGCTACTGTTCGCTGCTAGTTTAATCAAACACATGTCTCCACTGTGAAGCTAAAAGTTAATTGTTCACCTTTTAAAGAAACGTTAATTGTATGGGTAAAGATATACTGACCATCCCTATATTTGATATACTAACCCTCCCTACCTAGTAGGGAGGTACCTTTGTCCTTTTTTTTTTTTTTTTTTTTTTTTTTTTTTTTTTTTTTTTTTTTAATTTGTGTGTTAGTTTATTTTGTGTGTGATGTTTATTTTTTTTGTGTAATGTTTATTTTGTGATAGTTTTTTTACACGTTAACGTTAACACATTAAACAACTGCAATGTATTCGTCTGACGTGTTTCTATTTAATTAACACATTAAACAATAACACGTTAACGTTAACACATTAAACAAAACAACTGTTATTTCGAAATTAAATTTTTTTAATTTCGAAATTAATTTTTTTTAACAACTTACTTTATTTAGAAATTAAATTTTTTTTTATTTCGAAATTAAAATTTTTTTTTCAAATAATTTTTATTTTTTTAGAAATTTTTTTCTGATTTTTTTTTTTATTTCGAAAAATATATTTTTTTTAGAAAAGTAATTTTTTTTATTTCGAAATTAAATTTTTTTTTCCATTTATTTTTTCTGAAATAATTTTTTTTAGAAAAATATTTTTTTATTTCGAAATTAATTTTTTTATTTTTTATAACTTTTACTACTTTTTTTATTTTTTATAACTTTTACATTTTTTTTTTAATTTTTTATAACTTTTACAACTTTTTTTTAACGTCCCGTAAAAAAGAGAGGTATAAAGCAAAAATTAAATGCTTTGGGTACCACTAATCTTTTTAGCACACGACAAAACAAAAATTAAATGCAAAAGTAAATATTTACTTTTTCTAACCCATGAGAATTAAATGCTTTGGTACCACTAAAAAAAAAAAAAAAAAAAAAAAAAAAAAAAAAAAAAAAAAGGGCGCGTTACAAACTATTTTAACAAGTAGTAGATGGGACCCAATTTAGGAACTAAAATTTCACTAGTTTAAAAAAAAAAGGGGGAGCACATGATGCCTGCCAAAATAAGTAGATGGGACCCAAACTGAAAAAAAACAGCCTAGCTGCTGCTAAAAGGGGCATAGACCCCGTCGAGCAACTCGCTGTTACCTTCAAAAATTCCTTAAGTTTTAGATACAACTTCGTCGCTTCACACAAATCCCCACGCTGAGCATAACCCGAAATCATAGTATTCCACGAAACCTCATCATGTATCACCATCCTATCAAAAAGAACTCTCGCATCACCCAACCTCCTCTTCCTTATCACGTTCCACGAAATCACATCCTAATCCTTATTCGCCTCAAACAACCTCCTCGCCTTGTCCACCCTTCCGTTCTGCACACTGAAACTATCCCATTCCGCATAATGGAATTCCTACACTCGTCCGGTATCATATCAAAAATCTTCCTCGCCTCTTCAACATAGCCACTCTGAGCATAGCCAGATAACATGGCATTCGAAGAAACCACGTCTTTTGACGGCATTTGATCAAACAACTTCCTAGCAGCAGGTAGATTACCATTCCTGACACAACCAGTGATCATGACATTCCATGAAAACAAATCTCTGTAAGTAGGGGTGGAAACGAGCCGAGCCGAGCCCGAGCCCGAGCCTGCCAGAGCTCGAGCTCGGCTCGTTTATATTCTTGAAAGCTCGAGCTCGTTTCGAGCCTAATATTTGAGCTCGAGCTCGACTAATTTGTATGATTTTTAAAGAAAACAAAGTTAAAATGGAGCTCGGCTCGTTAATTACATAAGGCTCGAGCTCGTTTACTACTTTTAAGCTCGTTTATACGTATAGACAATATATATACGTATATATTTCTAGGGCTCGTTTAGGCTCGCGAGCCTATTCGAGCTTTTTTTATAAAGCTCGAGCTCGAGCTCGATTATTAAATGAGCCCAAACTTAGGCTCGAGCTCGTTTAGGCTCGGCTCGTTCGAGCTTTTTACCGATCCGATCCCGAGCGGCTCGGCTCGTTTCCACCCCTATCTGTAAGGCATTTGATCGAACAGTTGGCGTGCAATAGTGAAGCTGTTGTTTGACAAGTATCAGGAGATCACGGCGTTCCATGAAACGGAAGTGTGGTGATGTCTGTGTTGTCAAACAGAAAATGAAGCACATGCGGAGGCAATTTTTTAAAAAAAGAGTAAATTGCACCACTTCGTATCATTATATATATATATATATATATATATATATATATATATATATATATATATATATATATATATATATATATATATATATATATATATATATTAAATAGGCAGTTTTTTGCTACAGTGCAAAATAGTGCCGCTACAGTGCTTGGAACAGTAAAACTGTGAGTGGCGCTAGGGCTGTTCACGAACCGAGCCGAACCGAGCGAGGGTCTGCTCGAACTCGGCTCGGTTTAAAACCGAGCGGCTCGGCTCGGATCGAATTTAGATAACCGAGCGGGAAATGGTTGCTCGAACTCGGATCAGTTTCTAAACGAGCGCTCAGTTCAGCTCGTTTTCGCTCGAATTATATATTAAAAATGGAAGCCATCGATCTCAGCTCATCTCGATTTATTAACAAAGATTCGTTCAAAGGAGCTAAACCACAAGATATAAACATCATAGATCGATCTATTAGAAGATTAACTTCTTTTAATATTCGAACCTTTAAAGAAAAGAACATAAACCAATTCAGTCCACTCTTTCTTTCGCTCGTTTCAAGAATAACAAAATAAGAAAATCGAAATCACATAAGAAAAGACTAGATCTCAGTTGTGTTCAACCTTAAATAAATCTTTAAAATGATCTTAGGTTTTTTTAACAACTCATCATCACAGATCTTGTAAAGGGTTAATACACAAATATGTTACTAAACTTTCCAAAAAAGTTCGCCTAAGTTACTAAACTTTCATTTTGTTCACTTAGGTTACTGAACTTACCAAAAAAGTTCGCCTAATTTATTAGTGTTGGTAGGAGTGACTTAATCGTATATTTTTTGATATGTTAAGTAACATAAATGTCATGTTTTTACAAGTTCAGTGTTGTTTATGAATATTTTTTATAAGTTCAGTGACCCCAAATGTCATGGTTTATAAGTTCAGTAACCTAAGTGAACAAAATGAAAGTTCAGTAACTTAGGCGAACTTTTATGGAAAGTTTAGTAACATATTTGTGTATTAACCCTCTTGTAAAAGCGCCAAGGCTTCATTTTTCTTTATCCGAAAACTTAAAATAAGAACAATAACAAGAGTGTTATCATTCTTTCTTTCCTTTCGGTTTGGAAATCACAACACAAGTAAAATATAATCAAATCTACCCGAGGCTCGCGTGCTTAAGCAGAAGGAAAATCATAGAAGATCTCTTGTGTTGATTATTTGTGGTTTGATTCAAGAAGTAGGATTATTGTTTGTATTTGTGATCGGATTGATTTTGAAAATCAAAGGGTCGAATTGTTTTGTGGCTGACATTGTTATTGAGAGAAAATTTGTGTTAGCTCGCTGCGTATTTTTTATGAAAAGTGATTAGGTTTGCTAAAGATTAGGGTAACTGAATTAAGGTGTGTTATATAGCGTGGTATTAGGGTAAGTAAGAGTGGATTTACTGGATTTCATTGGGCCGTGTCATATCAATATGTCTTGGACTTGAGTTAATCTTTCTTGGGCCGCATAAGTTGACATTTGATATATTGGATTGA